>JAQISU010000103.1:3285000-3885000 GCA_029339505.1 Unio delphinus
AACTGGCCCATATCTCAAATATACATTGTACATGTAAACTGGCCCATATACCAAATATACTTTGTAAATGTAGACTGGCCCATAACCAAATATACATTGTAAATGATATCCCAAATATACATTGTAAATATAAACTGGCCCATATCTCAAATATACATTGTACATGTGAACTGGCCCATATCCCAAATATACATTGTAAATATAAACTGGCCCATATCTCAAATATACATTGTACATGTAAACTGGCCCATATCCCAAATATACATTGTAAATATAAACTGGCCCATATCCCAAATATACATTGTAAATATAAACTGGCCCATATCCCAAATATACATTGTAAATATAAACTGGCCCATATCTCAAATATACATTGTACATGTAAACTGGCCCATATCCCAAATATACATTGTAAATATAAACTGGCCCATATCCCAAATATACATTGTACATGTAAACTGGCCCATATCTCAAATATACATTGTAAATATAAACTGGCCCATATCTCAAATATACATTGTAAATATAAACTGGCCCATATACCAAATATACTTTGTAAATGTAGACTGGCCCATAACCAAATATACATTGTAAATGATGTCCCAAATATACATGTAAATGTAGACTGCCCCATATCCCAAATATACATTGTAACTATGAACTGACCCATATCCCAAATATACATTATAAATGATATACCAAATATACATTGTAAATCTAGACTGGCCCATATCCCAAATATACATTGAAACGTTAGGCTCATCTTTCAGACATGATTCAATGCTTCTTTGAATGCATATTTCAGACGACAATAGCCAAAAATCACCCATAGGCATGCGTGTGTAATAAACAAACTTAAACTAAATATATGATGTGTGGGATGCGTGTGTGATGAACTAAAACTTGAACTAAATGTATGTGTGGGATGCGTGTGTGATGAACTAAAACTTGAACTAAATGTATGTGTGGGATGCGTGTGTGATGAACTAAAACTTGAACTAAATGTATGATGTGTGGGATGCGTTTGTGATGAACTAAGACTTGAACTAAATGTATGATGTGTGGGATGCGTGTGTGATGAACTAAGACTTGAACTAAATGTATGATGTGTGGGATGCGTGTGTGATGAACTAAAACTTGAACTAAATATATGATGTGTGGGATGCGTGTGTGATGAACAAAAACTTGAACTAAATGTATGATGTGTGGGATGCGTGTGTGATGAACTAAAACTTGAACTAAATGTATGTGTGGGATGCGTGTGTGATGAACTAAAACTTGAACTAAATGTATGATGTGTGGGCTGCGTGTCCAATAACCTAAAACTTGAACTATATGTATGCCGTGTGGGCGAGCGCATTAGACCTACCCCACCACCTTAAATATTATTAAAATTCATAAGCACACTATAAGGTTTATAATTTTGTGTAGTGATGTATGTATGTTAATATTTTCATTACGCCACACTCACAAACTCTAGTCATCCTCAGTCTAGAATAGTAGTGATGTATAACAGTGTAGAATAGTAGTGATGTATAACAGTGTAGAATAGTAGTGATATATAACAGTGTAGAATAGTAGCGATGTATAACAGTGTAGAATAGTAGTGATGTATAACAGTGTAGAATACTAGTGATGTATAACAGTGTAGAATAGTAGTGATGTATAACAGTGTAGCATAACCAAACTTTGCGAATACTTTGCTATTGGGATGAAGAAGAAGCATATCAATATTTGGTGCAAAGGTCGAGGTCACTATCAATTATTCAAGCTTTTACGCATTGTTTGTAACACTATATATAAATAGAATTAACGGAACCTTGGCTAGCGAAGGTGAGAGGGAAGCAACTATCAGCAATTCATGTCTGTGTTACTGCAAAAGAAGATAACTGTACATGCACAGAAACATTATTTCCAAAAAGAAACTTGAAAGAAACTTCGCAAAATATTTGAAAACGGGAACAAATAAGGAAGGCGTGGATTTTAGGACATTACGGATTCAATGTAAAAGTCAATATAACTAAAGAATAACAACGGGTTCTACGCAAACGTACCAGTCACGGGCTATACACCTTTACAACGTTTGTGGTTGACATGCACGCCGGTTAAGCACGAAGTCAATTATTTTGATCATATATTAAAGTCGGTTATATTGAAAAAGTTTTGCGTAAAATTAGCTTTTAGACTACCAAGACTTAAGGTATGTAATGTCAAACTGTATGCTTGAGATTGAGGTAAAAATATTAAACCTATGGAATTCGTGGTCTAAATATTTTAGGTCACGATCATTTCTTGACCAATAAATAGCCTGCTTTTTTAAATCCGTTGGTCTATAATCGCCAGATTCATCCCTACCCTCGTAATCCTCCGGGTGGTGGGGGATAATCGCCAGACTCACACATATGGGGTGGGCTAGTACAGACTGGGTGGGTCTATAACGTGTAATTTACGATACTTTGATTAAAACTGTTAAAATGTATCGTATGGACTGTATAGTATAAAATGTATAGTATGGACTGTATAGTATAAAATGTATAGTATGGACTGTATAGTATAAAATGTATAGTATGGACTGTATAGTATAAAATGTATAGTATTGTATAGTATAAAATGTATAGTATGGACTGTAGAAAATAAAATGTATAGTATGGACTGTATAGTATAAAATGTATAGTATTGTATAGTATAAAATGTATAGTATGGACTGTATAGTATAAAATGTATAGTATTGTATAGTATAAAATGTATAGTATGGACTGTATAGTATAAAATGTGTAGTATGGACTGTATAGTATAAAATATATAGTATTGTATAGTATAAAATGTATAGTATAGACTGTAGAGTATAAAATGTATAGTATGGACTGTATAGTATAAAATGTATAGTATGGACTGTATAGTATAAAATGTATAGTATGGACTGTATAGTATAAAATATATAGCATGGACTGTATAGTATAAAATGTATAGTATGGACTGTATAGTATAAAATGTATAGTATGGACTGTATGGTATAAAATATATAGTATGGACTGTATAGTATAAAATGTATAGTATGGACTGTATAGTATAAAATGTGTAGTATTGTATAGTATAAAATGTATAGTATGGACTTATAGTATAAAATGTATAGTATGGACTGTATAGTATAAAATGTATAGTATGGACTGTATAGTATAAAATGTATAGTATGGACTGTATAGTATACAATGTATAGTATGGACTGTATAGTATAAAATATATAGTATGGACTGTATAGTATAAAATATATAATATGTACTGTATAGTTTAAAATGTATAGTATGGACTGTATAGTATAAAATATATAGTATTGTATAGTATAAAATGTACAGTATGGACTGTATAGTATAAAATGTATAGTATGGACTGTATAGTATAAAATGTATAGTATGGACTGTATAGTATGCAATGTATAGTATGGACTTTATATTATAAAATGTATAGTATTGTATAGTATAAAATGCATAGTATGGTACTATGGACTGTATAGTATAAAATGTAAGATGTATAATATAAGATATCTAGTATAAAGTATATATTACCTGATGAATTTCACCATATCATTCTCGTTAATGAAAACGAATTTTGTTTTAGTTTTTTTCAGTTTTTTTGGTAAATACCCTTTAAGTGATCGAACCCCTGTTGACATTGCACGGTGTACTATGCGGTGTTTCGAACTCAACGCGATCTTCTGTTTTAGTTATTCTACTACTATACGAAACCATTGTACTGCTTGTTGTACGTATCATTATATTTTCGATTATTAAATTTGTATATAATCCTAGAACAAATATTATGGTTATTTATTCAAACGAATTGACTGGTTTGTAATATGATAGTTACACGGTACTGAACTGCTAGAAGTAGAATGCTCTATCTTTATATTTTATTGAAGATATTCAGTGTTTTTTTTTTTCCCAACACTCCACTCAGTTTTGACTTCACGATAAACTTCCGTATCTTTGTCCAATATAAAATATAAAAGTTGACTTGTTGGGAAAATGTATACAGAATATAATAAAAGATACATGAGAGAGAGAGAGAGAGAGAGAGAGAGAGAGAGAGAGAGAGAGAGAGAGAGAGAGAGAGAGAGAGAGAGAGAGAGAGAGATTTGGTTTGCAGCCTTATTATAATCGTTATCACTGTAGCTTGCTGTCGTTGTCATGATCTCAGTTTGGGGTTATTTAACAAATAGTGGTCTTGGTCCAAACTTATGCCAAGAATAGGAAATTAGTCACTATGAGTACAACAACAAGCCATAATAACTAGCCCAAACAATGCGCGAATTAACAGATTTGTAACCATACTCATTACAAACTAGTGGATTATAAAATTCATCACACGCATCTGTTAGGGTTCAAATAGGTCTCGGAGAATTTGAATTTCTGGAGTTGAGGCACAATGTTCAAAGTAACAATCAAGTGGCAATAATCAGTGGCTAAAAATGACATCTGGCGTGGTCATTAGCTACATCCTTCAGGATAGTGTACGGTCAGGGGAATAACAACTGAGAACCAGTCAAATGTTCAAATTAGATACAAAGTTACGCTTTACACTCACAAAATAAAACTAACTAACTTTGGAATTCCTATTTTCTCGTGATATTTACAATTGAATACAATGTTCCAAAAATAAAATAACTGTTATATCGCTATAAATTCAAACAGATAGCTTATTTGACCAAACCTCTAGTTCATCTATTCACACACACCTCAAATCACTCACCCACCCAACCCTGCTTAAAAAAACATCATAAATTTAACTTACTTTTCGTAAAAAGCAATTACATATTAACCATTTTAATACAATCATTCCTCGAGATAAGTGAGTTAACAATCGTCATCATCAACATCATCATCATCGTCGTCGTTGTTGTTATTAAGTAGTAGTAGTAGTAGTAGTAGTATATATTTTATAAGAACGTTAAGGCTTCTTGATACAAGATTCCAATGCCGTGTTGTTACTTATTAAATTCATGCAAATCTCGACATTACATGTAAAGAAAAAATCAACTTTAGAATACATGAAACATTAGAGTACATGTAAGTAATGAAACATTAGAGTACACGTAAGTAATGCAACATTAGAATATATGTAAGTAATACAACATTAGATTACATGCAAATAAAGCAACATTAGCATACATGTAAGTAATTCAACATTAGAGTGCATGTAAATAAAGCAACATTAGAGTACATGTAAATAATACAACATTAGAGTACATGTAAATAATGCGACATTAGAGTACATGTAAATAAAGCAACATTAGAGTACATGTAAATAATGCAACATTAGAGTACATGTAAATAATGCAACATTAGAGTACATGTAAATAAAGCAACATTAGAGTACATGTAAATAATACAACATTAGAGTACATGCAAATAATGCAACATTAGAGTACATGCAAATAAAGCAACATTAGAGTACATGTAAATAATACAACATTAGAGTATATGCAAATAATGCAACATTAGAGTACATGCAAATAAAGCAACATCAGAGTACATGTAAATAATACAACATTAGAGTACATGTAAATAATGCGACATTAGAGTACATGCAAATAAAGCAACATTAGAGTACATGTAAATAATACAACATTAGAGTACATGTAAATAATACAACATTAGAGTAAATGTAAATAATGCGACATTAGAGTACATGCAAATAAAGCAACATTAGAGTACATGTAAATAATACAACATTAGAGTACATGTAAATAATACAACATTAGAGTACATGCAAATAATGCAACATTAGAGTACATGTAAATAATACAACATTAGAGTACATGTAAATAATGCAACATTAGAGTGCATGCAAATAAAGCAACATTAGAGTACATGTAAATAATACAACATTAGAGTATATGCAAATAATGCAACATTAGAGTACATGTATAAGGGAACATTAGAGTACATGTAAGCAATGCACCATTAGAGTACATGTAAATAAAGGAGCATTAGAGTACATGTAAATAAAGGAGCATTAGAGTACATGTAAATAAAGCAACATTAGAGTACATGTAAATAAAGGAACATTAGAGTACATGTAAATCAAGCAACATTAGAGTACATGCAAATAATGCAACATTAGAGTACATGTAAATAATACAACATTAGAGTACATGTAAATAATGCAACATTAGAGTACATGTAAATAAAGCAACATTAGAGTACATGTAAATAATACAACATTAGAGTACATGCAAATAATGCAACATTAGAGTACATGTAAATAAAGCAAAATTAGAGTACATGTATAAAGGAACATTAGAGTACATGTAAGCAATGCACTATTAGAGTACATGTAAATAATACAACATTAGAGTACATGCAAATAATGCAACATTAGAGTACATGTAAATAAAGCAAAATTAGAGTACATGTATAAAGGAACATTAGAGTACATGTAAGCAATGCACTATTAGAGTACATGTAAATAATACAACATTAGAGTACATGTAAATAATGCAACATTAGAGTACATGTAAATAATGCAACATTAGAGTGCATGTAAATAAAGGAACATTAGAGTACATGTAAATAATACAACATTAGAGTGCATGTAAATAAAGCAACATTAGAGAACATGTAAATAAAGGAACATTAGAATACATGTAAATAAAGCAACATTAGAGTACATGTAAATAATACAACATTAGAGTACATGCAAATAATGCAACATTAGAGTACATGCAAATAAAGCAACATTAGAGTACATGTAAATAATACAACATTAGAGTACATCCAAATAATGCAACATTAGAGTACATGTATAAAGCAACATTAGAGTACATGTATAAGGGAACATTAGAGTACATGTAAGCAATGCACCGTTAGAGTACATGTAAATAAAGGAACATTAGAGTACATGTAAATAAAGGAGCATTAGAGTACATGTAAATAAAGCAACATTAGAGTACATGTAAATAAAGCAACATTAGAGTACATATAAATAATACATTATTAGAGTACATGCAAATAATGCAACATTAGAGTACATATAAATAATACAACATTAGAGTACATGCAAATAATGCAACATTAGAGTACATGTAAATAAAGCAACATTAGAGTACATGTAAATAATACAACATTAGAGTACATGCAAATAATGCAACATTAGAGTA
This sequence comes from Unio delphinus, assembly GCA_029339505.1. Lineage (NCBI taxonomy): Eukaryota > Metazoa > Mollusca > Bivalvia > Unionida > Unionidae > Unio > Unio delphinus. The sequence continues at coordinate 3,292,157 of JAQISU010000103.1, forward strand.
CATGCAAATAAAGCAACATTAGAGTACATGTAAATAATACAACATTAGAGTACATGTAAATAATACAACATTAGAGTACATGCAAATAATACAACATTAGAGTACATGTAAATAAAGCAACATTAGAGTACATGTAAATAATACAACATTAGAGTACATCCAAATAATGCAACATTAGAGTACATGTATAAAGCAACATTAGAGTACATGTAAATAAAGCAACATTAGAGTACATGTAAATAAAGCAATATTAGAGTACATGCAAATAATGCAACATTAGAGAACATGTAAATAAAGCAACATTAGAGTACATATAAATAATACAACATTAGAGTACATGTAAATAAAGCAATATTAGAGTACATGTAAATAAAGCAATATTAGAGTACATGCAAATAAAGCAATATTAGAGTACATGCAAATAATGCAACATTAGAGAACATGTAAATAAAGCAACATTAGAGTACATGTAAATAATACAACTTTAGAGTACATGTAAATAATGCAACATTAGAGTACATGTATAAAGGAACATTAGAGTACATGTAAGCAATGCACCATTAGAGTGCATGTAAATAAAGGAACATTAGAGTACATGTAAATAATACAACATTAGAGTGCATGTAAATAAAGCAACATTAGAGAACATGTAAATAAAGGAACATTAGAATACATGTAAATAATGCAACATTAGAGTACATGTAAATAATGCAACATTAGAGTACATGCAAATAATGCAACATTAGAGTACATGTAAATAATACAACATTAGAGAACATGTAAATAATGCAACATTAGAGTACATGTAAATAATACAACATTAGAGAACATGTAAATAAAGGAGCATTAGAGTACATGTAAATAAAGCAACATTAGAGTACATGTAAATAAAGCAACATTAGAGTACATATAAATAATACAACATTAGAGTACATGCAAATAATACAACATTAGAGTACATGTAAATAAAGCAACATTAGAGTACATGTAAATAATACAACATTAGAGTACATCCAAATAATGCAACATTAGAGTACATGTATAAAGCAACATTAGAGTACATGTAAATAAAGCAATATTAGAGTACATGTAAGCAATGCACCATTAGAGTACATGTAAATAAAAAAGCATTAGAGTACATGTAAATAAAGGAACATTAGAGTACATGTAAATAAAGCAACATTAGAGTACATGTAAATAAAGCAATATTAGAGTACATGCAAATAATGCAACATTAGAGAACATGTAAATAAAGCAACATTAGAGTACATATAAATAATACAACATTAGAGTACATGTAAATAAAGCAATATTAGAGTACATGTAAATAAAGCAATATTAGAGTACATGCAAATAAAGCAATATTAGAGTACATGCAAATAATGCAACATTAGAGAACATGTAAATAAAGCAACATTAGAGTACATGTAAATAATACAACATTAGAGTACATGTAAATAATGCAACATTAGAAAACATGTAAATAAAGGAGCATTAGAGTACATGTAAATAAAGCAACATTAGAGTACATGTAAATAAAGCAACATTAGAGTACATATAAATAATACAACATTAGAGTACATGCAAATAATACAACATTAGAGTACATGTAAATAAAGCAACATTAGAGTACATGTAAATAATACAACATTAGAGTACATGTAAATAAAGCAATATTAGAATACATGTAAATAATACAACATTAGAGTACATGTAAATAATGCAACATTAGAGTACATGTATAAAGGAACATTAGAGTACATGTAAGCAATGCACCATTAGAGTGCATGTAAATAAAGGAACATTAGAGTACATGTAAATAATACAACATTAGAGTGCATGTAAATAAAGCAACATTAGAGAACATGTAAATAAAGGAACATTAGAATACATGTAAATAATGCAACATTAGACTACATGTAAATAATGCAACATTAGAGTACATGCAAATAATGCAACATTAGAGTACATGTAAATAATACAACATTAGAGAACATGTAAATAATGCAACATTAGAGTACATGTAAATAATACAACATTAGAGAACATGTAAATAAAGGAGCATTAGAGTACATGTAAATAAAGCAACATTAGAGTACATGTAAATAAAGAAACATTAGAGTACATATAAATAATACAACATTAGAGTACATGCAAATAATACAACATTAGAGTACATGTAAATAAAGCAACATTAGAGTACATGTAAATAATACAACATTAGAGTACATCCAAATAATGCAACATTAGAGTACATGTATAAAGCAACATTAGAGTACATGTAAATAAAGCAATATTAGAGTACATGTAAGCAATGCACCATTAGAGTACATGTAAATAAAAAAGCATTAGAGTACATGTAAATAAAGGAACATTAGAGTACATGTAAATAAAGCAACATTAGAGTACATGTAAATAAAGCAATATTAGAGTACATGCAAATAATGCAACATTAGAGAACATGTAAATAAAGCAACATTAGAGTACATATAAATAATACAACATTAGAGTACATGTAAATAAAGCAATATTAGAGTACATGTAAATAAAGCAATATTAGAGTACATGCAAATAAAGCAATATTAGAGTACATGCAAATAATGCAACATTAGAGAACATGTAAATAAAGCAACATTAGAGTACATGTAAATAATACAACATTAGAGTACATGTAAATAATGCAACATTAGAGAACATGTAAATAAAGGAGCATTAGAGTACATGTAAATAAAGCAACATTAGAGTACATGTAAATAAAGCAACATTAGAGTACATATAAATAATACAACATTAGAGTACATGCAAATAATACAACATTAGAGTACATGTAAATAAAGCAACATTAGAGTACATGTAAATAATACAACATTAGAGTACATCCAAATAATGCAACATTAGAGTACATGTATAAAGCAACATTAGAGTACATGTAAATAAAGCAATATTAGAGTACATGTAAGCAATGCACCATTAGAGTACATGTAAATAAAAAAGCATTAGAGTACATGTAAATAAAGGAACATTAGAGTACATGTAAATAAAGCAACATTAGAGTACATGTAAATAAAGCAATATTAGAGTACATGCAAATAATGCAACATTAGAGAACATGTAAATAAAGCAACATTAGAGTACATATAAATAATACAACATTAGAGTACATGTAAATAAAGCAATATTAGAGTACATGTAAATAAAGCAATATTAGAGTACATGCAAATAATGCAACATTAGAGAACATGTAAATAAAGCAACATTAGAGTACATATAAATAATACAACATTAGAGTACATGTAAATAAAGCAATATTAGAGTACATGCAAATAAAGCAATATTAGAGTACATGCAAATAATGCAACATTAGAGAACATGTAAATAAAGCAACATTAGAGTACATGTAAATAATACAACATTAGAGTACATGTAAATAATGCAACATTAGAGTACATGTAAATAATACAACATTAGAGTACATGTAAATAATGCAACATTAGAGTGCATGTAAATAAAGGAACATTAGAGTACATGTAAATAATACAACATTAGAGTGCATGTAAATAAAGCAACATTAGAGAACATGTAAATAAAGGAACATTAGAATACATGTAAATAATGCAACATTAGAGTACATGCAAATAATGCAACATTAGAGTACATGTAAATAATACAACATTAGAGAACATGTAAATAATGCAACATTAGAGTACATGTAAATAATACAACATTAGAGAACATGTAAATAAAGGAGCATTAGAGTACATGTAAATAAAGCAACATTAGAGTACATGTAAATAAAGCAACATTAGAGTACATATAAATAATACAACATTAGAGAACATGTAAATAAAGCAACATTAGAGTACATGTAAATAAAGCAACATTAGAGTACATGTAAATAATACAACATTAGAGAACATGTAAATAAAGGAGCATTAGAGTACATGTAAATAAAGCAACATTAGAGTACATGTAAATAAAGCAACATTAGAGTACATATAAATAATACAACATTAGAGTACATGCAAATAATACAACATTAGAGTACATGTAAATAAAGCAACATTAGAGTACATGTAAATAATACAACATTAGAGTACATCCAAATAATGCAACATTAGAGTACATGTATAAAGCAACATTAGAGTACATGTAAATAAAGCAATATTAGAGTACATGTAAGCAATGCACCATTAGAGTACATGTAAATAAAAAAGCATTAGAGTACATGTAAATAAAGGAACATTAGAGTACATGTAAATAAAGCAACATTAGAGTACATGTAAATAAAGCAATATTAGAGTACATGCAAATAATGCAACATTAGAGAACATGTAAATAAAGCAACATTAGAGTACATATAAATAATACAACATTAGAGTACATGTAAATAAAGCAATATTAGAGTACATGTAAATAAAGCAATATTAGAGTACATGCAAATAATGCAACATTAGAGAACATGTAAATAAAGCAACATTAGAGTACATATAAATAATACAACATTAGAGTACATGTAAATAAAGCAATATTAGAGTACATGCAAATAAAGCAATATTAGAGTACATGCAAATAATGCAACATTAGAGAACATGTAAATAAAGCAACATTAGAGTACATGTAAATAATACAACATTAGAGTACATGTAAATAATGCAACATTAGAGTACATGTAAATAATACAACATTAGAGTACATGTAAATAATGCAACATTAGAGTGCATGTAAATAAAGGAACATTAGAGTACATGTAAATAATACAACATTAGAGTGCATGTAAATAAAGCAACATTAGAGAACATGTAAATAAAGGAACATTAGAATACATGTAAATAATGCAACATTAGAGTACATGCAAATAATGCAACATTAGAGTACATGTAAATAATACAACATTAGAGAACATGTAAATAATGCAACATTAGAGTACATGTAAATAATACAACATTAGAGAACATGTAAATAAAGGAGCATTAGAGTACATGTAAATAAAGCAACATTAGAGTACATGTAAATAAAGCAACATTAGAGTACATATAAATAATACAACATTAGAGAACATGTAAATAAAGCAACATTAGAGTACATGTAAATAAAGCAACATTAGAGTACATGTAAATAATACAACATTAGAGAACATGTAAATAAAGCAACATTAGAGTACATGTAAATAATACAACATTAGAGTACATGTAAATAATACAACATTAGAGAACATGTAAATAAAGCAACATTAGAGTACATGCAAATAAAGCAACATTAGAGTACATGTAAATAATACAACATTAGAGTACATGTAAATAATACAACATTAGAGTACATGTAAATAATGCACCATTAGAGTGCATGTAAATAAAGGAACATAAGAGTACATGTAAATAATACAACATTAGAGTGCATGTAAATAAAGCAACATTAGAGAACATGTAAATAAAGGAACATTAGAATACATGTAAATAATGCAACATTAGAGTACATGCAAATAATGCAGCATTAGAGTACATGTAAATAATACAACATTAGAGTACATGTAAATAATACAACATTAGAGTACATGTAAATAATGCAACATTAGAGTACATGTAAATAATGCAACATTAGAGTACATGTAAATAATGCAACATTAGAGTACATGCAAATAAAGCAACATTAGAGTACATGTAAATAATGCAACATTAGAGCACATGTAAATAATACAACATTAGAGTACATGCAAATAAAGCAACATTAGAGTACATGTAAATAATACAACATTAGAGTGCATGTAAATAAAGCAACATTAGAGTACATGTAAATAATACAACATTAGAGTACATGCAAATAAAGCAATATTAGAGCACATGCAAATAATGCAACATTAGAGTGCATGTAAATAAAGCAACATTAGAGTACATGTAAATAAAGGAACATTAGAGTATATGTAAATAATGCAACATTAGAGTACATGTAAATAATGCAACATTAGAGTACATGTAAATAATACAACATTAGAGTACATGTAAATAATGCAACATTAGAGTACATGTAAATAATACAACATTAGAGTACATGTAAATAATGCAACATTAGAGTACATGTAAATAATGCAACATTAGAGTACATGTAAATAATGCAACATTAGAGTACATGTAAATAATACAACATTAGAGTACATGTAAATAATGCAACATTAGAGTACATGTAAATAATGCAACATTAGAGTACATGTAAATAATACAACATTAGAGTATATGTAAATAATACAACATTAGAGTACATGTAAATAATGCAACATTAGAGTACATGTAAATAATACAACATTAGAGTACATGTAAATAAAGCAACATTAGAGTACATGTAAATAATACAACATTAGAGTACATGTAAATAATGCAACATTAGAGTACATGTAAATAATACAACATTAGAGTACATGTAAATAATGCAACATTAGAGTACATGTAAATAATGCAACATTAGAGTACATGTAAATAATACAACATTAGAGTATATGTAAATAATACAACATTAGAGTACATGTAAATAATGCAACATTAGAGTACATGTAAATAATACAACATTAGAGTGCATGTAAATAAAGCAACATTAGAGTACATGTAAATAATACAACATTAGAGTGCATGTAAATAAAGCAACATTAGAGTACATGTAAATAATACAACATTAGAGTACATGTAAATAAAGCAATATTAGAGTACATGTAAATAATGCAACATTAGAGTACATGCAAATAAAGCAATATTAGAGCACATGCAAATAAAGCAACATTAGAGTACATGTAAATAATGCAACATTAGAGTACATGTAAATAATACAACATTAGAGTATATGTAAATAATACAACATTAGAGTACATGTAAATAATGCAACATTAGAGTACATGTAAATAATACAACATTAGAGTACATGTAAATAAAGCAACATTAGAGTACATGTAAATAATACAACATTAGAGTACATGTAAATAATGCAACATTAGAGTACATGTAAATAATACAACATTAGAGTACATGTAAATAATGCAACATTAGAGTACATGTAAATAATGCAACATTAGAGTACATGTAAATAATACAACATTAGAGTATATGTAAATAATACAACATTAGAGTACATGTAAATAATGCAACATTAGAGTACATGTAAATAATACAACATTAGAGTGCATGTAAATAAAGCAACATTAGAGTACATGTAAATAATACAACATTAGAGTACATGTAAATAAAGCAATATTAGAGTATATGTAAATAATGCAACATTAGAGTACATGCAAATAAAGCAATATTAGAGCACATGCAAATAAAGCAACATTAGAGTACATGTAAATAATACAACATTAGAGTACATGTAAATAATACAACATTAGAGTACATGTAAATAATGCAACATTAGAGTACATGTAAATAATGCAACATTAGAGTACATGTAAATAATACAACATTAGAGTACATGTAAATAATGCAACATTAGAGTACATGTAAATAATACAACATTAGAGTGCATGTAAATAAAGCAACATTAGAGTACATGTAAATAAAGGAACATTAGAGTATATGTAAATAATGCAACATTAGAGTACATGCAAATAAAGCAATATTAGAGTACATGCAAATAAAGCAATATTAGAGTACATGCAAATAAAGCAATATTAGAGTACATGCAAATAAAGCAATATTAGAGTACATGCAAATAAAGCAGCATTAGAGTACATGCAAGTAAAGCAATATTAGAGTACATGTAAATAATGCAACATTAGAGTACATGCAAATAAAGCAATATTAGAGTACATGCAAATAAAGCAGCATTAGAGTACATGCAAATAAAGCAATATTAGAGTACATGCAAATAAAGCAGCATTAGAGTACATGCAAATAAAGCAATATTAGAGTACATGCAAATAAAGCAGCATTAGAGTACATGCAAATAAAGCAATATTAGAGTACATGCAAATAAAGCAATATTAGAGTACATGCAAGTAAAGCAATATTAGAGTACATGCAAATAAAGCAGCATTAGAGCACATGCAAATAAAGCAATATTAGAGTACATGCAAATAATGCAACACTAGAGTACATGCAAATAAAGCAATATTAGAGTACATGCAAATAAAGCAGCATTAGAGTACATGCAAGTAAAGCAATATTAGAGTACATGCAAATAATGCAACATTAGAGTACATGTAAATAATACAACATTAGAGTACATGTAAATCAAGCAACATTAGAGTACATGTAAATCAAGCAACATTAGAGTACATGTAAATAAAGGAACATTAGAGTACATGTAAATCAAGCAACATTAGAGTACATGGAATACTGCAAATATGATTGGTGGTAGCAGTGTACAATTGAAATAGAAAGAAAGTAGTAATATGCCAGACATTCGTATGCTGCAATTTTTTTTATGACTCTCAGTCTGCTTTCTGAAACTTAATATACAGTCTCTCAGAAAGTTCGGCTTTACGAATTATCGAGACCGCTCTGGTGGCATTGTGATTAAAGCATCCGCCTCGGATGCGGGAGATGACGAGTTTGATCCATGGCCAAGTCATACCAAAGACTTATAAAACTGGTACAAACAGCTGCCTCGATTGGCACTCAGAATTACGAGGTTAATATTATGACTGGTCGGCCTGGTGTCAGGATAATGTGACTGTGTAGGAAGGATATCATGCTTACATGTCTGCTACATGATCCCTCAGTGCTAGACATCACTATAAACTGTCACACTGCAGACATCATTGCGATATGGCTTAAACATCGTTAAAGCTACGTTAAAAATCCAAATCATACACACACACACACACACACACACACACACACACACACACACACACACGAATTATTGGTTTACTGGTGTTTATAAAAGAATTACTGGACCGGTAAATTTATCCGCTCTGTTTTCTCCGACTGAAAAGAAATGCAGTCTGAACTGGTCTTTCTGGCATTTGGAAGGTCATAGTGACCGGCAGAAAACGAGATCTCACGTTACTAACCCTAACGAGATCCACATGTGTACCAAGGTGAAATATGCACCAAGAAAAGCGGAACGTCGTTAAAATATTAAATTCATTTCACTGACAACATTCCTCTGAGTGCCGAAGTCATAATATTCAAAGATAAGAGCAGACTGAATTAAATGTACAAATGAAAGTGTTTAATAATAACAGTACTACTACTACTACTACTACTACTACTACTACTACTACTACTACTACTAATAATAATAATAATAACAAAAATAAACAAAACATACTATGCAGTGTTTTGGTACTTGAGAGTCAGAAGTTTTGGTGAGGTTGAAAATTGGCGGAGTGAAAAAGCAACAAAAAGTATCACTGGCACTCTGAGTGATAAGGCATGAGGTGATGGATCGATTTCTTAGCTGCCTAGTTTCTCAGTTACCCTGTGGGAACTGCACTCCAACTCTTAATCCTTATTCAGTTTAAAATTTAAGGAGGGGAGGGGGAGGCAAACAAACAAATAAAGTAAAAAGAAAAACTAGAAAATTGAAGTTGGCCACCCTTGGTCATATCTCTTTAAGAATGGTACAGTAATGCCGTCTGTGTTTCAGTTTTGAAAGGACTAGTTCGTGATCATGCACATCAACATTTCGTGTTCAAGAGTTTTAAAGATATAGCTCAGGCCCGCACCTGGGGGGAGGGGGGGGGGGAAACCATGGCACTTGTAAGGGGCCCGATCTAGATAGGCACATATACGCACATATTTGAAACACGAAAGGGGCCCGAACTCTGTCAGCTGCCTGGGGCCCAGAATTTCCTAGGTGCGGGCCTGCATAGCTGAGGTCGATATTAATGTTATGACAAAGGCGAGAGAGCGTGTTATGCGGAACACATTTTCCTTTATTAATCAATAAATGATGAATCTGGGAGAGAAAAAATTTAACACAAAAGGACAAGTTAAACAAAATAAAATAAATGGGTGATGAGATCTGTTTGCATATTGTGGACGTGTCACATCAGGAAACTTCTAAATGATTTAAAGATGTGATAGCAATGACAGGCAGACAGAACAGCAAAGTTCATCGCATAATGCGACTGTCTTATATTACACAATATTATTCAATATCGTATGTATGTATGTATGTATGTATGTATGTATGTATGTATGTATGTATGTATGTATGTATGTATGTAGGTAGGTAGGTAGGTAGGTAGGTAGGTAGGTAGGTAGGTAGGAAGGTAGGTAGGTAGGTAGGTAGGTACGTAGGTAGGTACGTAGGTAGGTACGTACCTACGTACGTACCTACGTATGTATGTGTGTACTGCACTCTCAATGCTGGCTCAAAAGCCGAGACGCAATTAAGAGCTAAAAAGTTCTTCAGCTAAAGCACAAGCTTTAATATCACCATCAGTACAAAGAAGACTGAAGTCCTGCATCATCTGGCCCCTTTAAAGCCCTAAGTCCTGCATCACCCGGCCCATGGAAAGCACGAAGTCCTGCATCACCCGGCCCATGGAAAGCCCGAAGTCCTGCATCACCCGGCCCATGGAAAGCTCGAAGTCCTGCATCACCCAGCCCATGGAAAGCCCGAAGTCCTCCATCACCCGGACAATAGAAAGCTCGAAGTCCTGCATCACCCAGCCCATGGAAAGCCCGAAGTCCTGCATCACCCGGCCCATGGAAAGCCCTATGTTGAGCCCAACTTCACCGCCAACGACCAAAAACTCAACGTAGCGAACCACGTCACCTACCTTGGCAGCACATTATCACAGAGCGTAAAGATAGGCGAGAAGGTGAACCTTCGCATGGCCAGAGCCAGCGTAACTTTTGGCGGATTGTATGCCAACGTCTGTAACAGAAGAGGGATCAGCATCCAGACCAAACTAAAGGTCCACAGGGCAGTAGTGCTCCCCACTCTACTTTATGCATGCAAACGAATATTCCGTGCAAGGAATGGCCTCATCAGTAACCGGCGCACACACAAAACCAGAACTAGCCCCTCAAATGTATGTATGTATGTATGTATGTATGTATGTATGTATGTATGTATGTATGTATGTATGTATGTATGTATGTATGTATGTATGTATGTATGTGTGTGTGGGGGGGGGTGGGGTGGGGGGGTGCGTGCGTGCGTGCGTGTGTGTGTGTATGATGGAAGAATGATAAGGAGTAGAAGACAGATAGATAGAAAGAGATGCACGCAAGAGAAAGATAACGGGAGAAGTAAAGATAAATATCGAAGAAAATGACCGATATCACACAATTTATTTTAGATTGTAATCTGATAATTGTTCTTCTATTACATTCACAAGGGAAGTCGTCACAAGAATCGGCAAGGCCAACCAGACCTTCGCAATGCTGAAGCCCATATGGAGGACAAGAAACCTCAGTGTCCACACAAAGATCCGTATCTTCAAGAGCAACGTGTTGAGCGTCCTTTTGTACGGCTCAGAGTGTTGGAAGTCCACTGCGAACATAGAACACAAGCTCGAAGTGTTTCAAACCAAATGCCTGCGACGCATCATGAGGATTTTCTGGCCAAACATGATCTCAAATGAGGAACTTCGGCACAGAGCGGGTGCAAGCACCATCTCTGAGATCATTTCAACTCGGCGATGGAGATGGCTCGGCCATGTCTGCAGAATGCCTCCTGACTCACTACCAAGGGTGGCACTGAGATGGATCCCACAGGGGAAAAGGAACCGTGGCAGACCCAAAGAGACCTGGCGACGAACAGTGGAGAGAGACCTTAAGACCAGAGGCCTCACCTATCAGACCGCCCCTGCAATAGCTGCCGACAGACGGAAATGGTGCTCCCTTGCTGTTGCCTCAAGCACCAGACGGCGCAGAGAGGATTGATTGATTGATTTGATGATTGATATTATATTCTCTCTCTCTCTCTCTCTCTCTCTCTCTCTCTCTCTCTCTCTCTCTCTCTCTCTCTCTCTCTCTCTCTCTCTCTCTCTCTCGCCCGTGCGAGAATAAACAGGGACACGTGCTAATTGCTAGTTTTAATGACACGGAAGACATTGTGAATGGGTTACTATCTTAATTAAAGGTGAACGAGGCAGGACAGAATGAAATATCTTTGCTTTGGAATCATGCCGACTAACAACTCTGTCCAAATACAGTTCTGAACATGTTTCTAGGTAACACTTTTTAAAAACCAATTTTGTAGTAAGATAAAAACGCTCTAACCTTTGTATAAGGCGACTACTGGAAACTTCTCAAAAAGGCAGCATCTTAATATAATGTGGAAATAACGTAAATTAATAGGAATGCACATAATATAATTTCTAGCTCGCTTGAATATTATTCTGTAGAAATCCTTAGAGAGTATCTTAATAATTCCAAGCTCTTTGGCAAAGTTTTCTAAACGTTCAGAAAAAGTATAGTCCTTACAATTTGATTCCAAATCAGCAACATGGACCCAGACCTTGCAACCTTTAACCCAGATTTTGCAACCTCAAACCAGGCCTTTGCAACCTCAAACCCGGACTTTGGAACCTCAAACCCTGAATTTGCAACCTCAAAACCTGGACTTTGGAACCTCAAACCCTGATTTTGCAACCTTAAACCAGGTTTTGATTTTGTGTCTGATGCATCAATCAACATATTTTTTTTTTAAATTGTCGAAACTTAACTCGGTCTTTGCTAGATCATGAAAGGAAGAAACAAACCTCTAACTGTGATAAATGCGTTAACGCACTTTTCGACTCAGGATGCGGGATTTAAAATTTCCATCGATAATTAGATTCTGAGAAAAAGAAAATCTGAAGAAATGTAAAATTCCGCATGCCCTATTAAATAAAAACCTTGAAACTAACGTATATTTTATTACAAATAATGTAGATTTTAACAATGTATATTATTTCAAATTTAATGCAAAAAATTTGTTGGTTTTTGATTTACAACTAACGCATCTTTTATTACAATTAATGAATATATTATTGCAAATAATATATCGTTAATACTAATAACGTATATTTGATTACAAGTGTATATTTTAATATAATTAATTTTTTCTTTTGCCGTTTAAAGCAATCTAATTAACGAGCTCTTTATCGGTTCATACTTCGCTAAGAAAGTAAATAAAATCTTAAAACAATAATGTAACTACTATTAATGCAAATAATGGTAATTTATTACAAATAATGGATATTTATTACAAATAATGGATATTTATTACAAATAATGGATATTTACTACAAATAATGGACATTTATTGCAAATAATGGATATTTATTACAAATAATTGATATGTTAGCATCCTTTTTTTGTGTAGATCTGATGTGAGCGTCCATGTTTTACAGAAAAATAAATAGGACCATAAGCCTATCATATTTTTTTTGGAGTCAAGAACAATGTTGGTATATTTCCATATTGGTCTCAACCTTGTCTGGGCAATCATGCAAAGTAGTTCTTGATTGGAACCCTCAACTCTGGCAACTCTGGGCAATCCTACAAAGTAGTTCTAGATTGGAACCCTCAACTAAGACAATTGTATCCATGTAAGCTTCTGTCCACTGACCTTTATTTCTGTACTGATGCCTACAGGAATGGATTCAAACCTTCGAAATGAGATCTTTGTGCATTCTATACAGTGACGATGTAACCAATAAAGAGGTCCACAACAGAATCAAATGACCCCTTGGACTGTTTCAAGACATCACTGTAAAAACAACCCGCAAACTGATGTGGCGTGGCGGAAATAATCTTGCAAGGTACAGTTCGAGTTTCAGGTTCGACCAGTGTGTGTATATGAGAGAACGCTTGAGATTAGCTTTTCATGGGTGACTGGTTCTCGTGTTCTTCCTTAAGTATAGTAAAAAATTAAGCGAGTCATGTATGTATGTAACACCGACTATTTTAGTCGTGGGTGTCATTGTTTAGAATTTGATTGTATATAACTTTCAGCGGCAAGTATTTCCTTCGTTTGGATTCGATCACATGCATATTCCTTTGGAAAATCATTTTTTAGACACCCCGAGAGATACATGCGGAAAATCAATGCCAAATTACGTAGACATTATAGGAAAATCATTATTTAGACACCCCGAGAGATACATGCGGAAAAATCAATGCCAAATTACGTAGACAGTATTGGAAAATCATTATTTAGACACCCCGAGAGATACATGAGGAAAAATCAATGCCAAATTAAGTAGACATTATTGGAAGAAATGAACCCAAATGTGTTATCCAGTACAATCCGGACTGAATATAGCGTGATGTGACGTCACAATGAAAGCTACGCATATTGATAAACAAATTTTTACTACTCTGGATTGTGATGATTCCACTCGACGCGCTGCTATTTTGACCCAAGTTCAGTACATGGCCACCATTGTACAAGTACATAGCGATAGATCATTTTTGTCTGGAAGTTCTGGATGACATTTAAGGTGCAGAGCATTCAATAATCAGGACTGAATAGTTTTTGGTTAAGAAAATTGGTGGTAACGTTTAAAAGAACAATTCCTATTTAATTTAAAATGAGTAAATGCGCATGCAACGAAGTAAACTAAAACAATATAATAACTGGGAACAATGTAATGACCAATAACAATGTAATAACTGAGAACAATGTAATAACCAATAACAATGCAATAACCGAAAACAATGTAATGACCGAGAACAATGTAATAACCAATAACAATGTAATAATCAATAACAATGTAATAACCGAGAACAATGTAATAACCAATAACAATGTAATAACCAATAACAATGTAATAACGAATAACAATGTAATAACCGAGAACATATGAAATATCCTAGAACAATGTAATATCTTTGTATGGCATAGATTATATATATGTAGCCCCATGACTGTGTTACAATAAGTAAGGTGTCTTTCCTAACGTAATGTGTTCAGACAAAATCATTGTGATGTATTACACGTAAAATAAAACTTGAAATCATCTCGATATTTTGAATCGATAAGTGATATGTAGTCATATTGATCAATCCCCCACGCCAACCTGTCTTATTATCCATCAACGATTTGGTTTTCAGCCATTCATCAAATTCAGGAATGTTTGATGACCTATCTGTTCACGCAAAATCGTTACAGCCACGTATCAGCACTTCTCGCGTGATTTGAGCTACCGTCCGCTGAAGGGTCTTATGAGCGATATCTGCATTATATTTCCGGGTCAAATCCTAAACCTAAGGACTTGTAAATCCACATGGAACAACACAACCCTATGCCCTGTGGACATTTCGTGACTGCGTTGGGCTGTTACCAAATACTGTATGCAGCAACATTGCACATTTTAAGAAGCAGGTGACATCAAACCCTTAAATCATCCATCGGTGTCAACTGAGGTCGTTAGGCAGGGGGAGGTTTCTAAGTGAAATGTGGAAACTTATACTCGTGGTATATTACACTTTTAAATCGTAGGGTGTTATATTGGTATATTACACTTTTAAATCGTAGGGTGTTATATTGGTATATTACACTTTTAAATCGTAGGGTGTTATATTGGTATATTACACTTTTAAATCGTAGGGTGTTATATTGGTATATTACACTTTTAAATCGTAGGGTGTTATATTGGTATATTACACTTTTAAATCGTAGGGTGTTATATTGGTGGTATGATTATTAAAATAAACCTTTCAAAGCAATCAATAAATTCGTAGCGATAATGATTAGTTAGTAGACTATTGGTATATCTGATAATGGATGGCTTGATAGTCACAGTGTACTTGTAGTTTATAGTCATAGTGTACTTGTAGTTTATAGTCATAGTTTACTTGTAGTTTATAGTCATAGTGTACTTGTAGTTTATAGTCATAGTGTACTTGTAGTTTATAGTCACAGTGTACTTATAGTTTATAGTCAATGCTATTGTAGTTCATAGTCACAGTGTACTTGTAGTTTATAGTCACAGTGTACTTGTAGTTTATAATCATAGTGTACTTGTAGTTCATAATCACAGTGTACTTATAGTTTATAGTCATAGTGTACTTGTAGTTTATAGTCACAGTGTACTTGTAGTTTATAGTCATAGTGTACTTGTAGTTTATAGTCATAGTGTACTTGTAGTTTATAGTCACAGTGTACTTATAGTTTATAGTCAATGTAATTGTAGTTCATAGTCACAGTGTACTTGTAGTTTATAGTCATAGTGTACTTGTAGTTTATAGTCATAGTGTACTTGTAGTTTATAGTCATAGTGTACTTGTAGTTTATAGTCGTAGTGTACTTGTAGTTCATAGTCATAGTGTACTTGTAGTTTATAGTCACAGTGTACTTTTAGTTCATACGAATAGTGTACTTGAAGTTTATAATCATAGTGTACTTGTAGTTTATAGTCATAGTGTACCTGTAGTTTATACTCATAGTGTACTTGTAGTTTATAGTCATAGTGTACTTGTAGTTCATAGTCATAGTGTACTTGTAGTTTATAGTCACAGTGTACTTGTAGTTTATAGTCACAGTGTACTTGTAGTTTATAGTCATAGTGTACTTGTAGTTTATAGTCGTAGTGTACTTGTAGTTCATAGTCATAGTGTACTTGTAGTTTATAGTCACAGTGTACTTTTAGTTCATACGAATAGTGTACTTGAAGTTTATAATCATAGTGTACTTGTAGTTTATAGTCATAGTGTACTTGTAGTTTATACTCATAGTGTACTTGTAGTTTATAGTCATAGTGTACTTGTAGTTCATAGCCATAGTGTACTTGTAGTTTATAGTCACAGTGTACTTGTAGTTTATAGTCACAGTGTACTTGTAGTTTATAGTCATAGTGTACTTGTAGTTTATAGTCATATTGTACTTTAGTTCATAGTCATAGTGTACTTGTAGTTCATAGTCATAGTGTACTTGTAGTTTATAGTCATAGTGTACTTGTAGTTTATAGTCATAGTGTACTTGTAGTTTATAGTCATAGTGTACTTGTAGTTCATGGTCATAGTGTACTTGTAGTTTATAGTCATAGTGTACTTGTAGTTTATAGTCACAGTGTACTTATAGTTTATAGTCAATGCAATTGTAGTTTATAGTCATAGTGTACTTGTAGTTCATAGTCACAGTGTACTTATAGTTTATAGTCATAGTGTACTTGTAGTTTATAGTCACAGTGTACTTGTAGTTTATAGTCATAGTGTACTTGTAGTTTATAGTCATAGTGTACTTGCAGTTTATAGTCAATGTAATTGTAGTTCATAGTCACAGTGTACTTGTAGTTTATAGTCATAGTGTACTTGTAGTTTATAGTCATAGTGTACTTGTAGTTTATAGTCATAGTGTACTTGTAGTTTATAGTCGTAGTGTACTTGTAGTTCATAGTCATAGTGTACTTGTAGTTTATAGTCACAATGTACTTTTAGTTCATACGAATAGTGTACTTGTAGTTTATAGTCATAGTGTACTTGTAGTTTATAGTCATAGTGTACTTGTAGTTTATACTCATAGTGTACTTGTAGTTTATAGTCATAGTGTACTTGTAGTTAATAGTCATAGTGTACTTGTAGTTTATAGTCACAGTGTACTTGTAGTTCATAGTCATAGTGTACTTGTAGTTTATAGTCATAGTGTACTTGTAGTTTATAGTCATAGTGTACTTGTAGTTTATACTCATAGTTTACTTGTAGTTTATAGTCATAGTGTACTTGTAGTTTATAGTCATATTGTACTTTTAGTTCATAGTCATAGTGTACTTGTAGTTCATAGTCATAGTGTACTTGTAGTTTATAGTCATAGTGTACTTGTAGTTTATAGTCATAGTGTACTTGTAGTGTATAGTCATAGTGTACTTGTAGTTTATAGTCACAGTGTACTTGTAGTTTATAGTCATAGTGTACTTGTAGTTTATAGTCATAGTGTTCTTGTAGTTTATAGTCATAGTGTACTTGTAGTTTATAGTCATAGTGTACTTGTAGTTTATAGTCATAGTGTACTTGTAGTTTATAATCACAGTGTACTTGTAGTTTATAGTCACAGTGTACATGTAGTTTATAGTCATAGTGTACTTGTAGTTTATAGTCATAGTGTACTTGTAGTTTATAGTCATAGTGTACATGTAGTTTATAGTCATAGTGTACTTTTAGTTCATACATTTTGTATATCTGATGTTCATACCTATGGGGTACTTTCTGTTCATATACTCCTAAATTGTCCCTGTTCTATCTACTAGCTATTGTATATGGTCTATCTACTACCTATTTTATATGGTGTATCTACTAACTATTTTATATGGTCTATCTACTACCTATTTTATATGTTCTATCTACTAGCTATTTTATATGGTCTGTCTACAAGCTATTGTATATGGTCTATCTACAAGCTATTGTATATGGTCTATCTACTAGCTATTGTATATGGTACAAGCTATTGTATATGGTCTAACTACTAGCTATTGTAAATGGTCTATCTACTACCTATTTTATATGTTCTATCTACTAGCTATTTTATATGGTCTGTCTACAAGCTATTGTATATGGTCTATCTACAAGCTATTGTATATGGTCTATCTACAAGCTATTGTATATGGTCTATCTACTACCTATTTTATATGTTCTATCTACTAGCTATTTTATAAATTCTATCTACAAGCTATTGTATATAGTCTATCTACTAGCTATTGTATATGGTCTATCTACTAGCTATTGTATATGGTCTATCTACAAGCTATTGTATATGGTCTATCTACTATTTTATATGGTCTGTCTACAAGCTATTGTATATGGTCTATCTACTAGCTATTTTATATGTTCTATCTACAAGCTATTTTATATGGTCAATCTACAAGCTATTGTATATGGTCTATCTACAAGCTATTGTATATGGTCTATCTACTAGCTATACAATAGCTAGTTTAGATGTTCTATCTACAAGCTATTTTATATGTTCTATCTACTAGCTATTTTATATGGTCTGTCTACAAGCTATCTACTAGCTATTTTATATGGTCTATCTACAAGCTATTGTATATGGTCTATCTACTAGCTATTGTATATGGTACAAGCTATTGTATATGGTCTATCTACTACCTATTTTATATGTTCTATCTACTAGCTATTTTATATGGTTTGTCTACAAGCTATTGTATATGGTCTATCTACAAGCTATTGTATATGGTCTATATACAAGCTACTGTATATGGTCTATCTACTAGCTATTGTATATGGTCTATCTACTAGCTATTTTATATGTTCTATATACTAGCTATTGTATATGGTCTATCTACTAGCTATTGTATATGGTCTATCTACTACCTATTTTATATGTTCTATCTACTAGCTATTTTATATGTTCTATCTACTAGCTATTGTATATGGTCTATCTACTAGCTTTTGTATATGGTCTATCTACAAGCTATTGTATATGGTCTATCTACTAGCTATTTTATATGATCTATCTACAAGCTATTGTATATGGTCTATCTACAAGCTACTGTATATGGTCTATCTACAGGCTATTGTATATGGTCTATCTACTAGCTTTTGTATATGGTCTGTCTACTAGCTATTGTATATGGTCTATCTACAAGCTATTTTATATGATCTATCTACTAGCTTTTGTATATGGTCTATCTACTAGCTATTGTATATGGTCTATCTACAAGCTATTGTATATGGTCTATCTACTAGCTATTGTATATGGTCTATCTACTACCTATTTTATATCTTCTATCTACTAGCTATTGTATATGGTATATCTACTAGCTTTTGTATATGGTCTATCTACTAGCTATTGTATATGGTCTATCTACAAGCTATTGTTTATGGTCTATCTACTAGCTATTGTATATGGTCTATCTACTAGCTATTTTATATGGTCTCGCACAATGTATAATGTATGAGAGACATTGCTGTTTTTTTGAAGACATATGGGTATGATAGCTTTCTTCCGTATTTAATAATTCAGAAGCCAGATAACTCTTGCTATTATTTCTGTATGTGACTATATGTGACAAATCTTCCATAGAACATTAATGTGTCTTAATCGTTCCGTTATTCCCATCAAACGTCTGGAGACGCACCAAATCTAACTTGGCATATTAAAATAAGCAATCTAACGAGACGGATCAATTCATGTCACTAATAGCATGAAGTATGCTGAAAATTTTACACGCTGGAGGTAAACAAGATCGTTTGGAAGAATGATATTCTCGAATACAGCTTTCTTAATCAGACAGAAAATGACAATAAATTTAGCAATCAGTCTACTACCAATAGCATCAAATTCACTGTCAATATAATTCAATCTATTGCCAATAGCCTTCAGTCTATTACCAATATAATCCAATCTATTGCCAATAGCCTTTAATATATAGTTAATATAATTCAATCTATTGCCAATAGCCTTTAATATATAGTTAATATAATTCAATCTATTGCCAATAGCCTTCAGTCTATTGCCAATATAATTCAATCTATTGCCAATAGCCTTCAGTCCTTTGCCAATACAATGCATTCTATTTCCAATATAATGCAATCTATTTATAGTAGCATTCGATCTTCCTCCAACTAGATTATATATGTTGTCAACAGCAATCAATATACCGCCAAATGAAATCTACATTCATAGAAAACATTATTCATTCTCTTTAGCAAGCTAATTGTTTTTAGACATGTTAGTTAAGTTGAAACAACCTTTTCTACCAGTCAATGACGTTATAAGAGACCAGTCAGTCATACTACAAGAGACTTTATACATCTTAATCACGTTACAAGTGCATTTAGACTTGCCGATCACCTTATGAGAGACTGTCGACCAGTCAATCATATTAAATGAGACTTAAGACTACTCTGCTGCATTACAAGAGACAGTGGATCAGTCGGTCATGTTAATAAGAGACATTGGACCAGTCGGTCATGTTAATAAGAGACTTTGAGACTTGTCAATCAAATTATAAAAATCTCTAGTTCAGTCAGTTAGGTTATGAGAGACTTTAGACCAGTCAATCATGTTATCAGAGACTTTAAACTAGTCAATCACATTATGAGAGACCTTAGACCAGTCAATAACGTTATGAGAGACTTGAGACCGGTCTGTCACGTTAAGAGAGACTTGAAACCAGTCCGTTATGGCATAAGGAACTTTGGACTAGTCAATCACGTGATAAGAGAATAAGGTTGGAACTAACGACTATACATGTGTTTTCAGAAGACAACAACTCTATCGATAAGAACTGTTAAAAGAAATGGACGAAAAGACGACACTAATGCGGATAAGAAACGGGAGAGCTGAACCAAGAAAAAGCAATATTGAGTTCACTGTATATCCTTTCTGTTATCACTGCATATGTTCATATGTCTGTTAATAGTTGGTAGTTATTATGTCAATACTGTCATGACAAAAACAATATTCGGATTCTCTAGCGTACCTCTCTGCCTAATATAATGATGAAATCCAAACCACTACCACACGTGTTTCGTTCAAAGAAACCTTACATCATAATAACAACTGGTGCACACAGGATAACTGTATACACATCAACCCCCTTGCATTATCAGTGCTCGTCTGGTATGAAACCTTTCCCCAAAATACGTCCAATGGTTAATGTCTTCAGAAAAGATTACGATCAATTGCAATTCATGCTGTCTGCTTTTAAAGAATTTTTATCTTTGAAAGATTGTTGTGTAGGGTGTGGCTTTGATACCAGACGTGGCAAATCAAATTATTTGCATCAATCTAGATGGTACATATTGGTTCGTACTGTCTATTCGTTCTGCTATGTTGGACACTTTAAGAGTTGGCTTAATGCGGTCTATTCGTTCGGTCACTGTGCTATTGTGCTTTCTAGCATCTATTGATTTTTTTTTTTACAGATGCTAAAATATTATACTTTTCAACATTAAAATGTTTGAAAAATAAAAAATAAAAAATATTAAACCTTATTTGACACATTAAGTTTGCGTTAATTGTATTTTATTAACTGCATATAAAGTAAAATCAATTTTAAATCAATCAACGTCAATCAAGCTAAACAACGTAATTACTTATGAAAACAATCTATAGATAAGTTAATAGCTAAAGAACATAATTGCTTATGATAACAATCTATATATAAGTTAATAGCTAAACAACGCAATTACTTATCATAAAAAACTATATATATATAAGTTAATAGCTAAACAACGTAATTACTTATGATAACAATCTATATATAAGTTAATAGCTAAACAACGTAATTACTTATGATAAAAAACTATAGATACGTTAATAGCTAAACAACGTAATTACTTATGATAACAATCTATATATAAGTTAATAGCTAAACAACGTAATTACTTATGATAACAATCTATATATAAGTTAATAGCTAAACAACGTAATTACTTATAATAAAAAACTATAGATACGTTAATAGCTAACAATGTAATTACTTATAATAAAAACCTATATATAAGTTAATAGCTAAACAACCTAATTACGTATAATAAAAATCTATATATATATATATATATAAGTTAATAGCTAAACAACGTAATTACTTATAATAAAAAACTATAGATACGTTAATAGCTAATAATGTAATTACTTATAATAAAAACCTATAAATAAGTTAATAGCTAAACAACCTAATTACGTATAATTAAAAACTATATATAAGTTAATAGCTAAACAACGTAATTACGTATGACCTAAAGAAAACTATAAGTAAGTTAATAGCTAAAAAATTTAATTTCTTATGATACAAAAACTATAAATAACTAAACAACCTAATTACTTATAATAAAATACTATATATAAGTTAATAGCTAAACAACCTAATTACTTATAATAAAAAACTATATATAAGTTAATAGCCAAACAACCTAATAACTTATAATAAAAAACTATATATAAGTTAATAGCTAAACAACGTAATTACTTATGATAAAAAATTATATATAAGTTAATAGCTAAACAACGTAATTACTTATGATAAAAAACTATATGTAAGTTAATAGCTAAAGAACATAATTACTTATGACCTAAAGAAAACTATAGGTAAGTTAATAGCTAAATAAAATGCTCCAGAATTCGTATAATTTATCTTACTTAACGCTCTTGGGCATTTCGACCTTATCAACATGTATCAAATATTTCGCCCCGGCAGGAAGAACAAAATTTTACACTGACATTATTGTAACTGATTAAACACATAGTTTACACTCACCTTGTATATATTTATTAGACACATAGTTTAAACTCACCTTGTATGTACTTATTAGACACATAGTTTACACTCACCTTGTATATACTTATTAGACACTGAATTTACACTCATATTGTACATACGTATTAGGCACTGAAGTTAACTGATGCCAAGTTTGAAATGCCTTTAAATGTTTACATTAAAATTATTTCAAATATTTCTCTTGGGATTTAGAATAGCTTTGGACGTAATTGTAATACGTGTAAATAATTGTAATACTAGTGAATAATTGTAATACTTGTAAATAATTGTAATAGTGTAAACAATTGTAATACGTGTAAATAATTATAATACTTGTAAATAATTGTAATACTAGTGAATAATTGTAATACTTGCAAACAATTGTAATACGTGTAAATAATTGTAATACGTGTAAATAATTGTAATATGTGTAAATAATTGTAATACGTGTAAATAATTGTAATACGTGTAAATAATTGTAATACTTGTAAATAATTGTAATACTTGTAAACAATTGTAATACGTGTAAATAATTGTAATACGTGTAAATAATTGTAATATGTGTAAATAATTGTAATACGTGTAAATAATTGTAATACGTGTAAACAATTGTAATACGTGTAAATAATTGTAATACGTGTAAACAATTGTAATACGTGTAAATAATTGTAATACTAGTAAATAATTATAATACGTGTAAATAATTGTAATACGTGTAAATAATTGTAATATGTGTTCTGTAAATCCTTACTAGTTAATGTTCATTTCTCAAACTAACTTTCCTAACATTGTCCCTTTGCTAATGAGCTTTCACTGCGAATCCATGCCCACTTCGATTATAAACGAAAATTAATCCTTCTTGTTCTGTCAGACAACCAACTGACCTGACAAATTCTATATATAAAATATAAATGAAGCACACGTTATTAATTCGATATACATATATATGACCTATATATGATAATGTGACCTACTTATTACCCTTGCGCAACTTTCTTACTTTTATATTTCTTAAGTAACACTCCATATCTTGAATTATTTTACACACACAATCGCACACACACATACACATAAACACATCAAAATCACACACAAATCAAATTCACACACACACACGTCAAACTCTCTCTCTCAAACACACAAACACATCAAACTCACACATACACACACACATCTCTCTCTCTCTCTCTCTCTCTCTCTCTCTCTCTCTCTCTCTCTCTCTCTCTCTCTCTCTCTCTCACACACACACACACACACACACACACACACACACACACACACGCACACTTTGTAACTCTGTTGAAATCGTAGATCATATTCTACATCTAATAATGCATCCAGAAATTATTTTTGACGTATATTACGAAGACTGGCTCCGAAAAACGCAGCTCTATGTCACTGTGACCTGTTTTGTGTTTAACAAACGTTGGTACTATTGACATTTCCCTCCATATCTTGACACCAAGTCAACATAGTCATACATCATTGCAAGCACGATATACTGTAATGAAAGCAGGTCGCCGTGATATACATACGGTGTGGAAAGAAGGTCGTTGTGATACACACACAGCGTAGAAAATAGTTCAATGTGATGCAATTTCTTGCTTTAGTAAAAAAAATCAACTTAAATAGGTTTCCAATCTATATTTCTAACTCGATATATTTACATCTAACTCGATATATTACATCTAACTAGATATATTACATCTAACTCGATATATTACATCTAACTAGATATATTACATCTAACTCGATATATTACATCTAACTAGATATATTATATCTAACTCGATATATTACATCTAACTCGATATGTTACATCTAACTCGATATATTACATCTAATTAGATATATTACATCTAACTAGATATATTACATCTAACTCGATATATTACATCTAACTCGATATATTACATCTAACTAGATATATTACATCTAACTAGATATATTACATCTAACTCGATATATTACATTATGTGTATAAGATTAGGTCATTGTGTAATATATCTTATCGACATTACTACTGAATTTACTAGATATTTCTTAACACCGTAAAGACTGCAGTATTTTAATGATGTCTTTAACTGACTTGACTTGCAATATTTCAATGATGTCTCTTAACTGACTTGATTTGCAATATTTCAATGATGTCTCTTAACTGACTTGATTTGCAATATTTCAATGATGTCTCTTAACTGACTTGATTTGCAATATTTCAATGATGTCTCTTAACTGACTTGATTTGCAATATTTCAATGATGTCTCTTAACTGACTTGATTTGCAATATTTCAATGATGTCTCTTAACTGACTTGATTTGCAATATTTGGAGCAGCAGATAATATTCTTTGTTTTGTCAGGTTCGAACAGCCAGCGGTACGGGGGGGGGGGGGGGCGGAATGGACAGCGACTGAATAAACTATTTGATGAATAGTTTGGGCTTAGGGTTAGGTTAGGGTTAAACTACTGTATTTTCTGCATGCGGTGTCATATGATACCATTGTAAATGCAGAAGGAGTTGTGTTTGCAGAGAACCACATGTTAATATTTACCTTACACTTATATTCCTAGCAAACACGGCAAATGAAACTCGGCTGAAGTGTCATTGTTGATTGATGAGGCCATGGATGGTATCCTGTAAAGGCCAAGGCTCCTGACTGCACCCCCCCCCCCCTCCAACACCAATACCACCAAGAGCCAGCATGTGTAATTTTGCTCTATGACGTTAGAAAATAAGAATGGCTCGGATATCAGAAAGCGTCTTATGAATGTATATTTATGAGAGAGAGAGAGACAGAGAGAGAGAGAGAGAGAGAGAGAGAGAGAGAGAGAGAGAGAGAGAGAGAGAGACTTTTGTTTCACACATAACTACCAGCATCATCACAAAAAAATGTCACAAAGCAATACAAGCTTCGCGATGTGACGACCAGAATATTAACCTCGTATTAATTTTAGTTGAAATTAATTGAACTCGTTAAGTAGCACAGATGCTACGCGCTGTGTGTGCCATGCATTATTTAACGTGAGTAAGGCATTTAATATAAAACATACACGGTTTTGTAGAGTATAATTTATACCGGTATTCTTAGCAATCTCAAATTTGATAAATAATTGTCATATGTAATGACATCAGTTAATTAATTTGTATACTCTTTGATATCACTAATGAATGGGTGGTTTCCCAGTTACGCACGATGTCGCTGCTCAATAGTAACTCATGGCAAACAAAGATGGATGGGGCGAATACAAGACGATAGGGTTGGGGCGAATACAAGACGATAGGGTTGGGGCGAATACAAGACGATAGGGATGGGGCGAATACGAAATGATAGGGATGGGGCAAATACAAGACGATAGGGATAGGGCAAACTACAAAAAGAGAATAATGGGGCGAATATTTCCTTGTTTATTTGGACGAAGCATAGCTTGCTTTATTTAATGTCTTATATGTCCTACCACTACCTCCTTGGAATAAGATAAACTGCACCGCATTTGTAATAAACAAAGCATCTTTATACATGTTTTGTCCTAGTAATGTATCCTCATTTGTTATGTAAACTACACTTCATTAATAATTAGTAAAAATCCGGTATGTCTTTGTATTGAATCCTCTTTTCTAAGTCAGCTGTCATGATTCAGATTCGTATAGAAATATGGAGATCACCAGTCAGTCTGACCTTTGAACTGAGTAAATCAGTCTGACCTTTGAACTGAGTACAACGGACTTGGCATTCCAGTTGGGCTTCAGTTTTATAAGTGCTCCTGGAGAGTACTTCAGACTTTGATCTTTCATATGCTACCATTTCTCCCAAATACTTGAAGCTATGGACTGTTTCTAGCTTCGTACCTCAGACCCGGTGTCAATGCGGATTCCCTTTGTGTTGCTGGTTATCATTTGGTCTTTTTCTTCTCCGCACTGTTTTCCATGACTTAGAGAAAAGAATACAGCCAACGGAGATGTGATGTTCTTGCAAGATCATCGGCATCACATAACAAGAGCGTGTCATCAAGGAAGAAATACGGCAGAGGATCAGACAAGACATCGGGCATCACAGAAGATCAGACAAGACATCGGGCCTCACAGAGGATCAGACAAGACATCGGGCCTCACAACGATCTTCTGGCACAGTGAACAAAACGCAAACTGCTGTGGTATGGGTATGTCTCAAAATCAATAGGACTTGTCACAACAATCATCAGGACTTGCCAAAACAATCATCAGGACTTGTCAAAACAATCATCAGGACTTGTCAAAACAATCCTGCTGGGCACTATACAAGGAAGACGAAAGAGAGGCAGGCAGAGAAAGAAGTGGGAAGATATCATTCGAGAGAGGACAGGCATGACATTGAGTGACTCACTGAGAAACATGGAAAATCGAGAGGAATGGAGGAAGATGGTTGTTCGGTCTTGTGCGGTTCCCCAACGGTCTACCAAATTACGAGACTGATGATGATGATGACGAATGTATCCTCACTTGTTATGTCTTTGAAATGTATCCTCACTTAGTACGCCTGAGTAATGTATCCTCACTTGTTATGTCTTTGTAATGTACCCTTGAACGTGAGAAAAACTACACTTCATTAATAATTTAAAAATGCAGTTTCCTGTTTTATGTCTTTGGACGGATGGTATCTTCGGTCACGAGATGAACAAGAAAGCAATTATGTTCAACTGACAGTCTGGATTTCTATCTTGAATGACAGATACTGGTTTCAAAAGGTGATTTATTAATAAACGGGACCAGAAGGCTTTAAATTGCCATTTCAATGTTTATCCGAAAGAATGATTTCGCGGCATTAAGTTACCCAGCGATTCATGAAACCCATATATCACTACGGGTCATTGTTTGCCGGATTACTTTTAAATTGCTACCGGATCCGTGTCAAGCAATATGTCACATTTTCGGGAATTACATTTACCCAGTTTATACACGTGTTCTAGGCATCGCCCAAAGATATGTTCATATACAATGTCCGATTTCCACAGACACGTCTGATAATTATTACAACAGGGAGTCTCAATTTGTCTATAATTTAAAGAAGTTTTGATCTGACGGTTTGTCAAAGGCGTTTTGATGGTGTTTCAAAGCAATTTAATGGTGTTTCAAGGTAATTAGATGGTGTTTCGAGGCTATTAGATGGTGTTGCAAGGTTATTTGATCATGTATGAGGATGTTTTGATTGTGTTTCAAGGATACATGATAATGTATCAATTAAAGGTGATGGTGTATCAAGACTAGTGTATATATGATATTTGATGGTTTATCAAGACTAGTTGATGGTGTATATATGATATTTGATGGTTTATAATGACTAGTTGATGGTGTTTCTAGGTTATTTGATGGTGCATTAATGCTATTTGATGGTGTATTTAGGATATTTGATGATTTTTCTAGAATTATGTATGGTGCATCGAGGGCTTTTGATG
This sequence comes from Unio delphinus, assembly GCA_029339505.1. NCBI lineage: Eukaryota > Metazoa > Mollusca > Bivalvia > Unionida > Unionidae > Unio > Unio delphinus. The sequence goes on from JAQISU010000103.1 coordinate 3,320,675, forward strand.
GTGTGTCTAGAGAATTTGATTTTGTATCAACGCTGTCTAATCCTTTAAAAATACTAATACTATAAATAAATATAAATACTAATACTATATGACAAAATACTTTATAAATACTAATACTATATGACAAAATACTTTATAAATACTAATACTATATGACAAAATACTTTATAAATACTAATACTATATGACAAAATACTTTATAAATACTAATACTATATGACAAAATACTTTATAAATACTAATACTATATGACAAAATACTTTATAAATACTAATACTGTATGACAAAATACTTTATAAATACTAATACTATATGACAAAATACTTTATAAATACTAATACTATATGACAAAATACACGCATCATTATTATGGAAACAACTATTCAAATATTGATTGGTTGTAGAAAGAGCAATAACCCCTAACGTTTAGTGAATTTACTATAATAAATCGCCAAGATAACATGCATGTGTAAAGACTTCGCTTATAAACCCAGCAACAATTGCAACGGTACTATTGACGTGATTTTCTTTGAAACAATATTTGTGCGAATTCACATTGCGTCATATAGGAACTACATTGACAGGAAATATTTTAAGTATTTTGTATTTAAAATATGTGCATGAATATAAAATTAGACAATTTAGCAAAACTCATACAAATAAAGTACTATTGCAAATTACAAAAAATCATCAATGATCATGGAGTATATGTTCATTAATGTATCATTGTGACATAGATGTAAAAAAAGCATGTATTAATGTGACGTGGATGTTAATAGTACATGTTCCATTGTGGCATAAATGTAACAAGCCATGTATCAATAAGACGTTGATGTAGCACAGCGTGAATATTAACATTACATGTATCGGTGTGACGAGGATGTTAACATTACATGTATTAATGTGACGTGGATGTTAACATTACATGTAATAATGTGACGTGGATGTTAACATTACATGTATTAATGTGACGTGGATGTTAACATTACATGTATTAATGTGACGTGGATGTTAACATTACATGTATTAATTTGACGTGGATGTTAACATTTACATGTATTAGTGTGACGTGGATGCATGTATTAGTGTGACGTGGATGTTAACATTACATGTATTCGTGTGACGTGGATGTTAACGTTACATGTATTAGTGTGACGTGGATTTTGACTATTAAATTTCCGTATGATGCAACGATTATTTTACCGTACCATTTACTACTGCAATAAATGATAGCATTACCAATCCTAATATTATTACAATAAATAATTACATTATCTATTGTAATAACAAATGATTACTTTACCGTTATATTGTATTATTACAATAAATAATTGCATTATCTATTGTAATAACAAATGATTACTTTACCGTTATATTGTATTATTACAATAAATAATTACATTATGAATTATTTTAACAAATGATTACTTTACTGTTATATTGTATATTACAATAAATAATTGCATTATCTATTGTAATAACAAGTGATTACTTTACCGTTATATTGTATTATTACAATAAATATTACAGTATCTATTGTAATAACAAATTATTACTTTACCGTTATATTGTATTATTACAATAAATAATTACATTATCTATTGTAATAACAAATGATTACTTTACTGTTATATTGTATTAATGCAATAAATGAGTCAAGATATGTTCGCTTTTTTGATGGAGCGTGCTGATATTTTAACACCAATTAAAAATGCAAATCAAAGCTATTTTATTTTCGTGCTGATTGTACTGTATTTACAAGTCATGTTTGTTTTTTTTAACATTCAGGAGAATGCTGTCCTGGGTAGTTTTTTTTTTTTAAAAAAAAGAACGTGTATAAATTAAAAGCATTTAAATGCACCTGAAATTGCAAATATATTGTGCAATTGTTCACTGAGTTTGATATACGATCTGTGCCACGTCATCTGTCTTGATTGTCTTGATTGTCCAAATAATATATTTCTCTCGGGAAATTGACCATTCAAGACAGGATGGGCAGTTTTCACGTGACCTTGTTACCCTTTACAAGGTTAGGAGGCAACTTTGTCTATCCCAGTTTATTTTTCTAATAATTATAAACCATTCAACTCAAAGTATGTCACTTATTTGTGTATAATTATTTCTTCTGGACTTCGTTCAGTTTATTTTAGACCCATGTTTTTGATACTTTTGGGTTTTTTCTTCTTTATCATAAAATGGAATACGAAACAGTTTAGCATTATTCATTACACGTACTGTTATCACGCGAGAGGCCCAGTTAGGGGAAGATAGAATGTTCTCTTTGTTCGGGATCGTAATTGAGTTGGAAAACAGGATGGTCGTATTTACACAGTAAACATTACACATATAAAGCCCATACGAGAGCTCCCTCTACAAGACTGTATTTGTTTGTTTGTGTAACATGGATCGAAGGACTCAATATATTCAACTACTGGTAACATTTTCCCAATAAATTGACCGCGTGTATGTGTGTGTATATATATATATATATATATATATATATATATATATATATATATATATATATATATATATATATATATATATATATATATATATATATATATATATATATATATATATATATATATATGGGGGGGGGGGGCGAACCTGCGTCTGTGTGACGGGGGTGGGGGAGGGAGTGGGAAGGCGAGTGGAAAGATATCACATCCAATTTAAAGTAAAAAAAAAATAATTTTAAAAGTTAAAGCAATATCCTTAACGTAACATTATTCTAACATAATGTTACAGTGTTAACGTTACAGTGTTCTAACTTTATTGTTTAAAAATCATTGCATGCCATTATTTACAAACTAAACGTTTTGTCTTTCCAGTTTGTTTGTAAAACATCTCTGATAAGAATCATATCTACTGCAGACCAGTTCCTCTGCAAATTGTGGATAGTTTGTCCTTGTTTTTTAATTGTAAAATACTTCTAAAAACTCATTCGGAAACTCTCTGATATACACAGTAGCTATTGCGTACATGATGAACAGAGCACGCTAGTGCACTTTTATCAGTTCACTTCTTCAGTTTGGTTCTAGCACAACCTTCCCCAAAAGACATAAACCAAAGTTGTTGTTGTTGTTGTTGTTGTTGTTGTTGTTGTTGTTGTTGTAGGGTTTGACGTCATTTGCAGCACAATATAGGCCATACATGGCGGCCAGTATTAATGGTGAAAGAAGAGCACGGATAACCCTAAAAGAGCCACCGATCCACGAGAAGTTACCGGCAAGCTTTCTCACATACCCACATTAGCCGAATCGGATACTCGAACCCACGCAGACAGAGGTGTATTATACGCAAGTAAACACAATGGAAAAGTGCACATATTGCCTATATGCTTTGCATTTCATTTCACATTTAAATTTTTCAAACCATTTATTAAAAAATGGATCGCTCCTCCCCGTCTTCTCGCTATTTAAATACGACCTCACTGAATACGACATTCACACGACCTCCATTGAATACGACCTCCACTGATTACGGCCTCCATTAAATACGACCTCCACTGATTACGACCTCCATTGAATACGACCTACATTAAAGATCACAATTTCTATATATTGTAAAATGGAAGAGGGAGAAATAAATTGGCCAAAATTTAAGAATGCATACACAAGATAAAATTGAAGAATTAAGGACCAAAGTAATCCTGATTTAATAAGATTATCTTATATACATGACCAAATTCTGATTTGATAAAATAAATTATCTTTTAATACACGACCAAATTCTAAGGATGCGTGTACAATGTTACTGTGATACATGACCTTATTCTAAGGATGAGTGTAGAATGTTACTAGTATACATGATCAAATGTTACGAATGTACGTTCAATGTTATTCGTGTATACGGTAAAATACTAAGGATGCACGTGCAATGGTATTCGTATATACGGCCAAATGCTAAGGCTGCACGTGCAAGGTTGCTATTATATGTATGACAAAATGTTAAGGATGCACGTGCAATGTTACAATTAACCATGAACAAGCATGTATTTTCGTGAATCAAGAAAATTATAATCATGATTTGATCCAGACATTGTTTTTAACTAGGAGACAAATTTGGCAAAGTCATGAAATGGGGTCTCAGATAGCGGCCCAGGAAGAAGATCGTCATTGATGTTCCTACATTTTACGCGTGTTCAGAGCATGAATCTATCCACATAACTGTAATAAGCAAAGTTCATGTTTGTAATATCCACCAAACCCAAACACCTTCTAGCCCGTCTCTGATCATTTACGTAATGGAAAATATTGACCAGGTTTTATACGCTGCTACAAATTTTCGTGGACCATTTACTATGAATTTATCACACGTTCAATACTCAATGGCCATGCTCACTTCCTATATGAAAGCACATTATAAATTTACCAATTTTCTATACACAATGATCATGTTTGGTTCCAATATAAATTAACATTTAATATATTTAATATTAATTTAATACACTTGTAATACTCATACATCATGTTCACTTCCTAAATCAAAACATATGTAACGTTAATTTTTAATACACGTTTAACATTCATAAATCATATTCACTTCACCAACCAAAGCACATGTAATATTAATTTTTAATGCTTTCATTGCTCTAGGGCCATATTCACTTTCTATAGAAAATTATATTTCTGGAGATTTCGGACCTATCCTGATGAAATATATCAAGACAATTTAATGCGATATTGCTACAATGTAAGTTTTAATGTGATATTGCTACAATATAAGTTTAAATGTGATATTGCTATAATATAAGTTTAAATGTGATATTGTTACAATATAAGTTTAAATGTGATATTGTTACAATATAAGTTTAAATGTGATATTGTTACAATATAAGTTTAAATGTGATATTGCTACAATATAAGTTTTCCTTGGTTTTATGTCCTGTTGAAATATATCAAGTCAATATACTGTGATATTGCTACAGTTTTGCTCATCCTTGGTTTTATGCAATAAATGTATGTATCGTATGTATCAAACAAATTTCAAATAAATGAATGAAACTTGTCAGTGTCATCTTTCCTAAGATTATTTTAAAGACAATAGTGAGAAAAGAGTTATTTTAAATAAAATTCAAATGACTGTCACATAACAAAACACTCTGATCCACTAGGCTAATAACACCAATACATCTGAGTCGAAATATCTCAACCATCTGTCTTGTTTTTACATTCAAAATGTCCGCGTACTCTGTAAATGTTCCGTATCAATTTCAGCTTCATTCTAGAGGTCAGTATGACCCGGTGCTCTCACAATAGCCTCTCATCGACTAATCGGCATGTGCAGTATTCCATACATTAAAGACAACCAATAATATGATCCCACGAGCGAGGAATTAAAATTTCCTTCGCGCCACTGTGAACGGCTGACCGATATTTTAGAAATACTTGTGTTATGCCTGCATGTGCGAATTATTCTAGTGGTTTTAACAAGACAAAGAAATACTACACACACAATAAACTAAATATTACGTGTAGTGTTTACAACATACAATAAAATAAACATTATGTTTAGTGTTTACAACATACAATAAAATAAACATTATGTTTAGTGTTTACAACATACAATAAAATAAACATTATGTTTAGTGTTTACAACATACAATAAAATAAACATTATGTTTAGTGTTTACAACATACAATAAAATAAACATTATGTTTAGTGTTTACAACGCACAAGAAACTAAACATTACGTGTAGTGTTTACAACACATATTACTGCGCTTCCTTAATTCCACTTTCTACCGACATATCTGCAATTGGGTTCCATCACGGAAGATACAAATAGATTCAGCTCCTGTATTAGTTATATATCAGATTTGTATTTTAACGACCAGCATGTGCCTGTAAGGGGGCTGGGATCTCAAAAGGCGTGACACAGGGGTCAGGGGTCAGGCTCATGAGGGTCATAGTAACCCTCGCAGGACATAAGTTAGCATTATGGTCAAGCAAACTCCCACTCCCAAATAAAATTCACCCATAATAAAGAAGAAAAAAAACTTCACCCATTCACAACGACCGTTTATACTCGACCAATGCTTCACAACGACCGTTTATACTCGACCAATGCTTCAGAAACCACCATTATCACTTATTAACTAATATATCTACTTCCACATTTTAAACAAAAATGAACAATCGTATTTTCCTTTGGAGCCTCTTCAATTTCTACGGTCTTTACGACTGGTCAAATGGTTCAATTTCCACGGTCTTTACGACTGGTCAAATGGTTCAATTTCTACGGTCTTTACGACTGGTCAAGTGGTTCAATTTCCACGGTCTTTACGACTGGTCAAATGGTTCAATTTCCACGGTCAGCTATAGCTTCTATCAAATATCGTTAGTTTCTCTAGTGACTGAAGGATAAGAAATTCCTCCTTATGCAAACACGTTTATGTCGTATCTTGGCAGAAGCCGTCTAAGTACTCGCTCTGACAGGTCTTGATAATAAGACACATCGCTAATTTCTTGGATAACGTAGGATGGGGTGGGAAGATTGTCAAAAGATTTAATACTGTTTTTATACTTGCTTATATCTAAAATGTTTTTCATTTAATTTCCGGATTAGACAGTATATTATTACTATTCGAAACACATGAAAATAGTCCATTAACCGTTTCATCTGCCCAAATTTGTTTTCCTGTTTGCTTCATAAATATTATTTCAATGAGAAATTAAGGCAAACATCTGAACAATACCTACCACGAGATCATAGTTTGATATTTTTGGTGGGAGAGAATAGCTATAATCTGATAATTGGCATTGCTTTTTTGTAAAGTTCAATAAGTAACGAATCTCTTTTTTGTAAAGTTCAATAAGTAACGAATCTCTTTTTTGTAAAGTTCAATAAGTAACGAATCTCTTTTTTGTAAAGTTCAATAAGTAACGAATCTCTTTTTGTAAAGTTCAATAAGTAACGAATCTCTTTTTTGTAAAGTTCAATAAGTAACGAATCTCTTTTTTGTAAAGTTCAAATAAGTAACGAATCTCTTTTTTGTAAAGTTCAATAAGTAACGAATCTCTTTTTTGTAAAGTTCAATAAGTAACGAATCTCTTTTTTGTAAAGTTCAATAAATAACGAATCTCTTTTTTGTAAAGTTCAATAAATAAGGAATCTCTTTTTTGTAAAGTTCAATAAGTAACGAATCTCTTTTTTGTAAAGTTCAATAAGTAACGAATCTCTTTTTTGTAAAGTTCAATAAGTAACGAATCTCTTTTTGTAAAGTTCAATAAGTAACGAATCTCTTTTTTGTAAAGTTCAATAAGTAACGAATCTCTTTTTTGTAAAGTTCAATAAGTAACGAATCTCTTTTTTGTAAAGTTCAATAAGTAACGAATCTCTTTTTTGTAAAGTTCAATAAGTAACGAATCTCTTTTTTGTAAAGTTCAATAAGTAACGAATCTCTTTTTTGTAAAGTTCAATAAGTAACGAATCTCTTTTTTGTAAAGTTCAATAAGTAACGAATCTCTTTTTTGTAAAGTTCAATAAGTAACGAATCTCTTTTTTGTAAAGTTCAATAAGTAACGAATCTCTTTTTTGTAAAGTTCAATAAGTAACGAATCTCTTTTTTGTAAAGTTCAATAAGTAACGAATCTCTTTTTTGTAAAGTTCAATAAGTAACGAATCTCTTTTTTGTAAAGTTCAATAAATAACGAATCTCTTTTTTGTAAAGTTCAATAAATAACGAATCTCTTGACGATATGTTGAAGTTTTTTTTTAAATGTCATATTTCAACATTAAAACATCTGGGCGTGGATCTATCTTACGACATTATATGGTAATCCAACGACATGTTTAATATGTTATACACCTAACCATTTCTTTCAGTCTGGGAACGTGTAAGTCATGAAATACATGTACCGACAAATTTTGATATGTTATACACCTAACCATTTATTTCAGCCCGGGAACGAGTAAGTCGTGAAATACATGTGCTCACAAATTTTGATATGTTATACACCTAACCATTTCTTTCAGTCTGGGAACGTGTAAGTCGTGAAATACATGTACCGACAAACGTATAAGTCGTACCGACAGGTTTTGATTAAAAAGTAGTTATACTATTCGCATTAATAAATAATGGAAGAAAAGATATTCAGATCCCATAAAACATTAATAAATAATGGAAGAAAAGATATTCCGACCCCATATAACATTAATAAATAATGGAAGAAAAGATATTCCGACCCCATATAACATTAATAAATAATGGAAGAAAAGATATTCCGATCCCATATAACATTATTAAATAATGGAAGAAAAGATATTCCGAGTCAATATGACATTAATAAAAAATGGAAGAAAAGATATTCCGATCCAATATAACATTAATAAATAATGGAAGAAAAGATATTCCGTTCCAGTTTAACATGCAAATGTGAAAACAAAATGAAAATTAATATGATGATTAAAATGAATATTAATAAGTGTAAGTCATAAAGGATCGCTGATATCATTGGTTTGTATACTTCGTCTGGTTAGGCTTCACGGAAAAAGCAGAAGATAAGTTTTCGTAAATCGTTACACCGACCTTGCCTACATTTGACGATGCTAGTCTTCTAAATCAACGTATAAACGTGGACACAATATATATATATATATATATATATATATATATATATATATATATATATATATATATATATATATATATATATATATATATATATATATGTATGTATATATATATATATATATCCGTCCGTCTTCGAGAGACGATGGTGTAGCTTCCGATTATATATATATATAATTTCCCCTGACTAATTATCTTTCTGCTTTTCATGTCAGATGATTACAGTTGTGGTAGTACAGATCTGATCTTCTTGATAGAAGTGCGTTTAAGCCTTTCAGGCCGTAATAAGTCTGTCAAATCTCATTCGATACCGACCTTAATCACAAACACTTGAATTGGTTATTTCATGTTTAATTGTACCTTGCTGGCGTTCTGTGTAATCTTTGCATAGGAGATAGCGTGCATTATGGCTGGTTCTCGACCTAAACAGACGCCAAGAGATAATCAGGAGGCCAAATTTATAATCGGACAAAGGCAAACAGATACCGCAGCTTAAGATCCAACATGATCGTGCATTTTAAGTAAATTAGTCCATCAAACTCTGGCAATTTTTCAGCAAAGGACATGTCCCTTTTAAACCCATTAACTTAAGTCTGACATATTACTAAAACTCCCATAACTTATTGTGCAAAGTCTCTGGTTATTAATGATCGCCTGTTAGTAAAGAGGGAAAATCGGTCAGTGTGATCGCAAGAGTTTATTTTGAGTTTGCGAGCGTGACGTAATGTTTTAGAAAGAGGAGACAGTATCGGATGGGAAAAATGCCCTGGAAAACTCAGAGATGAGCGAATAACCCACGGCAAGCTATTTGCTCACATGCCCACCTTTGCGGAGCACGAGACTCGAACGCACGCAAAGGTGAGCTGTAAATGGCCTGTAATGGCAAAGGACATGACCAACTCAGTCACCCGGGACACCTTTAGTCAGTTGGTAAAGACAGAAATTGCCAATGTAATCGCTGGCAGTTGGTCAATTGGAGAAACAAAGACGGACAATAAGAATTCGGAGCACTTACATATATGCCATTATAAACATCTTTTCTTGTTAACAATAAATATCAGTCCAGCAAAAAAAACAACAATATTTTTCATTCACTGCTTAATGGGGATAATTAATAAATAAGTAAATATTTTATTAGAACGATATAAGTAACAGTCTTGATAACTTTTGAAACTGTTAAACTTGACCATTGTATGATATTTGGTATCTGTATAATGCATTTGTCTTTACACAATATTCTCACTTTATGTTAATTTGTTGTATACTTAATACATTATTTCTGCATTTGATATATTTTTTAAAATAAACTTATACATTAAAATTTGATTCGTTATACATTTCATACTTTGCAGCATTATTCGTTGCGGATTTGATAGATGCATATTTTGATTCCTTATACACTTGATAAATAATAATAATAATAATAATAATACTGATGATGATGATGATGATGATGATGATGATGATGATGATGATGATGATGACTTTTAATAGCACCTAATCTTTTAGAAGCTCTTAGCGCTTTACAATATCTATAATCATATGACTACAAAAACAAACAAAAACAAACACCGTGAAATTAGAAAACATAACAAATGCTGAAAATATTTAGGTAGGAAACATTATTAGGTCTTCAAGTTTTTTCTAACAGTCTAAAAAGGTGAGCTTTAAGAGCACTCTTGAAAAGAATCACTGTGGCTTTGTGTCTAATTTTAATGAGCAATTCGTTCCAGGTTGCTGGGCCCTGGTAAAAGAATGTTGTCCGTATGCCTTCGTTTACATAGTGGGAATAATGAGTATACGAAAAGGAGCGTATGTATATTGATGGTGTGTACACATGGGTGAGGCCGGATAGGTGTGGCGGACTGGAATAAATGTAGCACAGAGAACAAATAAGTAAACTGGAGTAAACTATCAATTTTAGTATAGATAGGAAATGTATGAATACAAATTATGATAGCTTAGACAGAACATAAATAATGAATAAAAATTATGATAGCTATAGGAAATGTATGAATACAAATTATGATAGCTTAGACAGAACATAAATAATGAATAAAAATTATGATAGCTATAGGAAATGTATGAATACAAATTATGATAGCTATAGGAAATGTATGAATACAAATTATGATAGCTTTAGGAAATGTATGAATACAAATTATTATAGCTATAGGAAATGTATGAATACAAATTATTATAGCTATAGGAAATGTATGAATACAAATTATTATAGCTATAGGAAATGTATGAATACAAATTATGATAGCTTAGACAGAACATAAATAATGAATACAAATTATGATAGCTATAGGAAATGCATGAATAAAAATTATGATAGCTATAGGAAATGTATGAATACAAATTATGATAGCTATAGGAAATGTATGAATACAAATTATGATAGCTATAGGAAATGTATGAATACAAATTATGATAGCTTAGACAGAACATAAATAATGAATACAAATTATGATAGCTATAGGAAATGTATGAATAAAAATTATGATAGCTATAGGAAATGTATCAATACAAATTATGATAGCTATAGAAAATGTATGAATAAAAATTATGATAGCTATAGGAAATGTATGAATAGAAATTATGATAGCTTAGACAGAACATAAATAATGAATACAAATTATGATAGCTATAGGAAATGTATGAATACAAATTATTATAGCTATAGGAAATGTATCAATACAAATTATGATAGCTATAGAAAATGTATGAATACAAATTATGATAGCTATAGGAAATGTATGAATACAAATTATGATAGCTTAGACAGAACATAAATAATGAATACAAATTATGATAGCTTAGACAGAACATAAATACCCATATAACCATGCTTAGCAGCCATTTATTGTTAATGAATATGGTTAATGCATGAGTGTGATTTACGCCCCTCCCACCACACCAGTGTGCTCTTCAAAAAGAGAGCATGGAAAATACGCAAGAGAATATTTTGTAAATTTTGGTCCGTATCTTATCGTTATATTTCGCCTGCATTACTCCTTCTGTCATCCTTTCTATTTACATCTATGTCTTGTTCATTTCTGGTTTTCGTGCTTCCTTTTTTCACTTTTCTTTCCGCCTTTTAATTGGTCATTTCCCAATTTTGGCTCAGTGTTTACAATTTATCTCTCCCACTTCCTTCAATGTAACTCACTACCAGACTGTCACTTGACAATAAAAGCGATATTTATAACATTAAACAGATAATGGCTTCATCCTATTAAAAACCTTTCTCATTTATATATACATACACACACACACACACACACACAACCCTAACCCTAACCCTATATATATATATATATACTCATCAAACTTCACATAAGTGATACAAGAATCAAGAGACCAAGTTTCCAGGTCATTAAGTGGAAACTCTAGTATGTCCTGCTTAGAAACATGCTGGCAATCACCAAAACGTTTCCTACTGTATGTATATTTGTGTATACGTGTTTCTGACATGTTTCACTTTCCGCCATATCATAGGACCGGAGTTGTTCTCTAATCTGAGAAATGCTTGCGTACAATGACACTGTTATTAAAGAGATGAAAACCCCTTTGATAAATAATGACCTCATCCTATGAAAAATCTTACTTATTAATAAAGATAAATGTATGGTTTATGTTATGTTCATCGTAAAACAGTAGATAGATAGATAGATGGATAGATAGATAGATAGATAGATAGATAGATAGATAGATAGATAGATAGATAGATAGATAGATAGATAGATAGATAGATAGATATTTTCACTTTTCATACTAAACGTTATTGTGCATACCCTTAGATGACGATAAAACAGGAATGTCACAAAGATGGTGCTCTAGTAATAGCTGAGAAATATACACAGCAAGAACCATTATATCACAGCACTTAGAAGACAAACAACTTGCATCAATCAATGGAGTAATCGTAAATATTTTATTAGTACGATTCACTGTATATATTTAGTCAGATAATCAAAGATACATATGTTTTACGTCTCTGATTTAATGAGTATGAAATGGTCTCCATGGAAATGTAATTATATTCTCCTTTCCAACTTTCTCTTTAGAAACAAAGTCAACTCATATTATCATCTCACCCTTCTCATAATAAACAACGGCAATTTTTTCTTGCCTTTTCCCGGGGCCCAGGGTAAGCTAAAGCCCTCAACGTTACTGATCACTGCCATATCACCTCTATTTGTGTGGGTTTTTAGTCTCGGGCTTGGTAAACGTGGATACGAGAGAAAGCCTGTCAGTATCTTCTCGTGGTTCGTTGGTTCTTCCCGGAGTTTTCCAGGGGTTTTCTCCACCAGTTATACTGGCCGCCATGTATAGCCTATCTTCTGCTGAAAATGGCGTTCAACCCAACATCTTGCCATTTCGCTTTTTCCTGATTCTTTTTTTATGAGACCGGGTGGCCAAGTAGTTTTAGTTATATATCTTTTACATATCACATACAGCAACTCCACCTTCGGCATGGTTTCTAATCTAGTCTCCGTCAATATGGGCACAAGAGGACGCGTACCTGCAGTTTCCCGTTGGTAGATGTTTCTTCACGAGGGCAGAGGGGTAGGGTGTGTCTTTCCGGTTTCGTCTACCACGATAGATACTGGCCGTCATTTATAGCGTTTAATGTTCAGAAAACTGGCGTCTGACAAAACAAATTAAATCGTTTTCTTATCCTAACCCCCCACCCCCGTATAAAGAAAATATCTCAAATTTTTCGTTGTGGCTTCCTCCTTTTATAGGCGTATTCGTAATAATAATAATAATAATAATAATAATAATAATAATAATAATAATAATAATAATAATAGAGGAAATTGCATGGCACATAATCTTTAGAACCTCTAAGCGCTTTACAACATCTGACAATACCTATAACATAAAAACATATATCATTATATGATTACAAACAAACAAGCACCATCTGACTAGGCAAAATATAATCATGCTGAAAATATGTATGGTATGAAATATTATTAGGTCTTTAAGTTTGAAATGTTATTAGGTCTTTAAGTTTGAAATGTTATTAGGTCTTTAAGTTTGAAATGTTATTAGGTCCTTAAGTTTGAAACCAAAATGACTGTCCATAAACGTTTTGAATTTTTGTGGCGGAAGTAAGTCCGTGGAGATGACACCATGAGTTACTACACGGGACTATTTATACCATTTCTGAATTTTTGTGCAGAAAGGAGGTCCATGGAGGTTGACACTATCCTAGTGACGCCACTGTAAGCAGAGGCACTGTTTCATTTTCCATTCTCCCAAAACACTTAGTCTGCTTTTCTTGTCCATTACTCAGAGTCGGCTTTCCTTGTCAATTGCCCTTAGTCTGCTTTCCTAGTCAAATTTTCTTAGTCTGTTTCCTTGTCGGTCCTTATGCATTACTCTTTTCTCCACAAAAACTTAGTCTAATTTCTTTGTCAATTACTCTTAGTCTCCTTTCCTTGTCAATTACTCGTTGTCGGCTTTCTTTATCCATTACTCTTTTCTCCCAAAATCAACTTAGTCTGCTTTCCTTGTCAATTACTCTTAGTCTGCTTTCCTTGTCAATTTCTCTTAGCCGGCTTTCCTTGTCCATTACTCTTTTCTCCCGAAAACAACTTAGTCTCCTTTCCTTGTCAATTACTATTAGTCTGCTTTCCTTGTCAAGTATTCTTAGTCTGCAGAATCCAGACTGCCATTATATCCATTACTCATTTCTCCACAAAAAAAAAATAGTCTGATTTCCTTGTCAATTATCCTTAGTCTGCTTTCCTTGTCAATTACTCTTACTCGGCTTTCCTGATCCATTACTCTTTGTCCCCGAAAAATATCTTAGTCTGCTTTCCTTGTCAATTACTCTTAGCTGGCTTTCCTTATCGATTACTCTTTTCTCCAAAAAACTACTTAGTCGGCTTTTCTTGTCAATTATTCTTTTCTCCAAAAAACTTAGTCTGCTTTCATTTTCAATTATTCTTAGTATGCTTTCCTTAATCCATTACTCTTTTCTCCCCCCCCTCCCCCCAAAAAAACTTAGTCTTCTTTCCTTGCCAATTATTCTTAGTCGGCTTTCCGATCCATTACTATTTTCTCAATAAATATAGTCAATTTTTCCTTGTCACGTTTTGCAACTTTTCTTTCTCCATTTTGATAGTTATTCATTATAAACAAATGCAATATATCATTATCCTTTTTCCGTTTCCCCTTTCTCTCTTTCTCTACAATAGTAATATTTTCTGATCCTTTTTCCTCTTTCTCTCTTTTCTCTACAAAGGCAACATTTTCTTATCATTGTTTCCTTACCGATTCAATACTCGTTTTTCCATAAGCAATACAAAGTTTATGCGATCATTAACAAGACTAATAAAGTCTTCTTCAACATAAAAATGAAGCTGGACAATAAAATTTGTCCCAGTATACTTACAATATTGAGGACTAATTTGTAACCAATTGTCCCGAGTTACAGGCTGGACAGTAATTTATCACCTACACCTCGAAACCTAACTAGTTCACGCAGGAAATGAGCCTCTACTGATATTTTGATTATCAGTGAGAAAATCGAGTTGGGATTTTGTAGTAAGGTTCTTAAGATACTATCAGTCATATCTAGCACTCTATTGAGCCAAATGACCCTCCAAACCTTTCTGACCATAAAGAAGAGGTAAGTTGTATAGGCGTCCGGGCTTTCTTACCTGTTATCAGTGACCTTACTTGGGGTCCAATCTTTCTTTAATTGACGCTGACATGTATAAAATATGAGCTAGGTAGACATCAGAATTTACGGGTGGTGGGTGAGAAATTGCTACATTGAGCGGATGCACATGGACCATTACGGCTGACCATTACGGCTGGCTAAGATTTCCAGTTTAGTGGACAATGCATAAAAGATTTCACTACCCGAGTTGGAGACAGGTCACCCACTTCCCGTGACCTTTCAAGCTCAACGTATAATATTGTCGTGGGAACTCTGAACAATGTCTAAACAAAATATTTGAAAAATGTGCAACGTAAGCATTCACAATCACTGCAATAATAATAGCAAGAAAAACAACAACAACAACAACAACAACTACTACTACTACTACTACTACTACTACTACTACTACTACTACTACTACTATTACGAGTTAGTCACTAACGGTCAAGAAATCTTAGTCGTTAAACACGTGTTGATTGGTGTTGTGCTTTACTTCACATCAAAACATCAGCACCAAAGGAATTGAAATAAAATTTCTTGCCCAATGACACAATCAGGTAGCCCAATGACACAATCAGGTAGCCCAATGACACAATCAGGTAGCCCAATGACACAATCAAGTAGCTGATGTATTTTAGTCCCATGGTAGGATTCGAACCCTTTTAGTCGTGAGTAAGGCACGCTAATCAACCATATGCACTGCTTAGAATAAATAATAATAGAGGAAAATCACGGCTTATCCAACTCTGCTCGGAATAAATATTAATGGAGGAAACTCAAATATTGAACCTGGTTAGATACATGTTATTACCTATGTTATTACTTATGTTATTACTTATGTTATTACTTATGTTATTATTTATGTTATTACTTATGTTATTATTTGTTATTACTTATGTTATTATTTATGTTATTATATTTGTTATTACCTATGCTTTTACTTATGTTATTACCTATGTTATTATTTAAGATTTTACTTATGTTATTGCTTATGTTATTACTTATGTTATTATTTATGTTATTGCTTATGTTATTATTTATGTTATTACTTATGTTATTATTTATGTTATTACTAATGTTATTACTTATGTTATTACTTATGTTATTATTTATGTTATTACTAATGTTATTACCTATGTTATTACTTATGTTATTACTTATGTTATTATTTATGTTATTGCTTATGTTATTACTTATGTTATTATTTATGTTATTACTTATGTTATTATTTATGTTATTACTAATGTTATTACTTATGTTATTACTTATGTTATTATTTATGTTATTACTAATGTTATTACCTATGTTATTACTTATGTTATTACTTATGTTATTATTTATGTTATTACTAATGTTATTACCTATGTTATTACTTATGTTATTACTTATGTTATTATTTATGTTATTGCTTATGTTATTACTTATGTTATTATTTATGTTATTACTTATGTTATTATTTATGTTATTACTTATGTTATTACTTATGTTATTATTTATGCTATTACTAATGTTATTATTTATGTTATTACTAATGTTATTATTTATGTTATTGCTTATGTTATTACTTATGTTATTACTTATGTTATTATTTATGTTATTACTTATGTTATTATTTATGTTATTGCTAATGTTATTGCTTATGTCATTATTTATGTTATTACTTATGTTATTATTTATGTTATTGCTAATGTTATTGCTTATGTTATTGCTTATGTTATTACTTATGTTATTATTTATGTTATTACTAATGTTATTATTTATGTTATTACTTATGTTATTATTTATGTTATTATTTATGTTATTACTTATGTTATTGCTTATGTTATTGCTTATGTTATTACTTATGTTATTGCTTATGTTATTACTTATGTTATTATTTATGTTATTGCTTATGTTATTACTTATGTTCCATTTAAAATATGTATGGATGCATGGATTGACAGAAAGAGAAAAAGGGGGAAAAGTCAGATAAGGTATAAGTTTTGGTGACTTCATCATTCAAATAACAATTGTCCACGTGTCGCTTTATTACATTATTTCTTGATCACTATCAATTTAAAAGGTAAAGATTATTAAAGAGTTGTGAAATTTAGAACTATTTCTTACCTAGATACGAGCATATTTTTGACGAAGATAACAATAAATAAATCTTTTAGATGTACGGATAAGCAATACATTGGTCCTTTGCTTTATGTGAAAGATCTGAAACGATGAAACAGATGCCCGAAGAAATAAAGTAATACAATATAGGATATTGTTGTTATTGTTGTTGCAGGGTTTAACGCCAATTTTAAGCACACGATAGGCTATACATGGCCGCCAGTATTATTGGTGGAGGAAGAACCCGAGAAAACCCCCGGAAAGAACCACCGACCCACGAGAAGCTACTGACAAGCTTTCTCTCATAATTACATTAGCCGAATCTTAGACTCGAACATAGTGTGTAAAAAATCATTATAGTATGTAACACTCAGCATAGTGTGTAAAAATCATTATAGTATGTAACACTCAGCATAGTGTGTAAAAATCATCATAGTGTGTAAAAATCATCATAGTGTGTAAAAATCATTATAGTATGTAACACTCAGCATAGTGTGTAAAAAATCATCATAGTGTGTAAAAATCATCATAGTGTGTAAAAATCATTATAGTATGTAACACTCAGCATAGTGTGTAAAAATCATCATAGTGTGTAAAAATCATCATAGTGTGTAAAAATCATTATAGTATGTAACACTCAGCATAGTGTGTAAAAATCATCATAGTGTGTAAAAATCATCATAGTGTGTAAAAATCATCATAGTATGTAACACTCAGCATAGTATGTAAAAATCATCATAGTGTGTAAAAATCATTATAGTATGTAACACTCAGCATAGTGTGCAAAAATCATCATAGTGTGTAAAAATCAGCATAGTGTGTAACAATCATTATAGTATGTAACACTCAGCATAGTGTGTAAAAATCATCATAGTGTGTAAAAATCATTATAGTATGTAACACTCAGCATAGTGTGTAAAAATCATTATAGTATGTAACACTCAGCATAGTGTGTAAAAAATCATCATAGTGTGTAAAAATCATCATAGTGTGTAAAATTCATTATAGTATGTAACACTCAGCATAGTGTGTAAAAATCATTATAGTATGTAACACTCAGCATAGTGTGTAAAAATCATCATAGTGTGTAAAAATCATCATAGTGTGTAAAAATTATTATAGTATGTAACACTCAGCATAGTGTGCAAAAATCATCATAGTGTGTAAAAATCAGCATAGTGTGTAACAATCATTATAGTATGTAACACTCAGCATAGTGTGTAAAAATCATCATAGTGTGTAAAAATCATTATAGTATGTAACACTCAGCATAGTGTGTAAAAATCATTATAGTATGTAACACTCGGCATAGTGTGTAAAAAATCATCATAGTGTGTAAAAATCATCATAGTGTGTAAAATTCATTATAGTATGTAACACTCAGCATAGTGTGTAAAAATCATCATAGTGTGTAAAAATCATTATAGTATGTAACACTCAGCATAGTGTGTAAAAATCATCATAGTGTGTAAAAATCATTATAGTGTGTAAAAATCATTATAGTATGTAAAAATCAGCATAGTGTGTAAAAATCATTATAGTGTGTAAAAATCAGCATAGTGTGTAAAAATCATCATAGTGTGTAAAAATTATTATAGTATGTAACACTCAGCATAGTGTGTAAAAATCATCATAGTGTGTAAAAATCATCATAGTGTGTAAAAATCATTATAGTATGTAACACTCAGCATAGTGTGTAAAAATCATCATAGTGTGTAAAAATCATCATAGTGTGTAAAAATCATCATAGTATGTAACACTCAGCATAGTATGTAAAAATCATCATAGTGTGTAAAAATCATTATAGTATGTAACACTCAGCATAGTGTGCAAAAATCATCATAGTGTGTAAAAATCAGCATAGTGTGTAACAATCATTATAGTATGTAACACTCAGCATAGTGTGTAAAAATCATCATAGTGTGTAAAAATCATTATAGTATGTAACACTCAGCATAGTGTGTAAAAATCATTATAGTATGTAACACTCAGCATAGTGTGTAAAAAATCATCATAGTGTGTAAAAATCATCATAGTGTGTAAAATTCATTATAGTATGTAACACTCAGCATAGTGTGTAAAAATCATTATAGTATGTAACACTCAGCATAGTGTGTAAAAATCATCATAGTGTGTAAAAATCATCATAGTGTGTAAAAATTATTATAGTATGTAACACTCAGCATAGTGTGCAAAAATCATCATAGTGTGTAAAAATCAGCATAGTGTGTAACAATCATTATAGTATGTAACACTCAGCATAGTGTGTAAAAATCATCATAGTGTGTAAAAATCATTATAGTATGTAACACTCAGCATAGTGTGTAAAAATCATTATAGTATGTAACACTCGGCATAGTGTGTAAAAAATCATCATAGTGTGTAAAAATCATCATAGTGTGTAAAATTCATTATAGTATGTAACACTCAGCATAGTGTGTAAAAATCATCATAGTGTGTAAAAATCATTATAGTATGTAACACTCAGCATAGTGTGTAAAAATCATCATAGTGTGTAAAAATCATTATAGTGTGTAAAAATCATTATAGTATGTAAAAATCAGCATAGTGTGTAAAAATCATTATAGTGTGTAAAAATCAGCATAGTGTGTAAAAATCATCATAGTGTGTAAAAATTATTATAGTATGTAACACTCAGCATAGTGTGTAAAAATCATCATAGTGTGTAAAAATCAGCATAGTGTGTAAAAATCATTATAGTATGTAACACTCAGCATAGTGTGTAAAAATCATCATAGTGTGTAAAAATCAGCATAGTGTGTAAAAACAGCGATTATCCTCATTTTATTCTTCTCATCAAGATCGCTCAGGTGACAAGGTCAGTATGATGACGCTTACAGTAATGCCTTTCATACCACTGTAATACCACATCGACTATAACTATAACTCCATGACGCATGGACCACGCTTATATGACAATGTTCTTGTACGTATCGAATATAACATGCTTAAATGACAATGTTCTTGTACGTATCGAATAGAACACGCTTATATGACAATGTTCTTCTACGTATCGAATAGAACATACTTTTATAATAATGTTCTTCTACGTATGGAATAGAACACGCGTATATGACAATGTTCTTCTACGTATCGAATAGAACACGCTTATATGACAATGTTCTTGTACGTATGGAATAGAACACGCTTATATGACAATGTTCTTGTACGTATCGAATAGAACACGCTTAAATGACAATGTTCTTGTACGTATCGAATATAACATGCTTAAATGACAATGTTCTTGTACGTATCGAATAGAACACGCTTATATGACAATGTTCTTGTACGTATCGAATAGAACATGCTTATATAACAATGTTCTTCTACGTATGGAATAGAACACGCTTATATGACAATGTTCTTGTACGTATCGAATAGAACACGCTTATAAGACAATGTTCTTGTACGTATCGAATAGAACACGCTTATATGACAATGTTCTTGTACGTATCGAATAGAACACGCTTATATGACAATGTTCTTCTACGTATCGAATAGAACATCATAGATCATTATTAGACTTAATGAAGTTATTAGTATTATTTGCCAGGTTTATTTTTATTATTAATATTATTTGTAAATCAAATGTTTATAGATCGCGTTGGAGATATGTCAATGATACGTGTATCTACTTGGCAAGCAAAGGGTTTTATAACTACTCTGAATTGTCCATCTAAGAGACGGACATTGATTACATACTTTTCACTGGAAAATGATCAGACAAGCTGTTTACAAGTTTTTGTAAAAATTAGGCACACACATATATATATATATATATATATATATATAATCCATTTATTTATTTATATATATATTTGTATGTGTGTGTGTGTGTGTGTGTGTGTGTGTGTGTGTGTGTGTGTGTGTGTGTTACTCGGTAAATACAAAATTCAGACAAACGAGCTACTGTGTATATATAGAAATGCACGCAAATGAGCTACTGGCGCTGATGTCATGTGGGGATTGGGGACATATGCTGTAACATTGGTGTAGCCTATATCCAAAAATTAATAAGCCCGTCATGTTTTGCCATGTCTTTCACCTACCCACCCACCCACCTCCCTGCAAAAAATCGAAATGACGTCCCTGGCTACTGGGTATATACGAAAAATACACGCGAACGAGCTAATGGGTATATGTAACAAAAATGGACTCGTTAGCTTGCGTATCCTTACTATTTTTAATGATGTCGTTCATCCGTATCTATACACAGAAAATGTCATGTTGACCTAGACTGAAAATCCATCTTAGTGACGTCACATGCAGCAAGGATTGGTTTAACGTTGGTGAGTATTAAAGAGATGAACACCACGTTAATATCACAGAGACAACACCATGAACACCACGTTAATACCACAGAGACAACACCATGAACACCACGTTAATACCACAGAGCCATATAATAGTTCCCGCTGTCTTCGGAGTAATAATCAAACAATAACATTGGTATATGTATCTAAAGAAGACACGCTTTTATTGTTTTTATATGTTTTTAAAGTTGTAAAAAGGACTCTAAATATTTCTATTTTTCTGGTATAATATTTTGTAGGCCAAAGTCTCGAGTCCCGTATTGTGACATTGAGACAGACCAATGATTCATTCATTTGGCATGCATAGGGTTACAGAAATCTAATATTCAGGGATGGATATAGCTGAGAATTTAACGGCCATTGTCCAGTGGACAGTGGTCAGACAAACTATTAGGGATCAAATGCAGATCATACAAATTTAGGACATTTTATCAACTGATAAAACTTTTGAAGATAGTTGTTGTCGATTATTGTCTCTGGTGCCCATTATATTATTCGTTTTCTTTGGTGTTCATTATTGTATCTGATATATTTGGTGCTCATTATTGTATCTGATATATTTGATGTTCATTATTGTATCTGATATATTTGATGTTCATGATTGTATCTGATATATTTGATGTTCATTATTGTATCTGATATATTTGATGTTCATAATTGTATCTGATATATTTGATGTTCATTATTGTATCTGATATATTGTTCATTATTGTATCTGATATATTTGGTGTTCAACATTGTATCTGATATATTTGGTGTTCATTATTGTATCTGATATATTTGATGCTCATTATTGTATCTGATATATTTGGTGTTCATCATTGTATCTGATATATTTGGTGTTCATTATTGTATCTGATATATTTGGTGTTCATCATTGTATCTGATATATTTGGTGCTCATTATTGTATCTGATACATTTGGTGCTCATCATTTTATTTGATATATTTGGTGCTCATTATTATATCTGATATATTTGGTGTTCATGATTGTATCTGATATATTTGGTGTTTATTATTGTATCCGATATATTTGATGTTCATTATTGTATCTGATATATTTGATGTTGATTATTGTATCTGATATATTTGATGTTCATTATTGTATCTGATATATTTGATGTTGATTATTGTATCTGATATATTTGGTGTTCATTATTGTATCTGATATAATTGGTGTTCATTATTATATCTGATATATTTGGTGTCCATTATTGTATCTAATATATTTGATGTTCATTATCGTATCTGATATATTTGATGTTCATTATTGTATCTGATATATTTGGTGTTCATTATTGTATCTGATATATTTGGTGTTCATTATTGTATCTGATATATTTGATGTTCATTATTGTATCTGATATATATGTTGTTCATTATTGTATCTGATATATTTGTTGTTCATTATTGTATCTGATATATTTGATGTTCATTATTGTATCTGATATTTGATGTTAATTATTTTATCTGATATATTTGATGTTCATTATTGTATCTGATATATTTGATGTTCATTATTGTATCTGATATATTTGATGTTCATTATTGTATCTGATATATTTGATGTTCATTATTGTATCTGATATATTTGTTGTTCATTATTGTATCTGATATATTTGTTGTTCATTATTGTATCTGATATATGTGATGTTCATTATTGTATCTGATATATTTGATGTTGATTATTGTATCTGATATATTTGATGTTGATTATTGTATCTGATATATTTGATGTTGATTATTGTATCTGATATATGTGATGTTCATTATTGTATCTGATATATTTGATGTTGATTATTGTATCTGATATATTTGATGTTGATTATTGTATCTGATATATTTGATGTTGATTATTGTATCTGATATATTTGATGTTGATTATTGTATCTGATATATTTGATGTTCATTATTGTATCTGATATATTTGATGTTGATTATTGTATCTGATATATGTGATGTTCATTATTGTATCTGATATATTTGATGTTGATTATTGTATCTGATATATGTGATGTTCATTATTGTATCTGATATATTTGATGTTGATTATTGTATCTGATATATTTGATGTTGATTATTGTATCTGATATATTTGATGTTCATTATTGTATCTGATATATTTGATGTTGATTATTGTATCTGATATATTTGATGTTGATTATTGTATCTGATATATTTGTTGTTGATTATTGTATCTGATATATTTGTTGTTGATTATTGTATCTGATATATGTGATGTTCATTATTGTATCTGATATATGTGATGGTCATTATTGTATCTGATATATTTGATGTTGATTATTGTATCTGATATATTTGATGTTGATTATTGTATCTGATATATTTGTTGTTGATTATTGTATCTGATATATTTGATGTTGATTATTGTATCTGATATATTTGTTGTTCATTATTGTATCTGATATATTTGTTGTTCATTATTGTATCTGATATATGTGATGTTCATTATTGTATCTGATATATTTGATGTTGATTATTGTATCTGATATATTTGATGTTGATTATTGTATCTGATATATTTGATGTTGATTATTGTATCTGATATATTTGTTGTTCATTATTGTATCTGATATATTTGTTGTTCATTATTGTATCTGATATATGTGATGTTCATTATTGTATCTGATATTTTTGGTGTTCATTATGGTATCTGATATATTTGATGTTGATTATTGTATCTGATATATTTGATGTTCATTATTGTATCTGATATATTTGATGTTCATTATTGTATCTGATATTTTTGGTGTTCATTATGGTATCTGACATATTGTTCATTATTGTATCTGATATATTTGATGTTCATTATTGTATCTGATATATTTGGTGTTCATCATTGTATCTGATATATTTGATGCTCATTATTGTATCTGATATATTTGGTGTTCATTATTATATTGAGATACATAAAAACTAATTAACCAAAAGTTATATTTCATTTGTAAGATGTACGCTGTTACGCATTGTCGTCTACGTTCACGAATAAAATCAACAGCTACTAAGATTTATTGAAGAAAGTCAGCAGCCATTTCGATTTCTTTACCTTTTTACTTTTTTAAATCTAGACTAATTATTTAAGGTAGTAAAAGATAAACAAGGACGGATACTTATTTTGTTTCTTAAAAAATTGTGTCTGTTTCGTATGTATGTATGTATGTATGTATGTATGTATGTATGTATGTATGTATGTATGTATGTATGTATGTATGTGTGTGTGTGTGTGTGTGTGTGTGTGTGTGTGTGTGTGTGTGTGTGTGTGTGTGTGTGTATGTATGTATGTATGTATGTATGTATGTATGTATGTATGTATGTATGCACACACACTATCTCTTTAAGTCTAACACATTTAGTTCTTTTTAATTATCTCTAACATAGCCAGATAAAGGTAAAATGTGTTACTGAGCGTACGTCATTATTATTATTATTATTATTATTATTATTATTATTATTATTATTATTATTATTATTATTATTATTATTATTATTATTATATGTATTTTTTAATACCATTATCATCATGGTTTTTTTTACGATTTCGGATTTTTGTTTAGTGTTATTATAGTGTTATTATTAGTGTTATTATTAGTATTATTATTAGTATTATTATTAGTGTTATTATTAGTGTTATTATTAGTATTATTATTAGTATTATTATTAGTATTATTATTAGTGTTATTATTAGTATTATTATTAGTATTATTATTATTATTATATGTATTTTTTAATACCATTATCCGCATGGTTTTTTTACGATTTCGGATTTTTGTTTAGTGTTATTATTAGTATTATTATTAGTGTTATTATTAGTGTTATTATTAGTGTTATTATTATTGTTATTATTAGTGTTATTATTAGTGTTATTATTAGTGTTATTATTAGTGTTATTATTAGTATTATTATTAGTATTATTATTAGTGTTATTATTAGTGTTATTATTAGTGTTATTATTAGTATTATTATTAGTGTTATTATTAATGTTATTATTAGTATTATTATTAATGTTATTATTAGTATTATTATTAGTGTTATTATTATTATTATTATTATTATTATTATTAGTGTTGTTATTATTATTGTTATTATTAGTGTTATTATTAATGTTATTATTAGTGTTATTATTAGTATTATTATTAGAATTATTAATAGTGTTATTATTAGTGTTATTAATAGTATTATTATTAGTATTATTATTAGTATTATTATTAGTGTTATTATTAGTGTCGTAATTCTTGCTTTGCGTGTTTATTTGTTCCTAAGTAGGTTACAAATTACATAACACATCGTCTAGTGTTGACAAAAAGCGCGGGAAAAAGACTAAGACAGCTTTTGACATGTTGAATTGCATTGAAGTTAACACATCCAGGTGCGATAAAATACGTCCGCCGTATCAGGCTACATTAATCCACTTTCTGAATAACCTCCACTGAACAGCATTCAAAAGAATGAGCAGAAGGTCGCCTTTTGAAATCGCCACAACAATGGACACTGCAGGACACTAATAATGATGAACTTAAGCTATCCGCTGGGCATAGACCTATTTTTGTCCCTACGTTTCGGTGAAGGATGCCTACCTTAAATTTGAAAAGGTACAGCTTAATTGACCATAATTAAAGTTGATGCGAAGGAACTCTGTGATGGTCTCATAAGCAGTTTGTACACTCTTATGAAACACACGTCACAATTAAATTTTTGGACCTATAAAGCAGACAGTCATGTGACCTTTTCACACCTGTGCTATTGTGGCTTATGCTCTATAGGAAAAATCAGACATCAAAAAAAAAAAAATAGAATGCCTTTGATGGGTTATTTCTCCATAAGATGTTTCGAGTATCTCTTTGTATCAAACACAGTGCTACATTAGGACACGCAAAAAACCATGTCAGCTTGTGAAATAATTTCCTATCAATGTTTCAGCTTTGGATCATCACATGTACTGTGTACTTAGTTTTCATTCGGCATTTTCACTTTGTGAACTTAACGGTTTTACAGAAATTAATCCATTGAGAGTTTCATGCCAGAATATTTATTGCAAATCTTTAATTTTTATACGTCCATATCAACTTGAAAGCTTTGCTGCTTCAAATAAAATTGTTAGTCATGACTGTATATAAGTATTTTAGTATGTATTATTTTTGATATTGTTAGTAGTAGTAGTAGTAGTAGTAGTAGTAGTAGTAGTAGTAGTAGTAGTAGTAACCTCCGACCACTGCCCAGTTGTCTCATATATCTCACTTGTTAAGTTCTGACATGTGTTAGTATGTTAAACTGTGTTTATTTGATCTCATATATGTGTTATTACGCTTCACTGTTGGCACGATCTCACATCTGTGCTAGTATGCCACAATGTATTTACACGATCTCACATCTTTGTTAGCATGCCACAATGTATTTACACGATTTCACATCTGTGTTAGTATGCCACAATGTATTTACACGATTTCACATCTGTGTTAGTATGCCACAATGTATTTACACGATTTCACATCTGTGTTAGTATGCCACAATGTATTTACACGATTTCACATCGTTCACATCTGTGTTAGTATGCCACAATGTATTTACACGATTTCACATCTGTGTTGGTATGATGATGATTGCTACACTGTTGGCATACTTTTACATCTGTGTTAGTATGATAATGATTGCTACACTGTTGGCATACTTTCACATCTGTGTTAGTATGATGATGATTGTTACACTGTTGGCATAATTTCACATCTGTGTTGGTATGATGATGATTGCTATACTGTTGGCATAATTTCATATCTGTGTTAGTATGATGGTGATTGCTACACTGTTGGCATACTTTCACATCTGTGTTAGTATGATGATGATTGTTACACTGTTGGCATAATTTCACATCTGTGTTGGTATGATGATGATTGCTACACTGTTGGCATAATTTCACATCTGTGTTAGTATGATGATGATTGTTACACTGTTGGCATACTTTCACATCTGTGTTGGTATGATGATGATTGCTACACTGTTGGCATACTTTTACATCTGTGTTAGTATGATGGTGATTGCTACACTGTTGGCATAATTTCACATCTGTGTTGGTATGATGATGATTGCTACACTGTTGGCATAATTTCACATCTGTGTTAGTATGATGATGATTGCTACACTGTTGGCATACTTTCACATCTGTTTTAGTATGATGATGATTGCTACACTGTTGGCATACTTTCACATCTGTGTTAGTATGCTACAATGTATTTACATGATCTCACATCTGTATCTGTATCAAATACTATCCGGACTAAATATTGCCATTCGTACTAAATAGCTTAAGGGGGGGGGGGGGGTGTGGCTAATATGTACAATATTTCGTAACAGGTTCGGGGGTGGGGGTGGAGGACATAAATCATAACATCTTTGCAATTCATCAAACAAACTGTATTTGTGAGAAAACAAAATATTCAGCTTTAAAGCCGTATGGACAAAAAAAAAACATGACAACCTTAAATCCATCAAAATATGAAAACCTTAAATCCATCAAAACATGAAAACCTTCAATCCATCAAAACATGAAAACCTTCAATCCATCAAAACATGAAAACCTTCAATCCATCAAAACATGAAAACCTTCAATCCATCAAAACATGAAAACCTTCAATCCATCAAAACATGAAAACCTTCAATCCATCAAAATAGAGCGTGTGCATTTTTGAGATTATATTGAATGCGCACTGAAATTTAAATTGATTCTTAACTGTAAACCAGTCACGTGAAAGTAGTCATATGCTGAAATTAAAATTGATTCTGAACTGTAAAGCAGTCACGTGAAAGTAGTCATATTCCGAGATTTGTATGTAACTTTTAAAGTACAACAATGCTTTTTCCAGCGCAGAATTGAATTGAATGGTTAACTTTACAAATACAGTGATGTTGTTTCAGCTTAGAATTGAATTGTATGGTTAACTTTTAAAGTACAACAATGCTTTTTCCAGCGTAGAATTGAATTCAATGGTTAACTTTAAAAATACAGCGCTGTTCTTTCAGCGTAGAATTGATCTGAATGGTTAACTTTTAAAGTACAACAATGCTTTTTCAGCGTAAAATTGATTTGATTGGTTAACTTTTAAAATACAGCGATGTTATTTCGGCGCAGAATTAATCTGAATTGTTAACAATTCAAGTTTTAAAATTTCCATCAAAGGGTTTGTTCAAAAGGTTACTTTGTGCATTCGGAGCTTCTTTGTCCATGAATGATGCAAGGGTCACGTGTTCTATGGCTTCACGGTATGGGGCTAATAAAAATGATAATATATAGAATATGAATGTAGTCCCCGGCCCCCTCCCCCACTTTTTTGGGTGACCCACGTGGCTACACCTTCTGGCCGGTGATTGTTATAATTTGTTCTAACATAAACTGTCCGGACCGGACTCGGGCCATCTTATGACATTACTTTCGGCTGTATCCAGATTCGCCATAGATAGAACCAGGGCCAAACAGTCTCTGACATATGCAAATGTTGATATTTTATTAAAAACAACCATTTATAATACAATAATAATAATAATAATAATAATAATAATAATAATAATAATAATAATAATAATAATAATAATAAAGCTTTATTCAGTAATTTAGGTTACCGGCCCATATGATATAATATAAGTAAATAAAGTGTGCGCCATGTTGTACTGACATTAAAATATGTTTTCAGCAATACATTTACTTCACCGTATTAATTGCCGAATTTGTTCCTTATTGTCGTTATCATAATTTTGGTATAACTAGCCTTTTGATATATTAATTTATTGGCGCTTTAAATTTTACATCCTGCCTAGGCCGGTATATTAAAATGCCTTTCCCCTAGTCAGGTACATTAAAGTGATTTTACCCAGCCAGGTAAATTAAAGTAATTTTACCCAGTCAGGTAAATTAAAGTGATTTTACCCAGTCAGGTAAATTAAAGTAATTTTACCCATTCAGGTAAATTAAAGTGATTTTACCCAACCAGGTAAATTAAAGTGATTTTACCCAGCCAGGTAAATTAAAGTGATTTTACCCAGTCAGGTAAATTAAAGTGATTTTACCAGGGCAAGGCTCTATTTATAAGGATTAAAAGAAAATAAGGCTTTGTAAATTGGCAATGCTTTGCAAACTATGACGTGTAATTATGTAGCAATATAAAATACATTGCATAGATATACATGTAAATAGTGAACATATACAAAAACCAACATTATGAAGAAATTCTCTTTAGTTTGAGAGGCCCCTTTAGAGTGTGGGGAGCGGGGATCTAAGCTGTGTAGGTTTTTTAGGGGGAGTGGGGACCTAAGCTGTGTAGTTTTTTTTTGTGGGGAGTGGGGACCTAAGCTGTGCAAGTTTTTAGTGTGGAGTGGGGACCTAAGCTGTGCAGGTTTTTTTAGTGGGGAGTGGGGACCTAAGCTGTGTAGGTTTTTTAAGTAAGGAGTGGGGACCTAAGCTGTGCAGTTTTTTTTTTGTAGGGAGTGGGGACCTAAGCTGTGTAGGTTTTTAGTGGAGAGTAGGGACCTAAGCTGTGTAGGTTTTTTAGTGGGGAGTTGAGACTTAAGCTGTGTAGGTTTTTTAGCTTATGTCACCAGTATAAACCAGTACTGTTTATTTTCATAATGCTGAATTGATTTTCAGACGCAAAGTCACACCGACAAGAAGGTGTGTGTGATTTGGATTTTGAAGGTATCTTTAAAGGTTTTCACTCACACCGCTACGATGCGACAAGTTATAGTCGTGTGTAGCACTAGGGCATCATGTCAAAGGAAAGGCAAGTAACATGATGTCCCACCCAGTCACATTACTAGAGAGAGAGAGAGAGAGAGAGAGAGAGAGAGAGAGAGAGAGAGAGAGAGAGAGAGAGAGAGAGAGAGAGAGAGAGAGAGAGAGAGAGAGAGAGAGAGAGAAAAAGAAGAAGAAGAAGAAGAAGAAGAAGAAGAAGAAGATGATGATGATGATGATGAGATGATGATGATGATGAAAAACGCCGACAAATCACCAACTGTGATTTGAAGAGGGGGAAAAACGGAAGCAGTTGGTAATACTGACATGCTGACAATTTGAGTTCGATCACACTATGATGAAATTTGTTCTATCGGTTATACATACAGAACGGCTAATCGAATTTGGCATAAATATTATTGACCTAGTTTGAGGAAAGAGAATTATTTATATGTCATGTTCATTTTCGCTTTGTGTAATGACCTCACATCTCCCAAATTCTGACAGTGTATTAAGTTCTGATTTGGCTATATCAGAACACATCGATCAGTATTGCCCCAAGTTGAGATTTTTAAATCAGTAAAATATCTAATCACCTGGGAGGTTGATCCTGGTTTGTTAAATCAATACAATATCTAAACACCTGGCAGTTTGATCCTGGTTTGTTAAATCAATACAATATCTAATCACCTCGCAGTTTGATCCAGGTTTGCTAAATCAATACAATATCTAATCACCTCGCAGTTTGATCCAGGTTTGTTTAATCAATACAATATCTAATCACCTGACAGTTTGATCCAGGTTTGTTAAATCAATACAATATCTAATCACCTGGCAGTTTGATCCAGGTTTGTTAAATCAATACAATATCTAATCACCTGGCAGTTTGATCCTGGTTTGTTAAATAAGTAAATGACCAACAGATCAGTGTCTTACTATGGATTGGTTAAGTAAATGACCAACCATCCAAAATGTTCAGAAAATCCTGATTTTATTCCTAACGTTATCGTAGGTTTGTTAAGTCTTATATTAAACATAATCTTGGTGGTCACATCTATTACATTATGCTAACTCTCTCTCTCTCTCTCTCTCTCTCTCTCTCTCTCTCTCTCTCTCTCTCTCTCTCTCTCTCTCTCTCTCTCTCTCTCTCTCTCTCTCTCTCCACACAGAGATAGGACTAACTGATTAGGTGATTCTTATATTCGTTTAAATGCTAAATCAGATGACCGTTTAAATGCTAAATCAGATGACCGTTTAAGAAGACTCTGATCTATTTCCTAGATTGCGGTTTTTTAACGTGGTATCTTCATACAAAGAACAGAGAAACAGGATATAGCATGTCACATGCACAAGTTAGTGATGTTGATAAAGAAAACCTACAATAATACAACAACTGAAACATAATACCTGAAAACACAATTCAAGCGTAACATGACAAACTTGAATACTCTAACCCTCCACCCAATCCACATACGGCAGACGGCTACTCACCGATTTATTTTGACAATTAATGTTTACATTTACTTCAATTATCTTTAATTCATTTCCAATGTTCCAACCGGAAATCAGAACAGCTAATTATATTCTAATAGCAACCAAATGGAAGTCTGTCAACACATGTCCCGACATGTGTTATTTGGAATAATTTTTGAAGTCGAGAAGCGAAATACTTTACTTATTGCGTTTTTCCAAGAGCTAGCGGTTTCATAATGATTGACCCGAATTTGACTCAGCAATAGGAGACAATTAAAACAAATAAGAATGCGCTTAGATTGATAACTTAAGGGTTATTTGCAGTACAAATTTAACTTAATTGGTGTGTGTGTGTGTGTGTGTGGTATAGTTAAATATTGCTTATAGTACGTTATGAGGGTAATGTTGTGCATAACATATACATGTCAATCCTTAGGGACGATCTGTATTTATACGGGTTTAAACAACATTGAGCTAGTACTGTCTTGTAACTGTCTAATTTCATGACGAGTAATCTAGATCCAACGAAAGATCGCTATGACAGGCTCTGCTATATTGTTCCTTTCCTAGTCAAACCGGTCCTTTGTTAACAGCAAGGATAATTCCGAAACGTTCGTGATATACAGATGAATCATTTGCTTGTTTACAATTTACTTCTGATCCTCTGTACTTTCACCGCATGCAGTTATCTAAGTATTAATCCGCCAAAGTGTATATCTCCGGACATAATCCTTTTTCCATTCTCAATAACCATCTACATATAAAGAAATATACTTTATCATTAGCTACTTATCTTAAAATATACCTTATATGTGTTTAGAGATAGGATATATATTCAATGTACGTATACGAACTGTTGTAGTTTTGGTAAGCGTTTCTGCTAGTGTATGAAATACGAACTGTTGTAGTTTTGGTATGGTTTCTGCTAGTGTATGAAATACGAACTGTTGTAGTTTAGGTATGGTTTTTGCTAGTGTATGAAATACGAACTGTTGTAGTTTTGGTATGGTTTCTGCTAGTGTATGAAATGCACCTCTCTCAAAAAACAAGAGTGTGAATCAAATTACGAAAATTTTTAACAAAATTACAAACTGACCAAATAAGATATGAGCAGTTTTGCATCCTTTACAAAATGGTATAGCGCACCTACACACACACACACACACACACACACACACACACACACACACACACACACACGCAGGAAAAGAGTTAAGACTTGTGCAAATAGTCATGTATATATTCGTGGTGATTTAGTGAATTGTTTCT
Organism: Unio delphinus; assembly: GCA_029339505.1. Classification (NCBI taxonomy): domain Eukaryota; kingdom Metazoa; phylum Mollusca; class Bivalvia; order Unionida; family Unionidae; genus Unio; species Unio delphinus. Next base: position 3,353,850 of record JAQISU010000103.1, read on the forward strand.
GTATTTTGTGTTAAAACTACTTATTTATATGTTTTTAGGTCTATGTATGTATGTATGTATGTATGTATGTATGTATGTATGTATGTATGTATGTATGTATGTATGTATGTATGTATGTATGTATGTATGTTGTCATATATATATATATATATATATATATATATATATATATATATATATATATATATATATATATATATATATATATATATAAATTAATAGTTATCTATTTTTTAGGTCTAGGTAAATTAGTAGTTATCTATTTTTAGGTCTAGATAAATTAGTAGTTATCTATTGTTTGAGGTCTAGATAAATTAGTAGTTATCTATTGTTTGAGGTCTAGATAAATAAGCAGTTATCTAGTTTTTGAGGTCTAGATAAATTAGTAGTTATCTGTTGTTTGAGGTCTAGATAAATTAGTAGTTATCTATTGTTTGAGGTCTAGATAAATTAGCAGTTGTCTATTTTTTGAGGTCTAGATAAATTAGTAGTTATCTGTTGTTTGAGGTCTAGATAAATTAGTAGTTATCTATTGTTTGAGGTCTAGATAAATTAGCAGTTATCTATTTTTTGAGGTCTAGATAAATTAGTAGTTATCTGTTGTTTGAGGTCTAGATAAAATAGTAGTTATCTATTGTTTGAGGTCTAGATAAATTAGTAGTTATCTATTGTTTGAGGTCTAGATAAATTAGTAGTTATCTATTGTTTGAGGTCTAGATAAATTAGTAGTTATCTATTGTTTGAGGTCTAGATAAAATAGTAATCTTTTTACAGTGTAATTATTTATATGAGGAGCTTTAAAATCATGATGCAAAGAGGCATCACGTGACAAATTATGTACAGTTTAACGTGACAAATTATGTACAGTTTAACGTGACAAATTATGTACAGTTTAATGTGACAAATTATTTACAGAACTGCATTTTTTTTTACCTGACACAAATTATGTACAGAAGTGCATCTTTTCTGGGATGAATTCTACGCTACTTTTTCGCTGTACCCTGTACATCACTAGCTTTCGTCAGTAAGAGTCATCATTATCTGAAGTATACCCAATTTCTCAATTCCACTAGATAGTTTCTCCTTTGTTTAGTAAGTATATTTGATGTTTACTGGTCCTCTCTGATAAATAGATCACCCAGATAACGACACCCCACTCAGAGTTTCACTATCTATTGTATAACACCTCTAGCTAGGAACCTGACTGTTATATCAACACTTGATATTTTCGTTAATTTCATATCGTTGACTTCTTTAGCTATAGTGTAAGCATAGTCATTCTACTCTACAACAATTAACATACACTTACCAAATTAACATACACTTACCAAATTAACATACACTTACCAAATTAACATACACTTACCAAATTAACATACACTTACCAAATTAACATATACTTAACAAATTAGCATACACTTACATTAACATACACTTACCAAATTAAATACACTTACCAAATTAACATACACTTACCAAATTTATTTACCACTTACCAAATTAACATACACTTACCAAATTAACATACACTTACCAAATTAACATACACTTACCAAATTAACATACACTTACCAAATTAACATACACTTACCAAATTAACATATACTTACCAAATTAACATACACTTACCAAATTAACATACACTTACCAAATTAACATACACTTACCAAATTAGCATACACTTACCAAATTAACATACACTTACCAAATTAAATACACTTACCAAATTAACATACACTTACCAAATTTATTTACCACTTACCAAATTAACATACACTTACCAAATTAACATACACTTACCAAATTAATATACACTTACCAAATTTATTTACCACTTACCAAATTAACATACACTTACCAAATTAGCATACACTTACCAAATTAACATACACTTACCAAATTAACATACACTTACCAAATTAACATACACTTACCAAATTAGCATACACTTACCAAATTAACATACACTTACCAAATTAACATACACTTACCAAATTAACATATACTTACCAAATTAACATACACTTACCAAATTTACATACACTTACCAAATTAACATACACTTACCAAATTAACATACACTTACCAAATTAACATACACTTACCAAATTAACATACACTTACCAAATTAACATACACTTACCAAATTAACATACACTTACCAAATTAGCATACACTTACCAAATTAACATACACTTACAAAATTAACATACACTCACCAAATTAACATACACTTCCCAAATTAACATACACTTACCAAATTAACATACACTTACCAAATTAACATACACTTACAAAATTAACATACACTTACCAAATTTACATACACTTACCAAATTAACATATACTTACCAAATTAACATACACTTACCAAATTAACATACACTTACCAAATTTACATACACTTACCAAATTAACATACACTTACCACTTACCAAATTAACATACACTTACCAAATTAACATACACTTACCAAATTAACATACACTTACCAAATTTATTTACCACTTACCAAATTAACATACACTTACCAAATTAACATACACTTACCAAATTAACATACACTTACCAAATTTACATACACTTGCCAAATTTACATACACTTACCAAATTAACATACACTTACCAAATTAGCATACACTTACCAAATTAACATACACTTACCAAATTAACATACACTTACCAAATTAACATACACTTACCAAATTAACATATACTTACCAAATTAACATACACTTACCAAATTTACATACACTTACCAAATTAACATATACTTACTAAATTAACATACACTTACCAAATTAACATACACTTACCAAATTAACATACACTTACCAAATTAACATACACTTACCAAATTTACATACACTTACCAAATTAACATACACTTACCAAATTAACATACACTTACCACTTACCAAATTAACATACACTTACCAAATTAGCATACACTTACCAAATCAACATACACTTACCAAATTAAATACACTTCCCAAATTAACATACACTTACCAAATTTATTTACCACTTACCAAATTAACATACACTTACCAAATTAACATACACTTACCAAATTAACATACACTTACCAAATTAACATACACTTACCAAATTAACATACACTTACCAAATTAACATACACTTACCAAATTAACATACACTTACCACTTACCAAATTAACATACACTTACCAAATTAACATACACTTACCACTTACCAAATTAACATACACTTACCAAATTAACATACACTTACCAAATTAACATACACTTACCAAATTAACATACACTTACCAAATTAGCATACACTTACCAAATTTACATACACTTACCAAATTTACATACACTTACCAAATTTACATACACTTACCACTTACCAAATTAACATACACTTACCAAATTAACATACACTTACCAAATTAACATACACTTACCAAATTAAATACACTTACCAAATTAACATACACTTACCAAATTAACATACACTTACCAAATTAACATACACTTACCAAATTAACATACACTTACCACTTACCAAATTAACATACACTTACCAAATTAACATACACTTACCAAATTAACATACACTTACCAAATTAACATACACTTACCACTTACCAAATTAACATACACTTACCAAATTAACATACACTTACCAAATTAACATACACTTACCAAATTAACATACACTTACCAAATTAACATACACTTACCAAATTTACATACACTTACCAAATTAACATACACTTACCAAATTAACATACACTTACCAAATTAACATACACTTACCACTTACCAAATTAACATACACTTACCAAATTAACATACACTTACCAAATTAGCATACACTTACCAAATTAACATACACTTACCAAATTTACATACACTTACCACTTACCAAATTAACATACACCTACCAAATTAACATACACTTACCACTTACCAAATTAGCATACACTTACCAAATTTACATACACTTACCAAATTAACATACACTTACCAAATTAACATACACTTACCACTTACCAAATTAACATACACCTACCAAATTAACATACACTTACCAAATTAGCATACACTAACCAAATTAACATACACCTACCAAATTTACATACACTTACCAAATTAACATACACTTACCAAATTAACATACACTTACCAAATTTACATACACTTACCAAATTAACATACACTTACCAAATTAACATACACTTACCAAATTAACATACACTTACCAAATTAACATACACTTACCAAATTAACATACACTTACCACTTACCAAATTAACATACACTTACCAAATTAACATACACTTACCAAATTCGTCTAATGTACGGTACTGACCATTTGATTATTGGGGTAGGGTTGGTGGGTTTCAATTTTAATTATTTGGGTAGGGTGGGTGGGTTTCAGTTTTAATTATTGGGGTAGGGTGGGTGGGTTTCAATTTTAATTATTGGGGTAGGGTGGGTGGGTTTCAGTTTTAATTATTGGGGTAGGGTGGGTGGGTTTCAATTTTAGTTATTGGGGTAGGGTGGGTGGGTTTTAATTTTAATTATTGGGGTAGGGTGGGTGGTGTTCAATTTTAATTATTGGGGTAGGGTAGGTGGGTTTCAATTTTAATTATTCGGGTAAGGTGGGTGGGTTTCAATTTTAATTATTGGGGTAGGGTGGGTGGGTTTCAATTTTAATTATTGGGGTGGGGTGGGTGGGTTTAAATTTTAATTATTGGGGTGGGGTGGATGGGGTTCAATTTTCTTTTGAGCTGAAATATTTTATGTTCATTTAATTATCCTTCATTTAATTATATCATGGGGAGAGTATTTTAAGACAAAGCATATCAAGATATGCCGTTATTTGACAGGTAGAAATTAAACAAGGGTCATTCTCACGCCACATGTGCATTGAATTGTTGAATCCTAATATAACTGCGCTAGAATGGTACGTATCGCGATACATTGGGAAATACCGAATTATTTAGCGGTACGTATCGCTATACATTGGGAAATACCGAATTATTTAGCGGTACGAACGTTTTCGCGTTATCCAGTACTAAATATTATTGTTAAGAAATATATATGGACAAGGCTTTTGGGATCTGACAAAAATCAATTTTATTTACAAAAATTATGTGTAAAAAATAGCCCATGTTCTGATTCTATAAGTCAGGCACGAAATCCACTTCTCCTTGCTACTCACTACACGCGTTCTTCATAAATGGCATTTCATTTTGACTACAAACTGTAATCCATTTTGCTGAAAAGTCTGTGTCACTACTGTGTCATAGACTCCATATTGCTGTAAAGTACGTGTCACTACTGTGTCATAGACTCCATATTGCTGTAAAGTACGTGTCACTACTGTGTCATAGACTCCATATTGCTGTAAAGTCTGTGTCACTACTGTGTCATAGACTCCATATTGCTGTAAAGTACGTGTCACTACTGTGTCATAGACTCCATATTGCTGTAAAGTACGTGTCACTACTGTGTCATAGACTCCATATTGCTGACACAAATGTATATAACCGTTTTATTAGAAGTTGTTATGTCGCATACTCAAAGCTAACGTTGCAGGATACTGGACTGAGAAAAACAATAGACCTAACTATTTATACACATTCAGAATACCACCCACCCACCTATACTGAATTTAATTATGCGTTTGAGTGGATAAATAGTACCATTCGAGAGTACAGATTGTACCATATGAGTGTATAAATTGTACCATATGAGTGTACAAATTGTACCGTTTGCATATACGGATAAGGTAAATTAGGTAAATTTTGCAGGAATCACTTTGTGTGATCAATCTGGTTAATCATCGGTTATTCCACTTCGTGGAAGAGCACTGGTTACCTGATATGGACTAATTATCGGTTATTCCACTTCGAGGAACAGCACTGGTTACCTGATATCGGCTAATGTTTGATCAAGCTGCATGGGGAATTGCCCTTGGATACCTGTGACTGTATTGGTGTAAAACTGACTATTAGGCAAGGCAATAATCAGTGAAACCACGTGTAAGATGACCCCTGGACATATGTACAGTACTGCTGTGAACTGTGAAGCGTAATTTATTTGAAATCAGGCTGGATAGCAGTGCTGTCCAAAACCTATAAGACACACTTATTTCTTTTTTTTTTCTTGAAGCCGAGGGCCCCTGCAGAAAACTTAAAAGCAACGACTATAAAAATTATTCACAATTGTTTACCCTGTTAAAAAGATATGCTATGAAAGTAGACCATTGACTTTTTTATATATACACATATGCACACAAAATTGCTCTAGTTCTGGCGTGCCATTTAAAATCAGCCCGCGGGCCGAATGTCGGACAGCACTGCTGGATAGGGTGATGAAGTATCGTGTCATCTATTTTTGGAAGGATTAACTATAAGCGTGAGCAAGGACACTGTTGAATTCCGTTTACTATGAAATGTAAGCCTAAATTAGAAACAAAGAATCCATACTTGAAAATGTTCATATGCTTGAAAATGTTCACATGTAAATGAGTTGATGGTATCACATCTACTGTACTGGATCATATGTATCACTGTGTATTGTACTGGATCATATGCGCTATGTATTGTACTGAATCATATGTATCATTGTGTACTGTACTGGATCATATGTATCACTGTGTATTGTACTGGATCATATGTATCACTGTGTATTGTACTGGATCATATGTATCATTGTGTACTGTACTGGATCATATGTATCATTGTGTACTGTACTGGATCATATGTATCATTGTTTACTGTACTGGATCATATGTATCGTTGTGTACTGTACTGGATCATATGTATCATTGTGTACTGTACTGGATCATATGTATCGTTGTGTACTGTACTGGATCATATGTATCATTGTGTACTGTACTAGATCATATGTATCATTGTGTACTGTACTAGATCATATGTATCATTGTGTACTGTACTAGATCATATGTATCATTGTGTACTGTACTGGATCATATGTATCACTGTGTATTGTACTGGATCATATGTATCGCTGTGTATTGTACTGGATCATATGTATCATTGTGTACTGTACTGGATCATATGTATCACTGTGTATTGTACTGGATCATATGTATCACTTTGTATTGTACTGGATCATATGTATCATTGTGTACTGTACTGAATCATATTGCTGTAAAGTACGTGTCACTACTGTGTCATAGACTCCATATTGCTGTAAAGTACGTGTCACTACTGTGTCATAGACTCCATATTGCTGTATAGTCTGTGTCACTACTGTGTCATAGACTCCATATTGCTGTAAAGTACGTGTCACTACTGTGTCATAGACTCCATATTGCTGTAAAGTCTGTGTCACTACTGTGTCATAGACTCCATATTGCTGTAAAGTACGTGTCACTACTGTGTCATAGACTCCATATTGCTGTAAAGTACGTGTCACTACTGTGTCATAGACTCCATATTGCTGACACAAATGTATATAACCGTTTTATTAGAAGTTGTTATGTCGCATACTCAAAGCTAACGTTGCAGGATACTGGACTGAGAAAAACAATAGACCTAACTATTTATACACATTCAGAATACCACCCACCCACCTATACTGAATTTAATTATGCGTTTGAGTGGATAAATAGTACCATTCGAGAGTACAGATTGTACCATATGAGTGTATAAATTGTACCATATGGTGTACAAATTGTACCGTTTGCATATACGGATAAAGTAAATTAGGTAAATTTTGCAGGAATCACTTTGTGTGATCAATCTGGTTAATCATCGGTTATTCCACTTCGTGGAAGAGCACTGGTTACCTGATATGGACTAATTATCGGTTATTCCACTTCGTGGAACAGCACTGGCTACCTGATATCGGCTAATGTTTGATCAAGCTACATGAGGAATTGCCCTTGGATACCTGTGACTGTATTGGTGTAAAACTGACTATTAGGCAAGGCAATAATCAGTGAAACCACGTGTAAGATGACCCCTGGACATATGTACAGTACTGCTGTGAACTGTGAAGCGTAATTTATTTGAAATCAGGCTGGATAGCAGTGCTGTCCAAAACCTATAAGACACACTTATTTCTTTTTTTTTTCTTGAAGCCGAGGGCCCCTGCAGAAAACTTAAAAGCAACGACTATAAAAATTATTCACAATTGTTTACCCTGTTAAAAAGATATGCTATGAAAGTAGACCATTGACTTTTTTATATATACACATATGCACACAAAATTGCTCTAGTTCTGGCGTGCCATTTAAAATCAGCCCGCGGGCCGAATGTCGGACAGCACTGCTGGATAGGGTGATGAAGTATCGTGTCATCTATTTTTGGAAGGATTAACTATAAGCGTGAGCAAGGACACTGTTGAATTCCGTTTACTATGAAATGTAAGCCTAAATTAGAAACAAAGAATCCATACTTGAAAATGTTCACATGCTTGAAAATGTTCACATGTAAATGAGTTGATGGTATCACATCTACTGTACTGGATCATATGTATCACTGTGTATTGTACTGGATCATATGTATCGCTATGTATTGTACTGGATCATATGTATCATTGTGTACTGTACTGGATCATATGTATCACTGTGTATTGTACTGGATCATATGTATCACTGTGTATTGTACTGGATCATATGTATCATTGTGTACTGTACTGGATCATATGTATCATTGTGTACTGTCCAAGATCATATATATCATTGTGTACTGTACTGGATCATATGTATCGTTGTGTACTGTACTGGATCATATGTATCATTGTGTACTGTACTGGATCATATGTATCGTTGTGTACTGTACTGGATCATATGTATCATTGTGTACTGGACTAGATCATATGTATCATTGTGTACTGTACTAGATCATATGTATCATTGTGTACTGTACTGGATCATATGTATCATTGTGTACTGTACTGGATCATATGTATCACTGTGTATTGTACTGGATCATATGTATCGCTGTGTATTGTACTGGATCATATGTATCATTGTGTACTGTACTGGATCATATGTATCACTGTGTATTGTACTGGATCATATGTATCACTTTGTATTGTACTGGATCATATGTATCATTGTGTACTGTACTGGATCATATTGCTGTAAAGTACGTGTCATTACCGTGTCATAGACTCCATATTGCTGTAAAGTCTGTGTCACTACTGTGTCATAGACTCCATATTGCTGTACAGTATGTGTCACTACTGTGTCATAGACTCCATATTGCTGTAAAGTACGTGTCACTACTGTACTAGATCATATGTATCATTGTGTACTGTACTGGATCATATGTATCATTGTGTACTGTACTGGATCATATGTATCATTGTGTACTGTACTGGATCATATGTATCACAGTGTACTGTACTAGATCATATGTATCATTGTGTACTGTACTGGATCATATGTATCATTGTGTACTGTACTGGATCATATGTATCACTGTGTATTGTACTGGATCATATGTATCGCTGTGTATTGTACTGGATCATATGTATCATTGTGTACTGTACTGGATCATATGTATCACTGTGTATTGTACTGGATCATATGTATCACTGTGTATTGTACTGGATCATATGTATCATTGTGTACTGTACTGGATCATATTGCTGTAAAGTACGTGTCATTACCGTGTCATAGACTCCATATTGCTGTAAAGTACGTGTCACTACTGTGTCATAGACTCCATATTGCTGTAAAGTACGTGTCACTACTGTGTCATAGACTCCATATTGCTGTATAGTCTGTGTCACTACTGTGTCATAGACTCCATATTGCTGTAAAGTACGTGTCACTACTGTGTCATAGACTCCATATTGCTGTAAAGTCTGTGTCACTACTGTGTCATAGACTCCATATTGCTGTAAAGTACGTGTCACTACTGTGTCATAGACTCCATATTGCTGTAAAGTACGTGTCACTACTGTGTCATAGACTCCATATTGCTGACACAAATGTATATAACCGTTTTATTAGAAGTTGTTATGTCGCATACTCAAAGCTAACGTTGCAGGATACTGGACTGAGAAAAACAATAGACCTAACTATTTATACACATTCAGAATACCACCCACCCACCTATACTGAATTTAATTATGCGTTTGAGTGGATAAATAGTACCATTCGAGAGTACAGATTGTACCATATGAGTGTATAAATTGTACCATATGGTGTACAAATTGTACCGTTTGCATATACGGATAAAGTAAATTAGGTAAATTTTGCAGGAATCACTTTGTGTGATCAATCTGGTTAATCATCGGTTATTCCACTTCGTGGAAGAGCACTGGTTACCTGATATGGACTAATTATCGGTTATTCCACTTCGTGGAACAGCACTGGCTACCTGATATCGGCTAATGTTTGATCAAGCTACATGAGGAATTGCCCTTGGATACCTGTGACTGTATTGGTGTAAAACTGACTATTAGGCAAGGCAATAATCAGTGAAACCACGTGTAAGATGACCCCTGGACATATGTACAGTACTGCTGTGAACTGTGAAGCGTAATTTATTTGAAATCAGGCTGGATAGCAGTGCTGTCCAAAACCTATAAGACACACTTATTTCTTTTTTTTTTCTTGAAGCCGAGGGCCCCTGCAGAAAACTTAAAAGCAACGACTATAAAAATTATTCACAATTGTTTACCCTGTTAAAAAGATATGCTATGAAAGTAGACCATTGACTTTTTTATATATACACATATGCACACAAAATTGCTCTAGTTCTGGCGTGCCATTTAAAATCAGCCCGCGGGCCGAATGTCGGACAGCACTGCTGGATAGGGTGATGAAGTATCGTGTCATCTATTTTTGGAAGGATTAACTATAAGCGTGAGCAAGGACACTGTTGAATTCCGTTTACTATGAAATGTAAGCCTAAATTAGAAACAAAGAATCCATACTTGAAAATGTTCACATGCTTGAAAATGTTCACATGTAAATGAGTTGATGGTATCACATCTACTGTACTGGATCATATGTATCACTGTGTATTGTACTGGATCATATGTATCGCTATGTATTGTACTGGATCATATGTATCATTGTGTACTGTACTGGATCATATGTATCACTGTGTATTGTACTGGATCATATGTATCACTGTGTATTGTACTGGATCATATGTATCATTGTGTACTGTACTGGATCATATGTATCATTGTGTACTGTCCAAGATCATATATATCATTGTGTACTGTACTGGATCATATGTATCGTTGTGTACTGTACTGGATCATATGTATCATTGTGTACTGTACTGGATCATATGTATCGTTGTGTACTGTACTGGATCATATGTATCATTGTGTACTGGACTAGATCATATGTATCATTGTGTACTGTACTAGATCATATGTATCATTGTGTACTGTACTGGATCATATGTATCATTGTGTACTGTACTGGATCATATGTATCACTGTGTATTGTACTGGATCATATGTATCGCTGTGTATTGTACTGGATCATATGTATCATTGTGTACTGTACTGGATCATATGTATCACTGTGTATTGTACTGGATCATATGTATCACTTTGTATTGTACTGGATCATATGTATCATTGTGTACTGTACTGGATCATATTGCTGTAAAGTACGTGTCATTACCGTGTCATAGACTCCATATTGCTGTAAAGTCTGTGTCACTACTGTGTCATAGACTCCATATTGCTGTACAGTATGTGTCACTACTGTGTCATAGACTCCATATTGCTGTAAAGTACGTGTCACTACTGTACTAGATCATATGTATCATTGTGTACTGTACTGGATCATATGTATCATTGTGTACTGTACTGGATCATATGTATCATTGTGTACTGTACTGGATCATATGTATCACAGTGTACTGTACTAGATCATATGTATCATTGTGTACTGTACTGGATCATATGTATCATTGTGTACTGTACTGGATCATATGTATCACTGTGTATTGTACTGGATCATATGTATCGCTGTGTATTGTACTGGATCATATGTATCATTGTGTACTGTACTGGATCATATGTATCACTGTGTATTGTACTGGATCATATGTATCACTGTGTATTGTACTGGATCATATGTATCATTGTGTACTGTACTGGATCATATTGCTGTAAAGTACGTGTCATTACCGTGTCATAGACTCCATATTGCTGTAAAGTACGTGTCACTACTGTGTCATAGACTCCATATTGCTGTAAAGTACGTGTCATTACTGTGTCATAGACTCCATATTGCTGTAAGGTACGTGTCACTACTGTACTGGATCATATGTATCATTGTGTACTGTACTGGATCATATGTATCATTGTGTACTGTACTGGATCATATGTATCATTGTGTACTGTACTAGATCATATGTATCATTGTGTACTGTACTGGATCATATGTCTCATTGTGTACTGTACTAGATCATATGTATCATTGTGTACTGTACTACATCATATGTATCATTGTGTACTGTACTGGATCATATGTATCACTGTGTATTGTACTGGATCATATGTATCGCTGTGTATTGTACTGGATCATATGTATCATTGTGTACTGTACTGGATCATATGTATCACTGTGTATTGTACTGGATCATATGTATCACTTTGCATTGTACTGGATCATATGTATCATTGTGTACTGTACTGGATCATATTGCTGTAAAGTACGTGTCATTACCGTGTCATAGACTCCATATTGCTGTAAAGTATGTGTCACTACTGTGTCATAGACTCCATATTGCTGTAAAGTACGTGTCATTACCGTGTCATAGATTCCATATTGCTGTAAAGTCTGTATCACTACTGTGTCATAGACTCCATATTGCTGTAAAGTACGTGTCACTACTGTGTCATAGACTCCATATTGATGTAAAGTACGTGTCACTACTGTACTGGATCATATGTATCATTGTGAACTGTACTGGATCATATGTAGCATTGTGTACTGTACTGGATCATATGTATCATTGTGTACTGTACTGGATCATATGTATCACAGTGTACTGTACTGGATCATATGTATCATTGTGTACTGTACTGGATCATATGTATCATTGTGTACTGTACTGGATCATATGTATCATTGTGTACTGTACTGGATCATATGTATCACAGTGTACTGTACTAGATCATATGTATCATTGTGTACTGTAGTGGATCATATGTATCATTGTGTACTGTACTGGATCATATGTATCACTGTGTATTGTACTGGATCATATGTATCGCTGTGTATTGTACTGGATCATATGTATCATTGTGTACTGTACTGGATCATATATATCACTGTGTATTGTACTGGATCATATGTATCACTGTGTATTGTACTGGATCATATGTATCATTGTGTACTGTACTGGATCATATTGCTGTAAAGTACGTGTCATTACCGTGTCATAGACTCCATATTGCTGTAAAGTCTGTGTCACTACTGTGTCATAGACTCCATATTGCTGTAAAGTACGTGTCATTACTGTGTCATAGACTCCATATTGCTGTAAGGTACGTGTCACTACTGTACTGGATCATATGTATCATTGTGTACTGTACTGGATCATATGTATCATTGTGTACTGTACTGGATCATATGTATCATTGTGTACTGTACTAGATCATATGTATCATTGTGTACTGTACTAGATCATATGTATCATTGTGTACTGTACGTGATCATATGTATCATTGTGTACTGTACTGGATCATATGTATCACTGTGTATTGTACTGGATCATATGTATCGCTGTCTATTGTACTGGATCATATGTATCATTGTGTACTGTACTGGATCATATGTATCACTGTGTATTGTACTGGATCATATGTATCACTTTGCATTGTACTGGATCATATGTATCATTGTGTACTGTACTGGATCATATTGCTGTAAAGTACGTGTCATTACCGTGTCATAGACTCCATATTGCTGTAAAGTATGTGTCACTACTGTGTCATAGACTCCATATTGCTGTAAAGTACGTGTCATTACCGCGTCATAGATTCCATATTGCTGTAAAGTCTGTATCACTACTGTGTCATAGACTCCATATTGCTGTAAAGTACGTGTCACTACTGTGTCATAGACTCCATATTGCTGTAAAGTACGTGTCACTACTGTACTGGATCATATGTATCATTGTGAACTGTACTGGATCATATGTAGCATTGTGTACTGTACTGGATCATATGTATCATTGTGTACTGTACTGGATCATATGTATCACAGTGTACTGTACTGGATCATATGTATCATTGTGTACTGTATTGGATCATATGTATCATTTTATATTGTATTTTATCACAAGTATCATTTTTACTGTCTTGTATCACAGGTATAATTGTGTACGATATTGGATAACAGGTATAATTGTGTACGGTATTGGATCACATGTATAATTGTGTACGGTATTGGATAACAGGTATAATTGTGTACGGTATTGGATCACATGTATAATTGTGTACGGTATTGGATCATACGTATCACAATGGTAACATTTAATCTAACTATATTGGGACATCTATACCATAAAATATTTTTCCTCAGTTTTAAAAGAAACATTTTGCACGTTAATATTTACTGGTTGATTGTAACAAAGTAATTTATTAAAATCATCGATACGATGATATATATATATATATATATATATATATATATATATATATATATATATATATATATATATATATATATATATATATATATAAACACCAAAAAAATGCACTAGTATGATTGAAGGGGAGATCTAATCCTAAAGGTCAGCATACGGAAAAATCCATTGAATCACCGTCACCTGTACATACTGGAGAATAATTACCAATTATTCCAGACCGTTGCTTAAATACCAGATAATATCATCGGGCGACAAGATCTGAGAATTCAACAGAATCAATACTGGGTTGATCTGACCGCTTGACCATCTGTTCCCCCATTGGCGCCCCTGACACTGCATGATAAATCGATTTAAAGTCTCTGAACCGCTGAGGTCACTGAGATAGGACTTGCAATCCTGCAGTTTATCACGATCATGATGAGATCACTATCTAGTGTTGCCTAGCAACATTGACAATCTTTATTTAGACAACCTGCTGGTCTTCCTGTCTGTCCTATAAACATAACCCAGTTTTCAATCAACAGGACATAACCGTTTCTTGTACTGTATGGTGATATCTGAACATTTGTCCGAATTTCACGCAAGTCAATGATCAGTATAAAAATTACAATACCTTTATCATAAATAAATTTTTATCAAGAGATGCTTTATTTGAATGGCGGTTTGTGTGTGTGTGTGGTGGTGGTGGTGGTGGGGGGGGGGATTGTGTACCATTTTTGGGGAATAACGTTAATTGTCCTCACGTTCTCAGAATGAGTTTCAAATCAGAAGGATGCTTCCAATGTTGAAGTAATTACATCACAGTAGCGTACACACATCTCCCCATGCCTGTACTCCGACATCATAGTAGCGTACACACATCTCCCCATGCCTGTACTCCGACATCATAGTAGCGTACACACATCTCCCCATGCCTGTACTCCGACATCATAGTAGCGTACACACATCTCCCCATGCCTGTACTCCGACATCATAGTAGCGTACACACATCTCCCCATGCCTGTACTCCGACATCACAGTAGCGTACACACATCTCCCCATGCCTGTACTCCGACATCATAGTAGTGTACACACACCTCCCCATGCTTGTACTCCGACATCACAGTAGCGTACACACATCTCCCCATGTCTGTACTCCAACTTCATAGTGGCGTACACACCTCTCCCCATGTCTGTATTCCGACGGTGTTCAGTGCAATTTACTTCAAATATCGCAGTAAATACACCGTAGCTTGTGTGTTGAAGGTCTTTGATGTAATTTACTTCTAATGTCTTATTAGTTAAATCATAACAAAGCATATCTCTTTTTTTTCAATACCAGCGAAATTTTGTCGAATTAAATTTCACTGATATCAAAATTTATCAAGACGTACATTCAGTATAAATTAGTTATATATGAAAAAAATTTCAAAAAATACTTGCACACGCAAAGTCTTGTCTAGTGACGTAGGCAAACAACATTCACTGCATGTGACAAACATGATATTATAAAGTCGCGTTTCCAGCTCCTATTTCAGTCACTTGCTTGGTAAAGGAAAGATAAAATGTTAACAAGAACAGTTGCTGAATTGATGACTCCAGGCATAGCATTGATATAATCTCTGATTGCTTTGTTAAAATATTTGAAGAACCACGCAAAAGCATGAGCAGTCAATTCTGCCAAAACATCGGCGGATGCCAAGACATGTGTGTACCGAAATAGAGGTACACATGAAGTTATGCCATCATCAGAATGAGATATTTCTCAACCCACGTCATCCGAAAATAAATTACTTTTTCCAAAGTTTGTGGCAACCCTGGTTTCCCCGTTGCAAAGAACTTATTTTAAAAGACCCTCGTTTAGATAAGGTCTACAGGAAGCCAAGAGAAAATTTTGGTTTTTACGAGACTAGAAAGGGCCTAATAAAAACAAAACATGAACTTTACTTGTGTTTTATTGTTTGTACCGTACAGAGTTTGCTCTTTTTTTGTACCAGCGATCAGTAAAGCATTTACGAGACTCTCGTAGTACAGATATTTCACCAAGAGGTCAGACATAACAAGAATAGATTATATCCGAGATATTTTCCAATCTTCGACGGAAAGGCTCGAGCATACTGTAATTTTAAGCAGTCGATGTATATCCCATATATAAACAAATGTATTTAAAATATCAAAAGAATAAAATGCGGAACCGGAAATATGAGTGATATGTGTCATCTTGTAATCTACATCGATTTTGTCACGGAATGAAAGTGCTAACAAGACTAGAAGACTTTTTATAAGAAACTAATTTATTTTAATATAACAATAAAGAGAAAAGTAATGAATTCAAGTATGCCATTTTAGTACATCTAAAAAGTATTCGTCAGAGAAGGAATACTATTACAAATCACTATGGAAAATATCAATATTTTGCCATGTTTCCATTCTGTCTCAGCAAATGTGTACATATCAGGCCCTAATAGGAAAAAGTCGAGATGAATAAGATTGGACTAAACGATTGGGCAGATGGGTTACATCACGTGAGTCAACCTCGATTTGATACTGCCATTTTCTCAGGTTTATCGTCTAAGGTAAAGATAGTGCCTGGGAAATTAACATGTTTGGGTATTAGGTATAAATGGATTACATAGCAAAGGTTGAGAAGTTCAAGTTCTATATTCGTCCAAGGGTTATATGGACAGCTGATTCGGGAATGTTATTGTCCTTTTTCAGCTTTATTTGAATAAACGGAAAGGAAAAGAAAAAGAAACGACTTAAAACACCGTGCTGCCAGATTAAGTGTGTATCAATCTAAATTATTGTCAATGTAAGATATCGAATTTTCTACAGCTGTGTTGAAAGTGGTCGCTTTGTTTGTTGAATGTAACGTTACACATTATAAGAATGAAATGGAGAAAAATAGCAAAAGAAAAAGGTCATTCAAATAGCAATAGGAAAGGTCATTCCAATAGCAATATAAAAAAGTCATTCTCATGCATACCTACCTACCGTTGTCTACGGGGTTATTTCAACTTAAGTAAATAAACATTATTTTGTTCAGTATACTAACCGTGTCATGCTGTAGAAAATAAATTGATATTGGTTAGTACAATAGCTAATTGACCTTACTAAAACTAAATTGATATTGGTTAGCACAATAGCTAATTGACCTTACTAAAACTAAATTGATATTGATTAGTACAATAGCTAATTGACCTTACTAAAACTAAATTGATATTGGTTAGCACAATAGCTAATTGACCTTACTGAAACTAAATTGATACTGGTTAGCACAATAGCTAA
This sequence comes from Unio delphinus, assembly GCA_029339505.1. Taxonomy (NCBI): domain Eukaryota; kingdom Metazoa; phylum Mollusca; class Bivalvia; order Unionida; family Unionidae; genus Unio; species Unio delphinus. Next base: position 3,371,713 of record JAQISU010000103.1, read on the forward strand.
TTGACCTTACTAAAACTAAACTGATTTTTGGTTAGTAATACAAACCATATATGAATTTACTTTCATTTTCAACAAATGCTAGTACACCAACCAAATAGCAATTTATTCTCCGTAATGTCGATTGCTATTATACTAACCAAATAGCAATTTTTTTTCCGTAATGTTGATTTCTAGTATACCAACCATCAATTTATTTTCCGTAATGTTGATTGCTAGTATACCAACCAACTATCAATTTATTTTCCGTAATGTTGATTGCTAGTATACCAACCAAGTATCAATTTATTTTCCGTAAGTTTACACAGCTAACTCAACTGTATAATAACTGTGTGACGTTACGGAAATAAATTGATATTCGGTGGGTATAATAATCGCATTTGGCGTTACGGAAACAAGAAATACTTGGTTGATATACAAACATTTCATATTACAGAAAATAAACTGATATTTGGTTAGTATAATAGCTGTGTGACTTTACGGAGAATAAATTGATGCTTGGTTGTAATAATTGTATTTGACGTAACGGAAAATAAATTGATGCTTGGTTGTAATAATTGCATTTGACGTAACGGAAAATAAATTGATGCTTGGTTGTTATAATTGCATTTGACGTAACGGAAAATAAATTGATGCTTGGTTGTTATAATTGCATTTGACGTAACGGAAAATAAATTGATGCTTGGTTGTTATTAATTGCATTTGACGTAACGGAAAATAAATTGATGCTTGGTTGTTATAATTGCATTTGACGTAACGGAAAATAAATTGATGCTTGGTTGTTATAATTGCATTTGACGTAACGGAAAATAAATTGATGCTTGGTTGTTATAATTGCATTTGACGTAACAGAAAATAAATTGATGCTTGGTTGCTATAATTGCATTTGACATAACGGAAAATTAATTGATGCTTGGTTGTTATAATTGCGTTTGACATAACGGAAAATAAATTTGTCTGATTAGTATGAATGCTGTTTGATGTTGCGGAAACAAATAGAACTTTGGTTAGTATAATAGCCATCAACATTACGGAAAATAAATTGATATTTGGTTAGTATAATAGCCATCAACATTACAGAAAATAAATTGATACTTGTTTGGTATACTAACAATCGACATTACGGAAAATAAATTGATATTTGGTCAGCATAATGGTTATATAATGTGACAGAAAATTGACTGCGATATGCAACATGTATTTGGTGTCAGGATTTTAATTAGAGATTATTAGTTTGTCTAGCCAAAATCTATCTTTTATTAGTTTATTAGTTTGTCTAGCCAAAATCTATATTTTGTTGTCTCATACTGAACGTTTTAACATTTGTACATAAACCTTAATGCATATTAACAAACTAAACAGGATATAGGTAACTTAAAGATTTCACGATATAGGTAACTTAAAGATTTCACGATTGTGTTTATTTCAGTTATATTTCTTTTGGACTTTGTGTTGATGCGTGGTTAATTATATGTTATTTGACTGTATATATATATATATATATATATATATATATATATATATATATATATATATATATATATATATATATATATATTTATATATATATATTTATATATATATATATATATATATATATATATATATATATATATATATATATATATATATATATATATATATATATATATATATATATATATATATATATATATATATATATGCTTCTTGTATCTTTTGTAGATATATAGTTATTTAACTGTGTGTATATATAGTTTTTTGGATGTTTGAATATATAGTTATATGGCTTTGTGAATATATCGTTATTTGACTGTATATATATATATATGTTATTTGACGGTGTATATATGTTACTTGACTTTGTATATATGCTTTTTGTATATTTTGTAGATATGTAGTTATTTGACTGTGTGAATATATAGTTATTTGTATCTTTTGGAGATATATAGTTATTTGGCTGTGTATATGTTATTTGTATCTTTTGGAGAGATATAGTTATTTGACTGTGTGTATATATGTTATTTGTATCTTTTGGAGACATATAGTTATTTGGCTGTGTATATATGTTATTTGTATCTTTTGGAGATATATTGGTTTTTGGCTGTGTATATGTTATTTGTATCTTTTGGAGATATATTGTTTTGAAGAAAGTTCTTTACCTTAAATACAGAGCCATTAATATTGCATACCACGCCTTTCAAGAACAGGTGTTGCCATAGCAACCTTAGCTCGAATCGCTGACTATTTTTCTCTGGGTTCTTAGTTAATGTGATGCAATTATAGAATCCGCATAGTGTGTATGCACTACGTACGCCTTTGTATACGAATGCAAGATCACCCGCAAAGCAGGGGTTGGGGGAGGCCAACATGTTGTGGGCAGCTATTAAATTTTAAAGATGTAGGCTAAAACATGTTTTGAGGTAAAATCGCTGGGGGTGGGGGAATATGCCCCTATGTGTGCTCCTTGAATTACATTGTTATACAAGTACTATGGCTATCTTCGTGAAACACCCTGGATAGTCATTATATAAACACCCTGGATAGTCATTATATAAACACCCTGGATAGTCATTATATAAACACCCTGGATAGTCATTATATAAACACCCTGGATAGTCATTATATAAACACCCTGGATAGTCATTATATAAACACCCTGGATGGTCATTATATAAACACCCTGGATAGTCATTATATAAACACCCTGGATAGTCATTATATAAACATATGACTTAATTCAAACACATATTACTAGACCATTTTGAACACGTGTCTCCTTTCATGAAAAACCTCGAATATCAATTGTATGCGCTTAAAATGACTCAGTTGGAGAAAGACATTGGATAATCATTTTTACCTAAGTAAAATGGCTACCTTAATGAAAACTCGTGAACAGCAATTGTATTCATGTAAAATGACTTCCGTTGTAAAACACCTTCGATAGCCATTGTATACAGTTAAATTGACTTCCATAGTGAAACACCTTCGATAACAGCTTTAAAAGTGACTCACTTTGTGAAATACCTTAGATAGCCGCTTTGTAAAATAAAGTGACTCACTCAGTGAAATACCTTGGATAGCCGCTTTGTAAAATAAAGTGACTCACTTTGTGAAATATCTTGGATAGCCGCTTTGTACAAATATAGTAACTAACTCTGTGAAACATCTCGAACAACGCACTTTGTACAAGTATAATGACCTACTTTTTGAAACATCTTGGACAACGTACTTTGTACACGTATAAATGCCCTACTTTGTGAAACATCTTAGACAACGTACTTTAGACAAGGAGAATCACATACTTTGTGAATATATATAATAAACTGATATCGAACAGAGCAAATTTAGTTTCTAACTAACCTGAGCGCCTTTGACACTAAATAGGTCATTTTGAAGGCAGAAAACAAACCAGAGACAGGACACAAGACCAAACAAAATACACGCAAAAACCGGAAAAATCGTTGAGGTTACATAACTTTACATAACTATTTCTACAGGAATAAAAGCTTGAATATTAAAAAAAATCTTTGAGCTAATTTAAATTCTAGATACGTTGTCAAGAACATTTAAACCAAGCGGATTAAACCAATATAAGTCCCAAAAGACAGCCGCGCATAAATAAAATCATCTTTTTGCATCCAACACATATTTTGTTTAAATAAGTCTCTAAATCTGCGTATTTGTCACCCAGTAATCTATAATTACTAACAATTACTAATATTACAATGAAATATCTGGGACATAATTCGCGGTGATACAAATTTACATAAAATAACAGATGCTGATATGTCTCATCGATTCTTAGGTCCGTACTAAATACTATTTAGCATCGGCATCATGTTTAAGTGAACAAGTTGCCACATATATATCTCTGCCAATTGATTCACTGATCTCTACACCATGCAATCATATATTGTAAACATGGTCAACAGTGTATAAGAGGAAACACCAAGAAATGTAGGCATACTGTCTGATACATGCATCAAATATTTCCCATGGGTTTCCATGAAAATTGTTGCCCGCGTTTGTCGCTATGGATGTTAATTGCTTTAGATTGTAAAGTATATGTTATTATCTGGATGGATATGATGGGTTAATATGAATACATGAAAGGTAAATCTACCTGGGGAAATGTGTACAGAGACTAGAAAATGACCAAAACTTACTGGATTTAGTAAACATGTATGAATACCTCTCCTATAAACCATACAACCACGTGACTTTAACCACACAACCACGTGACTTTAACCATACAACCACGTGACATTAACCATACAACCACTTGACTTTAACCCTTCATATCTACTGCATAAAACAAGATAAGACTTGACAAGACTCTATTGCTGTCGGATTGTTAAGTTTACAATATTTGAGGTAGGACCTATATAAGGAAGAGAACATGAATACAGCATGTGGTATTATAACATAATGCTTACTATGGATTTCAAAGTTCGGAAAACACAATCTAAGAACCTGCATGTATGTTACCTGTACTCAATGATTGATTCTATTTATTAACCTTAGTCGGCGATGTGTAAAAATGAGGTTTAAAAATTTGGTCTTTCATCAAGAGATGGTGATAGTCATCATCCTTTTTCTTGCTACTTTAGTTTAAAAACATTAGTCCGTTTATCATAAACATTAGCCCATATACCATAAACATTAGCCCATATACCATAAACATTAGCTCATATACCATAAACATTAGCCCATATACCATAAACATTAGCCCATATACCATAAACATTAGCCCATATACCATAAACATTAGCCCATGTACCATAAACATTAGCCCATATACCATAAACATTAGCTCTTATACCATAAACATTAGCCCATATACCATAAACATTAGCCCATATACCATAAACATTAGTCCATATACCATAAACATTAGCCCATATACCATAAACATTAGCCCATATACCAGCTTGAACGGGTAAACCGATGGTTTACTGTTCTAACTTTAATCAGGCTTTTAGATAGATCTTTTTGTCAGAGAGAAGTAGATCTTTTATGACTAGTGTTATGTAACGTGTAATTTATAAGACATATTGATGTTCCAACCATTCCTGTATTAATCGCGAGTAGTTATATCTGACAATCAATAGGTATATTTAAATTGGGTCTACGTTTAGCATGTATTTGTGAAATAACCAGTCATATGTAAAAAAAAAGGTGTTAGACAAGGAGATAACATGTATCCTTGTCTTACCCCTACTTTTGTTTTACATGTGGATAAACCAATGACTGGTTATTTCACAAATGCATGCTTTGCTCTCATTGCAATACGCAGTAAAACATTAAAATACTTTACTCTTATGCATATCGAATACAATATCCAATAATCCTGCTCTCCGTACATTATCTAAAGCTATTTTAAATTTTAAAAAAAGTACAACAGTTTTGTTTTTACTAAGCATGATGAATTCAATAAGGTTTTCTCATCTTTAGTTTTATAATTTCTAACCCTAATACATATCGTCCAACGACCGGGTACGAAGCAAGTATTTTTAAGTAAGATTATATTAAACAGTCTCGCATTCACATTTAACATCTCGACCGTTTTATTATATTCGTTTAATATAACTGTAAAGTGCGTATTCCCCCTCCCAATATTTTTAATTGTAAATTTCATATTTTCCTTTATTAATTGCAAAGTTCGTATTTTCCCTTGCACTTACGTTTTTATTATATAGTACGTATTTTCCCTTGCAGTTACGTTTTTATTATATAGTGCGTATTTTCCCTTGCAGTTACGTTTTTATTATATAGTGCGTATATTCCCTTGCAATTACGTTTTTATTATATAGTGCGTATTTTCCCTTGCAGTTACGTTTTTATTATATAGTGCGTATTTTCCCTTGCAGTTACGTTTTTATTATATAGTGCGTATTTTCCCTTGCAGTTACGTTTTTATTATATAGTGCGTATTTTCCCTTGCAGTTACGTTTTTATTATATAGTGCGTATTTTCCCTTGCAGTTACGTTTTTATTATATAGTGCGTATTTTCCCTTGCAGTTACGTTTTTATTATATAGTGCGTATTTTCCCTTGCAGTTACGTTTTTATTATATAGTGCGTATTTTCTCTTGCAGTCACTATTTAATTGTAAAGTGCATATTTTCGCTTACAGTTACAATATTTTTATTGTAAAGTGCATATAATACCTTGCAATACGTTTTCATTGTAAAGTTCGTGTTTTCCCTTGTAATTGCTTATTTTGTAAAGTGCGTATTTTCATTAGCAATTACGTTTTAATTGTAGACTGGGTATTTTCATTAGCAATTACGTTTAATTGTAGACTGGGTATTTTCATTAGCAATTACGTTTTAATTGTAGACTGGGTATTTTCATAGTAATTACGTTTAACTGTAGACTGGGTATTTTCATTAGCAATTATGTTTTAATTGTAGACTGGGTATTTTCATTAGCAATTACGTTTAATTGTAGACTGGGTATTTTCATTAGCAATTACGTTTTAATTGTAGACGGGGTATTTTCATTAGAAATTACGTTTTAATTGTAGACTGGGTATTTTCATTAGCAATTACGTTTAATTGTAGACTGGGTATTTTCATTAGCAATTACGTTTTAATTGTAGACTGGGTATTTTCATAGTAATTACGTTTAATTGCAGACTGGGTATTTTCATTAGCAATTACGTTTAATTGTAGACTGGGTATTTTCATTAGCAATTACGTTTAATTGTAGACTAGGTATTTTCATTAGCAATTACGTTTTAATTGTAGACTGGGTATTTTCATTAGCAATTACGTTTAATTGTAGACTGGGTATTTTCATTAGTAATTACGTTTAATTGTTGACTGGGTATTTTCATTATCAATTACGTTTAATTGTAGACTGGGTATTTTCATTAGTAATTACATTTAATTGTTGACTGGGTATTTTCATTAGCAATTACGTTTTAATTGTAGACTGGGTATTTTCATTAGCAATTACGTTTTAATTGTAGACTGGGTATTTTCATTAGCAATTACGTTTTATTGTAGACTGGGTATTTTCATTAGTAATTAAGTTTAATTGTAGACTGGGTATTTTCCACTGTAATTTATTTTATTAAGTGCGAATTTTGTAATAACTTTATTTTAATTGTAAAATATGTATTTCCCCTTCCAATTACTTTTTAGTATTAATTGCATATATTACTTTGAAATTACTCTTTATTGTAAAGTGTGTACTTTTCTTTCATATACTTTTTTTATTTGAAAAGTTCGTATTTTCTCTGGCATACACTTTTATTATTTGAAAAGTGCATATTTTCCCTTGCAATTACATTTTAATTATAAAGTGCGTATTTTCCATTGTAATTGTTATTTTATTGTAAACTGCATATTTTCCCTTGCAAATACTATAGTAAAGTTCGTATTTTCCCTTGCAATTATTACTTTATTGTAAAGTGCGTATTTTCCCTTGTTTTAAGTCGAGCATGTTAATGTTACTCTGCATTTTATTGTCTACTCGCAGTTGGTATGTTAACGTTATTCTGGTTTTCATTCTGTCTACTCGCAGTTGTTATATTAACGTTATTCTAGTTTTCATTCTGTCTACTCGCAGTTGGTATGTTAACGTTATTCTGGTTTTCATTCTGTCTACTCGCAGTTGGTACGTTAACGTTACTCGGCAGTTTATTTTGTAAACTCGTAGTTAACATTTTAACGTTTCTATTAATTTTATTATTTCTACTTGCTGTTGGCATGCAAACACAACTCAGAATTTTTGCTTTTGTCTGCTCGCAGTTGGCATGTTAACGTTACTCGGCATTTTTTGTTCTGTCCACACGCAGTTGGTAAGTTAACGTTACCCTCGACATTTTAACGTTACTCTGCATTTTTGTTTCTGTCTACTCGCAGTTGGCATTTTAAAAGTTAATCTGCATTTTCAAGCTTTCATTCTGTCTACTCGCAGTTGGTATGTTAACGTTATTCTGGTTTTCATTCTGTATACTCGCAGTTGGTACGTTAACGTTACTCGGCAGTTTATTATGTTTCTGTCTACTCGCAGTTGGCATTTTAAAAGTTAATCTGCATTTTCTTAACTTCTACATTTAGGGGCCGTCAATAAATGCCGTTAAAACCCTAGGGGGAGGGGGTCACACATTTGTGACGATGTGTGACGAGGGGGAGTGGGTGTTTAAAAAATGTGATGTCACATCAAATGCGCAACTTTGAATAAAAGTTCCACTTAATTTTTTGGATTGCTTACAATTTATTTAATGACTTTTTAAGTAGCTTCACGCCTGTCGTGCATGAGCTCAAATTAAGATGGACTCGTCTTCGCACTACCAACACTCAATTTGCCCCAATACTGGCTTTTTCCAAATAGCATTCTTCCGTTTCCTGTCCGCTGGTGTCACAAAGCGAGGTTGAAATGATCTTTTTCTCGCCAAACATTTTTAATTTTAAACTTATTTTGTGCTACAAAACTAAATTTAAAAGTTTGATAGAAAAGTAAATAATTTATTAAGGTTGATATTTTTTCATATTTCTATTATAAAAGATCCTACATTTAAGAAAAAGAATAATTAAAGTTTATATATATATATATATATATATATATATATATATATATATATATATATATATATATATATATATATATATATATATATATATATATATATATATATAAACTTTATATTACACCATTAATAATCTCAAATTTGTTTTGGTGAAGAATCACTTCTGACGTTTTGGGCTAAACAAACATCAGATGCCGATTAAAAAAACTCCAAAAAAGTGCTTGAGGCAAACCCCGAGAATTCTTTGTTCTACTACAAAGTTTCAAAGTATTGTTTAATTAAAATTACTTTATTTGATAATGATAGGAGAATTTGAATACAATATTCTGAACATCTGTACTTTTAGCTAGACGACGAATATTTTCAAAAATTTTCTTTGCCAATTTCAGCTTTCTAGTGCCTTCTTTTTAATACATGTTTTCTCCTACTATATCAGAGTGGAGCGCCACACTAAATACATACTACAATAACAAATAAAGTGATTTGAAACGTGTTACTTTTTCAAATAGGAAATACGGCTTTTTCGGGGGAAGGGGGGGGGGGGGAGCAGAGCTTTGTGACGTCATATTTGAGAGGGGTCTGCCTTTTTGTGACGACGTGTGACGAGTGGGTCAAAATCGGCTAAAATCGCGTGACGTCATATATGGGTGGCCCCTTTTTAGTTATTGTGTAATAATTAATGCTTAATATTGTTGACAGCAATTTTATGGGTCTGTTTACTATTTGGTTTCAACTTTTGAAGTTCATCGTGGGAAAGAATGTTTAAATGTGGAAACATCTAACATAGGAATTATCATACGTAGGCAAAAGTTGAAATGTGACCCATCTATTAATTTAAATATATACCACGAATCAGACGGTTCCATGAATTTATTTTCACCCGTTAATAGGACAAAATGTCCGTACACGGATAATAACAACACATTTCCTAAGGAGTGAATTACCTCTCTTTGCTACCTGCTTATGTAATTTTCTATGCAATGTGTGATGCAATATTGATCCCGTATTTTCAGGAGTCATTTTTCCAAATATGTGTATTGTTCGGAATTCAATGGTGGTTGCATTAGGTTACCAATATAAGAAAGTGTTGGTTTAGTCTGTCTACTGACCTCGTTGATACAATCAGGGTTACGGTTAACCCTAACCCTGTCTACTGACCTCGTTGATACAATCAGCAACAAAACGTCTAGCAACAGAATAAAAAAAACGTTTTATGGGCATTAACTTCTTTTCTATTACCCAATAGAATGAAAACAAAACAAACACACACACCCTCCCACAAAAATCCAAAGCAAACACAAATACCTTTATTCTTTACATATCTTCATCATAGTGTATTAAGAGGGACACGGGACAAAAACATTTTCAACTTCAAAATCTACTCAATGCATGGAGAGAGATATGTCTACAACTTATGAAGTTTCTGATTTTGCTTTCTATTCAACAAACGTTAAAATATTTCAAAGCGGATAAGATCCAATTATTGCATGCAACACACAAAGTCAGCCGTATTTTTACCTATGTCAACACGTGGATGAAGAAATAAAATTACTTAATACATTCTTGGTTATTGTTACCTTTACGAATGAGCCAAAGTTTCTTAATTCTTATGAGTTAAACAGTTCAATCAATAAATATATTGGTTTAGAAGTTGTTTAAATGCTGACTCTCATTTTAATTGGCCAAAAGTCTTTCTCGGAAACAACATTTGAATCGTAATAAACAAGACTAGTGTTTTCAAAAAGAAATACCATATGAATAAAGAAGTTGATTTTTCAATTACAGTAATTAGTTATGCAAGACTAACAATAAGACTGATACATTTAGTCAAAGAATTAAACAATTAACGACAATTACATTAAAAGTATTGTACAAATTAAGTAAAAACTAAAGCATGCAGACAATTTTTAAAATATTGTATAAATTGATTGAAAGCATGCAGACAATTTTAAAAATATTGTATAAATTAATTGAAAAATAAAAACTAAAGCATGCAGACCAAAACCAAAACTCGTGTGATTTAGAATTAATGATACAGTTAAATATTTTAGATATGGTTGAATGATTTATATAATTACTGATAAAATTATATGTTTAGATAATGCTCTATGATATTGGAAATAATGATAACATTATGTGTCTTAGATATGGTTGAATGATTTTTAGAAATAATGATAACATTATGTGTCTTAGATACGGTTGAATGATTTTTAGAAGCTATATATTGATACTACAGATACAATCTTCCAGAGGTGTTGTGTAGTTGTCGAATGGCAACAGATGATGCGAGAATTGCATGAGATCCAGATGTCTCTAATGACAATGAATCTCAAGTATGTCAGGAGATTAAGACTATGTTTTGGTGATACACAAAATACACGAAATCTCAAGTATGTCATGAGATTAAGAGTATGTTTTGGTAATACACAAAATACACGAAATCTCAAGTATGTCATGAGATTAAGAGTATGTTTTGGTAATACACAAAATACACGAAATCTCAAGTATGTCATGAGATTAAGAGTATACTTTGGTAATACACAAAGGACACGAAATCTCGAGTATGTCATGAGATTAAGAGTGTGATCTGGTAATACACAAAATACACGAAATCTCAAGTATGTCATGAGATTAAGAGTATGTTTTTGGTGATACACAAAATACACGAAATCTCAAGTATGTCATGAGATTAAGAGTGTGATCTGGTAATACACAAAGGACACGAAATCTCAAGTATGTCATGAGATTAAGAGTATACTTTGGTAATACACAAAGGACACGAAATCTCAAGTATGTCATGAGATTAAGAGTGTGTGATCTGTTAGTTCTCAAAGGACCCGAAATCTCGAGTATGTCATGAGATTAAGAGTGTGATCTGTTAGTTCTCAAAGGACCCGAAATCTCGAGTATGTCATGAGATTAAGAGTGTGTGATCTGTTAGTTCTCAAAGGACCCGAAATCTCGAGTATGTCATGAGATTAAGAGTATACTTTGGTAATACACAAAATACACGAAATCTCAAGTATGTCATGAGATTAAGAGTGTGATCTGGTAATACATTGAATGGTGTCTGATGACGAGATGACCATGCTTTGAATGGTGTCTGATGACGAGTTGACCGTGCATTGAATGGTGTCAGATGACGAGTTGACTATGCATTGAATGGTGTCTGATGACGAGTTGACCATGCATTGTATGGTGTCTGATGACGAGTTGACCATGCATTGTATGGTGTCTGATGACGAGTTCATCATGCATTGTATGGTGTCAGATGACGAGTTGACCATGTATCGTGTGGTGTCTGATGACGAGTTCATCATGCATTGTGTGGTGTCTGATGACGAGTTCATCATGCATTGTGTGGTGTCTGATGACGAGTTCATCATGCATTGTGTGGTGTCTGATGACGAGTTCATCATGCATTGTGTGGTGTCTGATGACGAGTTCATCATGCATTGTGTGGTGTCTGATGACGAGTTCATCATGCATTGTGTGGTGTCTGATGACGAGTTCATCATGCATTGTATGGTGTCAGATGACGAGTTCATCATGCATTGTATGGTGTCAGATGACGAGTTCATCATGCATTGTATGGTGTCAGATGACGAGTTCATCATGCATTGTATGGTGTCAGATGACGAGTTCATCATGCATTGTATGGTGTCAGATGACGAGTTCATCATGCATTGTATGGTGTCTGATGACGAGTTCATCATGCATTGTATGGTGTCAGATGACGAGTTCATCATGCATTGTGTGGTGTCTGATGACGAGTTCATCATGCATTGTATGGTGTCAGATGACGAGTTCATCATGCATTGTATGGTGTCAGATGACGAGTTGACCATGTATCGTGTGGTGTCTGATGATGTGAGTTGACTGCTTAGCAGCGGCGGTATTAGTGTTTGATCCCAATATGGTTTCCGAACAGGGGAATACAGTTTATTGGTGCATTTATAAACGTTGTCACAGGCCAAGCACAACTTAGATGTTAAACATTTTACACGTGAACTAGTTCAAATTAAAAAACACGCACAAATATAATACAGTATTAAACTTGAAACGAAGGACATACAAACAGTCTGACAAAAAGACAAACTGAAGCCTGACTTAGATCATGAATTTCGTGAGAAAAGAGTTAAGATGACAAATGCCTAAGATATTACTTTGGAAATCCAAACACTGGAATTCATTAAGGAAATGATAATCCGGATTTGTATTCTCTCCTGGTTTTAGTGATGACTGATTTTAGTTATGACATATGCCAAAGTTGTGGAATACTTGGTCAGGATACACAGAACGGATTTTTGTAATCCGTAAAAAGACAAATTCAAATTAAAATGTAAAATCTTTTTACTACATGTACACTACTGCATTTACACTACTCTATGCAAAACAATATATGTACAATAATATGTAGAATATTACGCGTACAATAAATACCACTTGTGTACAGTATTATTATGCAAATAAATTCGTGAAGAGTACTCCGTGTACAATAGTATATGTGCAAAACTAGGTCTATACAAAACTATATGTATACTACTAAATGTACAATAGTATCAGTTGTACAACGTATGTACACTCTCATAGGTGTCATACTACATGTACAATATTATATTTATAATACTACAGGTACAATAATATTATATTTATAATACTACATGTACAATATTATATTTATAATACTACAGGTACAATAATATTATATTTATAATACTACATGTACAATATTATATTTATAATACTACATGTACAATATTATATTTATAATCTTGCATGTACAATATTATATTTATAATACTACATGTACAATATTATATTTATAATACTACATGTACGATATTATATTTATAATACTAAATGTACAATATTATATTTATAATACTATATGTACAATTGTGTATGTACACTAATATATGTGTACAGCTATATGTACAACTCTAAATAAACAATACTGCGTGTACAATGTTAAATGTACAATATTATTGTCAGTTTACAACATTGACACGCGAACGAGTTAAACAGTATTAAACATTCATTTATATTGTAGAAGTGCATAACAATGATACATTAGAATGTGACTGACGCACTCATTTATAAAAACTGTACTGCTTCGATAGGCTCTCATCATTAAAAGGTTAGTGCTGGGACTGGCTGATCTGGTGTCAGGATAATGTGACTGGATGGGGACATCATGCAATATGTCTGCGGCATGATGCCACATTGCTAGACGTCACACTATTAACTGTTATACTACAGACATCATAGCGATATGACTGAAACATTTCTAAAGCTACGTTAACAGTCGAAATCACACACACATGTATTACCATCCCACCCATCCCTCTCTTTCATCATCTCGTATCCAAGAATTAATATCATAATATATATATATATATATATATATATATATATATATATATATATATATATATATATATATATATATATATATATATATATATATATATATATATATATATATTGTAATTTATAGCGCACGGCATGTTCCTTGAGGCGCATAAACACAGGTTTGAAGATAAGCTGAATTTTTTTATAAAAATAATGTACTGTGTAAACTGTGTAAATTATCTAGATGTGTAAATTATCTAGATGTGTAAATTATCTAGATGTGTAAATTATCTAGATCGAAATCGAATGACCTCGTGGATTAACAGCATACACACCTCATATTGTAACGTGTCATTCCGAAGGTCAATCGGATTGCCTCAGGTAATGTCCATTACCACATTTACTGGGTCATTACTTTGTACGCTGTGATAGCATGTCAGTCCCATCTGTCTGGGCATGACGTTATATCACCCATATCAAATAACGAATAGATTAGGGAAATGTTTGGGCATGACGTTATATCACCCATATCAAATAACCAAGAGATTAGGGAAATGTTTATGTTCACTTTGTGTACAGCTTAGTACGGCAAAGATGGTATGTAATGAACCAATCAAATTTACATGAAAGTGTGTTTGTGGGGATGGGGTAGAGTATGCCCTGTGTTATAATAACGGTTATTCGAAGCAATGCTTAATTAGGGTCTATCACATGGATAGTTGCATATGCCGGTAAAATGACTGTGACGTAATTACGAATCCTAAATGTCACGTCAACATTACAGAGTGCAGGGTTTTGATTAAACTTCTTCAAAGTTAAATTTAGGAAAACATCAGACTTCATTCTCAATTGTTGTACTTTTATTAAACTTTGTTGTTGACCATTTACAAAATATTGTCTCTTGAAATACAACTTGATCAATACGTATAACTGTCCAATTGCTGAAGGATGTTCCTGATTGTCTTCTAAGGTGTATTTTTATGTACAAGAACACTGAAATACTCTTGAATGTCTGTACGAAGAATGATTTCCCGTGTTTTGTGAATGTCTGTACGAAGAATATGATTTCCCGTGTTTTGTGAATGTCTGTACGAAGAATATGATTTCCCGTATTTTGTGAATGTCTGTACGAAGAACATGATTTCCCGTGTTGTGTGAATGTCTGTACGAAGAATATGATTTCCCGTGTTTTGTGGTTCAACATTGTAATGTATTAGTAACGGTCATCGTTTTGAAAATCAGATTTGAAATAAATGTATCCGACTTCATTGGTTGTTTAATATTCATATATTGATTAATAAATGTAACAAATTGCCTTATAACGAAGAAAAAGAAGATATCTGGATACATAGCATGGCCCAACATTCTAGAGGGTCCTGTCTGTTATGGTAGCATATATGATCAGGTGTTTACATGTTGTTGTCTGCCGCTAGAAAATGACCGCAGTATCCCATGAAATTTCTAAGAAAGCTACAACATACATCATTGATGCAACAAAAGTCATTACTATTCCCGTATTGCTCCATAGGGATATATATATATATATATATATATATATATATATATATATATATATATATATATATATATATATATATATATATATATATATATATATATATATGTATGTATGTATGTATGTATGTATGTATGTATGTATGTATGTATGTATGTATGTATGTATGTATGTATGTATGTATGTATGTATGTATGTATGTATGTATGTATGTATGTATGTATGTATGTATGTATGTATGCATGCATGCATGCATGCATCTATCTATCTATCTATCTATCTATCTATCTATCTATCTATCTATCTATCTATCTATCTATCTATCTATCTATCTATCTATCTATCTATCTGTCTGTCTGTCTACCTACCTATCTACCTGCCTACCCATCCATCCATCCATCCATCCATCCATCCATCCATCCATCCATCCATCCATCCATCTATCTATCTATCTATCTATCTATCTATCTATCTATCTATCTATCTATCTATCTATCTATCTATCTATCTATCTATCTATCTATCTATCTATCTATCTATCTATCTATCTGTCTGTCTGTCTGTCTACCTACCTACCTGCCTACCCATCCATCCATCCATCCATCCATCCATCCATCCATCCATCCATCCATCCATCTATCTATCTATCTATCTATCTATCTATCTATCTATCTATCTATCTATCTATCTATCTATCTATCTATCTATCTATCTATCTATCTATCCTTGATTGGCGTGAAGCTTGATACAGTCAGTGTTGATAACGACGTTAGAAACCAACAAGCAAACATCTGTTCTACCTACTATTTTTCTGTGCACATGTCTGTCCTTCCCAGGACCTACATTTGTACTGTGAGAACGTCGTTTTGCTTGCTAAGAATCATGCCACAAAGTTCCCACATGAACGATCATGGGAAACGAAACAGATCTCTTTTAGTGCTAAGTTTATTGTATTTCTAACAGATCTCTTTTAGTGTCAGGTTTATTGTATTTCTAACAGATTTATTTTAGTGTCAGGTTTATTGTATTTATAACGGATATTGCTTTCTTTCTTTTATGAAACTGTGGTTTCACTGAATTGGGTTCACAGGGAGATGCGGTTAGGAAAAGCCGTGATAGTCCTTTCCCTTTTCCATTTTTAATGATTTTGAAGCAATAAAACTAGAGAAACAGCCAGAAGATTTCGAACTTTTGTCTCCATTCCTAGAAAGCACAAAGATCGCATCTCAGTCTTTCTCCTTTTATAAAAACTGTGAGAAAGGCGTTTATATTTCCCACTGGCTGCTCTGTTTCTCACCGCCCCCCTCCCATTTTAATATATCCGCTACCTTTCCCTCACCCATTTTATTGTATCTCGTACCTTGAACCCTCCTATCTTATTATATCCCGTACCTCCCCACGAGAAATATATTATATCCCGTACCTATCCCCGCCCATTTTATTATATCCCTTACCATTCTCCGCCCAAATTATCAAATCCAATACCTTTTCCCCCGCCCATTTAATTATATTCCGTACCTTTCTTCCGACCCATTTAATTATATTCCGTACCCCCCCCCCCGCAACACCCATTTATTATATCCCGTACCTTTTCCTAACCCATTTATTATATCCCCTACTTTTTTCCTTCACCCCGGTCTTTTTAGGGCTTGACATTCGCAGTGTTACTATGAATTTTTTTTTTAGAACTTTTTTTGCTTCCTCTACTTTCAATGTTTTCATTTAAATCTCTATTGTCGATACTTACCTAATGTCTACACGTATGTAGTCACCAATTATCTAGAATTCGTATTTATGGATTTATGACATGATTATTATTAACAAGTTGGTGTAAAGCAGTAATTCCCCCTTCTTCCATTATCTTACATTATCTTTTATTTATATGACGCAAATTTTCCGTACACAAATCTGTGGAAGGGTCAACCGACTAGGTCACGTTGATCCAGTTAGGTCAGGTTACGTAGAGAGCTTATGGTAAGTACTGGTCTTCTTGTAAGAAACAACGCCGCTTTGCTTCGCTGATAACCACGGGGATCGGAGAGTGACAACGTATCTATAACTGCTAATATGGTAAACATATATTTAGAATTTCCATGAAATATAACTACAATGTGTAAGTCTGGAAATTCAAATGGTTGAAAACTATATGAAGAAGAATAATGGAATGAGAAATTGAAATGTGTTACAGTATTCTTAATAATATAAATAACTTTAAATCTGTACACATTTGTAGATGACGATATATTTTAAAGAATGTTTTGCGAACACAGTATTCTGTTGTTGTTGCTGTTGTTGTTGTTGTAGGGTTTAACGCCAATGTTTAGCACACGATAGGCTATACATGGCGGCCAGTATTATTGGTGGAGGAAGAACCCGGGAAAACCCCTGGAAAGAACCACCGACCCACAAGAAGCTACTGGCAAGCTTTCTCACATAACTACATTAGTCGAATCTTAGACTCGAACGCACGCAGACAGAGGTGAGATGGGAGTGATCCGTAACGGAAAGCGCTTTAGACCACTCAGCCTTGGGCCCACCCCCAGCATTCGGTTTGTCCTTAAATTCGTGAAACAGAAAAAGAAATAGGAACCAAACGCGTACAGTCAAATATTGGATCCAAGTAATTACCATTAAACAAAACCCAGATCAGTTAGCATCATCAAATAAGGTCCAAGTCAGTACCATTGAATAAGTCCCAAGTCGGTACCATTAAATACGTCCCAAGTCAATACCATTAAATACGTCCCAAGTCAGTACCATTAAATACGTCCCAAGTCAATACCATTAAATAAGTCTCAAGTTGGTAACATTAAATAAGGCCCAAGTCGGTAACATTAAATAAGGCCCAAGTCCGTATCATTACATTTGGTCCAAGTCCGTACCATTAGATAAGACCCATATCATTACTATAAATAAAGGTCTCTATTAAGGGCATGGAAATTTATGACGTATTTTGCTGGTGAAATTAAGGGCGTGAAAATCGATGTCTAGTCTTTTACCTGTAATAACACGGCGTAGAAAGTATGACTGGTATTTTACTTGTGCTATAATTGCATGAAAATTATGACGGGTATTTTACTTGTGCTATAATTGCGTGGAAACTATGACTGGTATTTACTTTTAAAATAATTGCGTGAAAATTATGACTGGCAGTTACTTTTAAAATAATTGCGTGGAAATTATGACTGGTAGTTATTTTTAAAATAATTGCGTGGAAATTATGACTGATAGTTACTTGTAATATAATGGTGTGAAAATTTATGACTGGTATTCAAGTATATACTTATAGTAATATCCAATAACGTCAATATATAATTATAGTAATATTCGGTTGCTTCAAGTATATAATTATATCAATATCCGGTAACGTCAAGTATAGAATTTTATTTTATGCTCAGCAGTGAATTACTTGATTTTCTAGTTAAAATAATATTGATATTTCACTGCAGTGAAAAAATAACAAGTGAAAAAATAACAGTGAAAAAATAACAATATTTTTTCACTACAGGAACTACATTTTTGGGTCAGAACATACTTAATTCCCTTTTATTTTCTATATAAATTTATGTGAGCATAAAATAAAAAGAATATTTGCTTGAAACGAGTGAATAACGGATACATTTTATCTCTTGGATAAAAAAACTCTAGTATTTTCACTCGTGGCTTCGCCACTCGTGAAAATACTGAGTTTTTCATCCACTCGATGAAATATATCCGTTATTCACTCGTTTCAAGCAAATATCCTCTATATAGTAATATCCGGTAACGTCAAGTATAGAATTATAGTAATATCCGGTAACGTCAGGTATAGAATCATTGTAATACCTGGTAATGCTCAGGTAGTAATCAGCGAATCACTAGTATCCCGTAACGTACATGGTACGGTTGAATATTCATTAATAACCAGTAAGATATAAGGTACAATCAACGAGACAGTAATGTCTGAATGGATAGAATCAGACAGATATTTATGTGCGTAGTATTTACCATATGATCAAATAGCCCGGTATATCTTGTACCGTTTAGCGTTGAATTAGAGACTAATTAAATATCTCGTTAGATTATGGATAATATCAGTCAGTAATAGTTTTAGCTATGAATTAATAATACTCTCGCTAATAATTAGCGTAGAGTCAATAACATCCGGTAGCAATTTGGTTGTATAAGAAAGTCGGCAATATTCGGTAACGTTTAGTCGGTTACATCTGGTCTTGTCTAGAATTCTGTCGGAGATTCAATAATACCTGGCGATGTTTATGATAAGATCACAAAGTCTAAACTTTTAGATACAATGATTTGAAGCACGTAGTGTTAGGTTAGAACTATTTCAAAATAACGAAATTGTTCTCCTTTATCGACAATTTACTAATTAGGTGTTTAATTGCAACACTGAAATGTTTAGACACAGCAGAGCCGTAACAATACGGACTGTTCGTATTGAAACGCAACGTCACTCTTATAACGATTGATTGGAGACAAATTTCTCCTGCAGTACGAGCAATAGTGTCACCCTGTGATATAGACCTAATACATAGAAGCAATAGTGTCACCCTATGATATAGACCTAATACATAGAAGCAATAGTGTCACCCTATGATATAGACCTAATACAGTACGAGCAATATTGTCACCCTATAATACAGACCTATTACAGTAGAAGCAATATTGTCGTTGTATGTTACACACCTCATTCAGTATGAGCTATATTGTTCCTGTATGATACAGACCGCATTCAGCGTGAAATATATTGTCCCATTATGTTACAGACTTCATTCAGTATGAGCTATGTTGTCCATGTTTGATAAGACCTCAGTCAGTATGAGCTATATTGTCCCTGTATGAAATAG
The DNA here is from genome assembly GCA_029339505.1 of Unio delphinus. Classification (NCBI taxonomy): domain Eukaryota; kingdom Metazoa; phylum Mollusca; class Bivalvia; order Unionida; family Unionidae; genus Unio; species Unio delphinus. The sequence goes on from JAQISU010000103.1 coordinate 3,391,952, forward strand.
ACCGCATTCAGTACGAGCTATGTTGTCCCTGTATGAAATAGACCGCATTCAGTATGAGCTATGTTGTCCCTGTATGAAATAGACCGCATTCAGTATGAGCTATGTTGTCCCATTATGCTACATACTTCATTCAGTATGAGCTATATTGTCAGAGTACTAGGAAAAGGGACTTATCATGTGACTATCGTCCCCTTTGCTTAGTGACAACGAATTGAATTTGTAATTTATAATGACTAATTACCATTTAGGTCTTTTATCTGTTCTTATAATTCTATTTGTTTCTTTTCTTCCTTTAAGAAATGACATATAAAATACTAATAATTAAGACAGTTTACGGACTACTGCTCATGGGTATATTAATGGCTACTGTTCATGGGTATATTAAGGGCTACTGATCTTGGGTATATTAAGGGCTATTGTTCATGGGTATATTAAGGGCTACTAATCATGGGTATATTAATGGCTACTTTATATTAATGGCTACTAATCATGGGTATATTAATGGCTATTGCTCATGGGTATATTAAGGGCTACTAATCATAGGCATATTAATGGCTATTGCTCATGGGTATATTAAGGGCTACTAATCATGGGTATATTAATGGCTACTAATCTTGAGTACTGTGAGGGCTAGTGATCACGGTTACATGAAGGCTACTAATCATGGGTATATTAATGGCTACTGCTCATGGGCATATTAATGGCTACTAATGATGGATATATTAATGGCTACTGATCATGGGTATATTAATGGCTACTGATTATGGGTATTGTGAGGGCTATTGATCACGGTTACATTAAGGCTACTGATCATGGGTACATTAAGAGCTACTTAACATGGGTATATTAAGGGCTACTGATTCTGGGTATTGTGAGGGCTACTTATCATGGGTATATTAAGGGCTACTGATCACGGGTTCATTAAGGGATACTGATCATGGGTTCATTAAGGGATAGTAATCAAGGGTAAAAACAAGATTCAAGTAACAGTCTCGACACCTCAGTATGCAAAAGCTGCATCTTCGTCACCTTTTGTTTAAAGAACGCATGTTCAATCAAAATATCTGCTTAAGGCAGTTTATTTTAGCACTGAGTAAATCACATTCACACTTGCCGCTGTTACACCTGAATTGTGAGACCTCGGATACCTAGATAGACATTAAAGATAATAACAACTGTGAGATCACGGATACCTAGATAGATATTAAAGATAATAACAACTCAGCCGGTGACCGGGTCATTGAATTTGTCAGGTGTCTTGTACCGTATCAAGCATTTGTATAACATTAGATAATAGAGAAGTTGAATAACATTTTCCCGGTGCCAAACAAAGCAAAGGCAGACTAAATCTTGACTACAGACTGTTATGGCATTTGTAACCAATTACAGCTTTAAAAAAATTGTTAATAGTTCCATCATTGCTTTATAATTAATTCAAAGTTGAAAAATATATACACCTATGTTAAAACGTACATAAAGAAAGCTTAAAACGTATATAACTAAATTTGAAACGTATAGAAACCAAGGTTAATATGCATATAAACCAATAACTAGCGTTCCTTTATGTTTATCAGAAATTCATAGGAATATTTTACCAAGCTTTCAAAGAGTTTGATGAAATTTACTTAGGAAATTCACATTTTTAATTTCTTACATTAGCTTTTCAGAAAACCAGCTACTTCATGCGCTGAAAGTCTAATTATCCCGTAAGATAAAAGTCCAATTATCCCGTAAGATAAAAGTCAAATTACCCAATAAGATTTGAAGTCAAATTACCCAATATGATTTAAGTTACTTTTACACACAAATACAAACAGACACACGCAAACACGCACTATTCCAATATGATAATGTTCTACATAATTAGAAACATATATTCTCTAGTCAGACCAAGAAATCTCAACGTTTTCAGCATGTCTTTAACTTCTTCATAATTAGGGATTTGTGATAGTGTCATTTTAAAATAAATAAAATAGAATTCCTAAATGACTTCAGTAGAATACTTTTATTTAATCTACGTATTCACATATTTCTATGGAAGCCAGTTAACACTAAACCGATGACCGAGAAAACTGCACTGCACGTTAACAATCTCTACATTGATTCCAAATGAAATTGTAATAATGTCAAAGAACACTAAACTCATGACATTATATTTTACACTGATGTCAGTGAACACTATACTCATGACAGCATATTCTGCACTGATGTCAATGGACACTGTACTCATTGAGTATATTTTACACTGATGTCAATGGACACTATACTCATGACAGTATATAGTACACTGATGTCAATGGACATTATACTCATGACAGTATATTCTACACTGATGTCAATGGACACTATACTCATGACAGTATATTCTACACTGATGTCAATGGACATTATACTCATGACAGTATATTCTACACTGATGTCAGTGGACACTGTATTCATTACAGTATATTCTACACTGATGCCAAAAGAAACTTGAGGAATGCCAGTTGACTTATAAGATTTACATTAATGCCAGTGCAAATTACACCGAAGCCATTAAACATTATATGCATGCAAATATGCTTTACACTGATGCCAATTGAGGTACACTGCTTCAAATATGATTTACACTGACGCCAATAGACGCTACACTGATTATAATTTTCATACACGATATAAAAAGACGATTCGCTGATGCCAATATAATCTTAATATGGTCTTTACTTTTACGAGCCAGAGGTCAGAGGTCATATTGTGTGCTTATGCATTTTTTTTTGTTGACATTTCCTAAGGACAACAGTTAGTTTCAAATGACTAATTACAATGGTATCAATATATTTCGACTCTAGTACATCACTTTAAGGCACTGATGCATTCCGACTCTAGTACATTAATTTAATACACTGATGCATTCCGACTCTAGTACATTAATTTAATACACTGATGTATTCCGACTCTAGTACATCAATTTAATACACTGATGCATTCCTACTCTAATACATTAATTTAATACACTGATGCATTCCGACTCTACGAAATTAATTGAATACACTGATGCATTCCGACTCTTGTACATTAATTTAGTACACTGATACGTTCCAACTATAGTACATTAATTTAATACATTGATGCATTCGGACTCTAGTACATTAATTTAGTTCACTGATGCGTTCCGACTATAGTACATTAATTTAATACACTGATGCATTCCGACTCTACGACATTAATTTAATACACTGATGCATTCCGACTCTACGACATTAATTTAATACACTTATGCATTCCGACTCTAGTACATTCGTTTTATACATCGATGCATCCAGGCTCAAATATGTTAATTTAATACACTGGTGCATTTCGACTCTACGACAATAATTAAATACATTGCTGCATTTTCCGAGTATTGTTGAACATTCATTTAATACAGCGGCGCATATATTTTTTCTTACCCGTACTAATCCAAAAGTACTAGACCAGTCAGCCTTGAGGGTATTATGTAATAAAAAAAACATCACTAGACCAGTCAAACTTTAGATAATTCTTTCATAAATTAAAACATTACAGGACTTATCAGGGTGGAGACACGAAATGATGTCTGCACTGTTTTACGAAAAAGCAAATATTGCAGAGTGTATATGTACTAGCAAACAAGGAAAACACATACCCGTTGGTACACCACGAAAACTGGTATGTGCTAGCAAGCAAATAAAACTTATGTGTTTGTACACAACGATAACTTGTAGGTGTTGGCAAGCAAACAAAACGTGTGTGTGCAATGAGCTGTGATGTAGGTGCAAAAATAATCGTAATGCTTGCTGACGGTCTGGCAGTTTTTTGGCAGTCTCTATACATTATAATTTGGGTTTATTTAAAACTGGTTGCATGGCATAAAAAATTACTAATAACTTTCATTTGCAAATAAATAAGTTGTTTGATCTATTCACGCCAATAGCTACATTAGATTCCTCTGACTGACTGGTGTCTATCGGGGTTTGTCTTACGTACTGGTGTTTATCTGGATTTGTATCTAACCGATTGGTATTACCTATGCATGTCTAATCAATTGGAAACCAATTGGCATTACAAATGCATGAATTACCAATTGGTATTACATAAGCATGCCTAACCAATTGGTATTACAAATGCATGTCTTACCAATTGGTATTACATATGCATGTCTAACCGATTGGTAGTACCTATGCATTGGTATTACATATGCTTGTCTAACCGATTGGTATTATATATGCATGTCTAACCGATTTTTATTACCTATGCATGTCTAACCGATTGGTATTACCATTGCTTGTCTTACCAATTGGTGTTTATGTGTATAGTTAGACAGTTAATCCTGCCAAGATGATTCCTTGTGTTTTCTCATATTTCATGTCCAAAATTGTTTTGCAAAATGTCAAAAAGATATGTGGCATTATTCATTTTACATCTATTGGATATCCAATAAGCTTGTTATATAGTAAGCATTTCAATGTAATAGTCCATAAGTCCCATCTTTAAATTAAATTTAGTAAATTTATAATTTGTAATAGTCCATAAGTGTAATCTTTAAATTTAATTAAGTTCTTTAAGACACATGTTACCGAATGTTTCAAATCATTAATTTCGTCAATAAAGACATTCAAAAGTTCAGGTAGCTCTGTTTTGTTGAATTCATAAAATCATCTTTGTTCACTTACATTTTCTATAACTGAATATCGAAGTCTTCGTGTTATCATTTACATTTTCTATAACTGAATATCGAAGTCTTCGTGTTATGATTTACATTTTCTGTAACTGAATATCGAAGTCTTCGTGTTATGATTTACATTTTCTATAACTGAATATCGAAGTCTTCGTGTTATCATTTACATTTTCTATAACTGAATATCGAAGTCTTCGTGTTATGATTTACATTTTCTGTAACTGAATATCGAAGTCTTCGTGTTATGATTTACATTTTCTATAACTGAATATCGAAGTCTTCGTGTTATGATTTATATTTTCTGTAACTGAATATCGAAGTCTTCGTGTTATCATTTACATTTTCTGTAACTGAATATCGAAGTCTTCGTGTTATGATTCACATTTTCTATAACTGAATATCGAAGTCTTCGTGTTATGATTTACATTTTCTGTAACTGAATATCGAAGTCTTCGTGTTATGATTTACATTTTCTATAACTGAATATCGAAGTCTTCGTGTTATGATTTACATTTTCTATAACTGAATATCGAAGTCTTCGTGTTATGATTTACATTTTCTATAACTGAATATCGAAGTCTTCGTGTTATCATTTACATTTTCTGTAACTGAATATCGAAGTCTTCGTGTTATGATTTACATTTTCTGTAACTGAATATCGAAGTCTTCGTGTTATCATTTACATTTTCTGTAACTGAATATCGAAGTCTTCGTGTTATGATTTACATTTTCTATAACTGAATATCGAAGTCTTCGTGTTATCATTTACATTTTCTATAACTGAATATCGAAGTCTTCGTGTTATGAATTCATCGCCCATTATTCTTTCCTTGTGTAGTCACGTGACTTTTCATATCAAAGATATACAATATTTGTATTATTTTGTATCAATATTCTCTTTAATACTCGTTCAATTACTATGTTATTAATATTTTATATTCCCTTTAAATATCCTTTCCAGTACTATTGTTAAGTCCCTTTAAATATAATTTTCAGTACTCGTTTTAATTCTCTTTAAATATCTTTTCCAGTACACTTTTTAATTCCCTTAAAATATCCTTTACAGTACACTTTTTAATTCCCTTAAAATATCCTTTAAAGTACACTTTTTAATTCCCTTAAAATATCCTTTACAGTACACTTTTTAATTCCCTTTAAATATAATGTACAGTACACTTTTTAATTCCCTAAAAATATTTTTTTTCAGTACACTTTTTAATTCCCTAAAAATATCCTTTACAGTACACAATTTAATTCCCTTTAAATATCCTTTACAGTACACTTTTTAATTCCCTAAAAATATTTTTTCCAGTACACTTTTTAATTCCCTAAAAATATCCTTTACAGTACACTTTTTAATTCCCTTAAAATATCCTTTACAGTACACTTTTAATTCCCTTTAAATATAATGTACAGTACACTTTTTAATTCCCTAAAAATATTTTTTCCAGTACACTTTTTAGTTCCCTTAAAATATCCTTTACAGTACACTTTTTAATTCCCTTTAAATATAATGTACAGTACACTTTTTAATTCCCTAAAAATATCCTTTACATTACACTTTTTAATTCCCTAAAAATATCCTTTACAGTACACTTTTTAATTCCCTTTTAAATATAATGTATGTTATGTAAAAAAAATAGTTCATCTTTCATAACAAGAGAGAGAGAAGAAGGAAGAGAGGTCGCCCTGATGATAAAACAGCTACACTACATCTGAAATGAGAAGGCAAAAATCTATTTTCTCGTCGATACGGAACTGACTTTATTTAATTAATCGACACACGTATATTGACTACATTCTAGACACACATCTAAAAACTTTATAATAAAAATTCATGAAATACATATTATATTTTCCTTTTTAAACTTTCCAACTTCATTCATTCGTATAACTCCTGCATTTTAGAATATTATACAAATAGTTAATTCTCGATCAATTTCAAGATAGCCAAAGGTATAAAATGCAATAACCATAGTTAATGTAACAATTAATTTAAAGAAATGCATTTTACTTATTTTAAAATAGAATATAGATTTAAAATATATTGCTAGATAATATTCTTTCTTACTTAAAGAATACTTTATTTCAATCATTAAATCAAAACATGAAGCTGGTGGCGAATTCAACCTTTACAATAAAAATTACATAAATATAATTAAATATGAATTATTTAGAACATTTAAACATTCCGTTACAATATATTATAAATTAAAGTATTAAGTGAACAATGTTGCTAACATAACAATGTTACTATTAAAATCTCAAACATTAAAAGTACTTATTCCTAAAGAAGTTACGACATATACATATAATGCGTGGTCTATTTATACGCATCTTGTGTCAGGGTTAAGGTATCGGTAAGAAAATATGTCCGCTCTCCTCAGGTAAGAATCAGTTTCTCCCGGTCAAAACCGGTTTATTTGACGTCATCTGACATAAGGTAAAACTCAGATTTGTAGTTTATCTATATTCGTTTGGCACAAGTCAGGTCCAAATATGATAGTTCCTTCATATTCTAAACCAGCAACATGTTTTAACATGCTAAGCCAGCAGCATTGTCTATCCATCATTAGATAAGAACCATTCTGTTTTTACGTCAGCACGGAAGTTTGTTCTACTTTTTATTAACCGAATTAGACTTTTGCTAATGCCTGGGTTTACAGAATATATGTTTCACTGATAAGACTTAGGAGCTGACTGACTCAGTAAGACTTTTTGCTTTATAACCTAATTCCACACAATAATGTACATTCGTATAGCTAGTAATTTACGTTGCCAACTTATGCTTTGCACATCAACTATTTTCCTTCCATTAATATATAGTTGTGCTTTGGAAATAAATGAAATTAATCTTAACACACTTTAGAACTTACTTTAATATAAAACATTACTTTAATACAACTTAAAGAAAATAGCAATCTTATTAATTTTACTAAAAAAATCAATTCCTAATATGTACATTACTCTTTTTAATTCTCTTTAAATATAATGTACATTACTCTGTTTAATTCTCTTTAAATATACCTTACAGTACACTTTTTAATTCTCTTTAAATATACCTTACATTACTCTTTTTTATTCCATTTAAATATACTTTACAATACACTTTTTAATTCTCTTTAAATATGATGTACATTACTCAATTTAATTCTCTTTAAATATACCTTACATTACTCTTTTTTATTCCATTTAAATATACTTTACAATACACTTTTTAATTCTCTTTAAATATGATGTACATTACTCTGTTTAATTCTCTTTAAATATACCTTACAGTACACTTTTTAATTCTCTTTAAATATGATGTACATTACTCTTTTTAATTCTCTTTAAATATACCTTACATTACTCTTTTTTATTCCATTTAAATATACTTTACAATACACTTTTTAATTCTCTTTAAATATGATGTACATTACTCTGTTTAATTCTCTTTAAATATACCTTACATTACACTTTTTAATTCTCTTTAAATATGATGTACATTACTCTGTTTAATTCTCTTTAAATATACCTTACAGTACACTTTTTAATTCTCTTTAAATATGATGTACATTACTCGTTTTAATTCTCTTTAAATATACCTTACATTACTCTTTTTTATTCCATTTAAATATACTTTACAATACACTTTTTAATTCTCTTTAAATATGATGTACATTACTCTGTTTAATTCTCTTTAAATATACCTTACAATACACTTTTTAATTCTCTTTAAATATGATGTACATTACTCTGTTTAATTCTCTTTAAATATACCTTACAGTACACTTTTTAATTCTCTTTAAATATGATGTACATTACTCTTTTTAATTCTCTTTAAATATACCTTACATTACTCTTTTTTATTCCATTTAAATATACTTTACAATACACTTTTTAATTCTCTTTAAATATGATGTACATTACTCTGTTTAATTCTCTTTAAATATAATGTACATTACTCTGTTTAATTCTCTTTAAATATGATGTACATTACTCTGTTTAATTCTCTTTAAATATAATGTACATTACTCTTTTTAATTCTCTTTAAATATAATGTACATTACTCTTTTTAATTCTCTTTAAATATACCTTACATTACTCTGTTTAATTCTCTTTAAATATACCTTGCATTACTCTTTTTAATTCTCTTTAAATATACCTTACAGTAAACTTTTTAATTCTCTTTAAATATACCTTACAGTAAACTTTTTAATTCTCTTTAAATATACCTTACAGTAAACTTTTTAATTCTCTTTAAATATCCTTTTCATTACTCTTTTTAATTCCCTATAATTCCAACTATTATAAATGAAACGGATTTTCTGCAATACGATTGGCTTTAAACTGTCACGTGATATTATCTTTCATTATTTACACATCGATCACAGGGACTCGTTACAAAACAAATTAGGAGTATCTGTCCAGGAATATATTGTTACAGACTAGACCCTGATTTATGGACACACACTCCTAATTTGCTTTGTAACCAGCCAATGTGCATCGAGAAATTCTGGAACTACTTTCGGTTTTTGTGTTCTTTGCAATATAAATAAACATTGCAGACCAATGTGCATCGAGAAATTCTGGAACTACTTTCGGTTTTTGTGTTCTTTGCAATATAAATAAACATTGCAGACCAATGTGCATCGAGAAATTCTGAAACTACTTTCGGTTTTTGTGTTCTTTGCAATATAAATAAACATTGCAGACACGTCATTGTGAAATGATTGTTTCATCTTTTTTTTAAAAAAAAATATTCAGCAAAGAAATATTAAATTGTGCACGTTTTATATTTTTTCAAATATTCTTTTTGAATGAAACGCATAGTGTACAGTCTAGCCTAGGTCTGCTACACAGCCAAACAAAATGGCCGATTACTGTGTTGTTGTTTTTTTATGGCCGATTACGGTGTTGTTGTTTTATTTATGGCCGAATACGGTTATTTACAAAATGGCCGAATATGGTGATTTACAAAATGGCCGAATACGGTTATTTACAAAATGGCCGAATACGGTGATTTACAAAATGGCCGACTACGGTGAATTTTCACTGAAGTTTTTTTTCTTGCGGAGTTCTTTTAACAATTAGATGTCAAAGAGTTAAAAGAAATAATGGCAACGATTGAAGAAGAAGAAGAAGAAGAAGAAGAAGAAGAAGAAGAAGAAGAAGAAGAAGAAGAAGAAGATGGATTTGAGGATAACGCGATGGATGTTACAAAGAATGAAAATGAAACAGAAGAACGTTTTATAAATGACCTTACTTAGTAACCCATGACCTCAGTCCCACTAGTCCATGACCTCAGTTCAATTAGTCCTACACCACCCCATGACCTCAGTCCCACTAGTCCTACACCACCCCATGACCTCAGTCCCACTAGTCCTACACAAGAACAACAATAAGAGTGTGGACATAGGGCCAGTCTATTTGGTGGCGGCCGAGGGATATAAACCCGGATTCGAGATTTTTATCTGAGGAGGACATTAAAGCTATTGAAATAAATCTATACGCAGAGGCTACTAAACGAAACACAAAATGAGATATTGGCGTTTTCGATTGTATTTGTGTTAATTGTTTTTATTTTAATTTTGTTTGCTTATTTTTTTTTAAAAAACGTATGTGGATGTTAGTGGCATGATTGAATATGACTATTTATTCATGAGACCATTATTCAAGTTTTGAAATGGTAAAATTATTCAAAGACTAAATCAAGTTTTTAAATTAAAATTATTCAAAGACTAAATCAAGTTTTTACATTAAAATTATTCAAAGACTAAATCAAGTTTTTAAATTAAAATTATTCAAAGACTAAATCAAGTTTAGAAATGGTAAAATTATTCAAAGACTAAATCAAGTTTTGAAATGGTAAAATTATTCAAAGACTAAATCAAGTTTTTAAATTAAAATTATTCAAAGACTAAATCAAGTTTTGAAATGGAGCAGCAGAGAGGGTGAATCCTACAACGTTTTTAGACAAAATTTGATTGAAATCCTAAAACGAGCCGTCTTATAATCTTATTTTAACCAAAAAAAGGTGAACCCTACAACGTTTTCAGACAAAAAAATTGATTGAAATCTCCCTACGAAATCATTTTAACTAAAAAAATGAAAACGATTTTTTAATCAATTTTGGTCGCAACTTGTTGTCATCCACCCTCTCTGCTGCCTAGTGATTTCATCACTGGGTTAACAAAAAATAATAAATGATTTTAACCGAATATTTGATCAAGTCCGATACGATATCGTGTCCGAGGATCATGTAGATTTATTGTTGCGAATCCGTGTGGTTTTGACTGAGCATGACTAAAGAAATCTCTAAATTGATTGAAGTCCATATCAGAACACCATGTCTGCCAAATATTTCGTAGCGTATGAGTATCAACTCTGTTGAATACAGAAAGAATATTGCAGTTATCTCTGATGACTTTTGGAACCTGAGTGTAGCGTTGAGTGACATATATCACGTCAGTGTTTTTGTGACGCCCACGGGAAAAAATTCTAGCAGGATTTTTTTGTTTATCCAACATTATATCATCGTATACGACTAAATTGTTAATATCTCCATCAATATCATCAATACTCGGTGCTTCATCGATATCGGTTATAAAATCAATGGCGTTCTCACCCTTAATTTCTGATGCATTCTCGTTAAAATCTGTTAGCACTTCATAACATCGTTGATCATCTACGCTAGGGGCAATTAAATACAACTTATCCCACTTCATCCATCTCATTATTAAATTGAGCAACAATTGCGTTTTACCGGATCCAGATGGCCCGATTATAATCATCCGGATAGAGTTTGGTAGCGCTGCATGATGCTTAATTGGTTCTCTTGTTTTAGTCGCTGAAAAATCAATTATATCCATATTTCTATACATAAATTATGGATCTATATTGTGTGAAGTGTAAAACGCGTACTGGCACAGATGATGTGACGACGGTTACAACTAAAAATAACCGATCAGCGCTTTCTGGTAAATGCGTGCAATGTGGTACAAAGAAATTTAGATTTGTGTCTATGAAATCTGATTTAAAAAAAAACGAGGAGGTGATATCGCAGCCAAATTGGCAAAGCTCCCTGGAACCCCATGGGCAAAGTACCCCGGAGAAAAGCACCTTCCAGGATATAGCTACTGTGGACCAGGAACCAGACTTGATATCAGACTCAATAATCAAAATCAGTCCCGACCCGGTGAAGAACCAATAAACGCCATTGATAAGGCCTGTTACCTTCATGATGTTGCTTATAAAAGCAGCAATCTGCAACACAGGCATCTCGCGGATGTGAAATTAATTCATGCGTTAAATGCTATTCCTGATAAATCCTTCAAAGAAAAATTGGCTTCATTTTTGATAAAATCGGCTATGAAAAGTAAATTGATGTTAGGTGCTGGTAATTAATAATATGGAATCAATTTATTATTCCCCAAGAGGATACTGGAGGGGTAAATCAGCAGTCCATAAACTCGCTAGCGCTGCAAAAGTGAAAAAAACCACTGCGGCTAATTGGTTATCCAAACAGGCACTATGGCAAATTTATCTACCACCGCCTAAACAAATTCAATTCTCGCATTTTGATGTGACCACTCCTAATGAAGTTCATCAGGCTGATCTATTACTTCTGCCACATGATCGTGGTTACAAATACGCGCTAACCGTAGTTGATATTGCGAGTCGATACAAAGAAGCAGAACCGTTAAAAACAAAATCAGCCACTGAAGTCGCTTCTGCATTTGAAAGGATTTATCGACGAGGTCCTCTGCACTGGCCAAATCTGTTACAAGTTGATCCTGGCAAGGAATTTCAGGGTGCAGTGTTATATACAATGAAACATCATAATGTCACCATACGACGAGGGCATACTGCGCTACATCGCGATCAGGCCATTGTAGAACGATTTAATCGGACGATTGCTGAGCGGTTATTTGGATATCAATACGCAAAAGAATTCATTCAAGAAAAGCGATCCAGTGAATGGGTTAAAAGATTACCATCTGTGATTACTGCACTGAATAACGAGATTACTAGAACAATCAACATGAAACCTATCAACGCGATTAAAAAGAAGTCAATACCCGTACAACCACAAAAAGATTTCCCTAGAAACGCTAGCGTTTCCCAACCAATTCTTGGTAGTAGTGTCATTGTGAGGTACTTATACGAACCAGGAGAGCTTGAAGGGGGTAGAAAAAGGGCTACTGATCCTATTTGGAGCGTCACTACGCATAAGATATCTAGTATAACACGATCTACGGGTAGACCTCCAGTCTATAAACTGGATTCAACTGCCCCTCAGCGGGGTTTTACTCGACAACAACTACAAGTGATTCCCGAGGATACTCAATTGCCACCGCATGGTCTTAACTAGCACCGTTGCGTCTATTGCACTCAAGACAAGTCAACATCACATTATTTCTGACATGACCGAGATTGTTATTTTTTCTGTCTACGGTGAATTGGCGAGGATCCTTATCCGAATACTGCCAACGCATTATACAATTGCAACTCGCGCAGTGATTATTCTGTTGTTTCTTCAAAGTGATTATTAGTTCAGCATCAATATCAAATTCTCGTTGTTTTTTTTGTCCTGTTGTTTGTAACCGGAGAGTTTTTTTATTAATGATGCTAACATCAATATCACTTATTGTTGTGTCATTATCATCGAGGACAACTCTTCGAAGTTGATTTATGTTTCGTACTCTGGATACTGCGAGATAGACTAAATTCGACCATTCGATGTGATTATCTACCATCCAAACAATTGTATTCGATATAGTCAATCCCTGTGAAGAGTGTATTGTTGCTGCGTATCCTAGCGTCCACGGGGATTTATTAGCACGCAATGCATCTTCAACGACATTGATATCAACCAGCACAATATCATTTAATACCAGAATTTGTTTTTCATTCTGTCCTGGAATATCAACTTCAATATTCTGTTTTCGTGTATCCGATGGCCTATAACAAAGGGGTACTGGAAGCGTTGCAAATTTTTCTTTATGCAATTCAAATAACTTCATCTGAAGTGTATCCCTGACTATTTTTCTACTTGCAATGATCAAATCGTTTGGTCTCCACGCTTCCCAGAAATCATTCATTGGGGTTTCTGAAATCACTTCACGCGCTATTTCGCATTGGATTCTATCCGGTTGTAATCTAATTAGCGCTTTGAACTCGCGTAATCGTTCATCAAGTGATCTATAATCAGTGGTGATTTCTTCATAGTAGTCTACAAAACCCTTTAGCCATTCATGTGAAGATGCACCGACAAATGGTGGTGGTTGGCCGTGATCCCCGCACATGACGACTTTTGTGTTTTTGGTTAACAACCACTCAAGAAATGTTTTTAATACATCTAATGACACTGTGCATATTTCATCCCAGATTATGATTTCAGGAATGAATTTATCACCAATACGCTCAGGAGTCCATTTGTCACCTTTCCATCGAAAAAAACTGTGATAAGTGCAAGCATTTACCCCTCGTTGTATCATCTCTCTGGCGAGTCTGTGAGTCGGTGTTAGCACAATCATGTTAGAAACGCTAGCGTTTCCACGACGAAATAATTCAATTGCACGAGTTGTCTTTCCTGACCCACCACAACCGTTTAAATAAACTGTCTTGTATCTACATACTGGATCAGATACCGGTGGTGCATTAGAAAATTCTGATTGAATTTCAATACGGTTACAACAAAGATATTTATCATCCATGGCAACGTCTGCGGATTCACAATACTCATGTAGCACCTCCCTTTTAAATCGCCAACGCCCCCAATTTTCTTCGGGATCTGTGAATGCCGCTAGAGCTGATTTGTACTTATTATGTATATACATCGAATCAGTGGCCACTCTAACCGCGGTATTAGGAAATCTATTTATCATCGAAAATAGATTAATAGAAGCATAGGCTAGCATTGAACTTCTCAAATGTGTGTACTGGGAATTATATCCATCACAGTAGGTAACAACCGTACCTAATTTCTCACCATTGGATAGAAAAGCATCCTTACGGGATACAAGTTTTCCCTGTTTCATTAAATCCGCTACAATAAAATCGTATTCAGCGACATCTATGATCAACCGCGAAGAGTATTTTGCGTTATCGTATCGTCCACCCTGGGTAAATTTACCGATTATTCTTCTTCCGAGATCTTTTGCTTGTTCTTTTTTAATTTCAAATAACTTCTTAGACCAATTTATGATTTCTTCTTCACTGAAATCTGGAAACTGTTTTCGTAGTTCGTTGATTATTCTATCTAGATCGGGTTGTGGTAGCCAAACTTCTTTCTGAGCTCGATAGCATATAATAGCCTCGGAAACAATCAACGATATTAGCATACCACAATCAATCATATATCTCAATAGCACTATTGGCATCCAGGCCTTTTCAGATAGGTGTCTACCGAGCCAAACATAACTACACGGATGTAACTCTGTAGCTAATTCAAATGATATCACACGAGCGAATCCGGTTAAATCAAAATCAGGCAATGGTCCATGAATCGCAACACGAGTCATTTCATGCGTGGGGTGTCCAAATCGCTTGAAGTACTCAGCGCATTCCCCATACCCGAGAAAACTTCCAGGATAACACGCAGCTATATCAATTGAAATCATACCATCACGTGAGTATTTCGTATTCCACAGTCCTCCATGACCAAATTCGACGCAACTCAATTTAACATCCTCGAGAAAATCACTTCGTGTTGGACGCCATGAATTTTTTTCTCTTTCGAAGTGAGCTACCACTGATGGAATAGTAAAACTATCCGTGAGTAGTTTTTCATGGGAATTCTCCGGTGAAAAATCACTAGCGATTTTTCTCATTCTGTTATCTAATTCTTCAATGCGATATAATTCACCATTTGGTTTTACAAATTGATCGAATTCTTCATCACTTCTAAGTAACCACACTGACACAGGATCATCCTTACACAACGCATGAATAGCATCGAATAATTTCTCTTCATAGAAAACATCCCCGACGAACTCCTTAGGGATATATTTCACGGTTCGTTCTCGTGGAAATATTGTTACCGCAGGTGTCCACGCGTGTTTGTTATGATCAATAATCTGTATTGGTGCTCCATTTTTGTTATATTTCGGTTCGTATAAAACCTCTCCCGTTATCGTCATAACTGTTATTGGAAATCTTAATGATGTTTCTAATTTAGCTATATCAGAAATCTTTGCACCATGCTGTTTCACTGTCAGTTCCCACTCGGTTATTTTCCTACGTCGCAGATCAGTTAGTTTATTTCCTCGGGATGCATTTGTGAAGTGTTCTATTATTCGTTCTGCTACACAATTAAGCCCTGACGAATATTTCATAGGAGCTAGTTTTGCGATATCGGGTTTATCATTTAACGGATATATCCCATAAACCATTGCTGTTACGGGATAAGATCTTTCGTAGTATGGTTTGTCAATGCCGGTTAGAATCCCTGGTTTGGAATCTCTACTCACAATGACAGCTTTTTTATTCTTGAGGATTGGTTCAAATTTATCCTTAATAATCCATTTGCCATCGACTTCGATAATGAATTTGATTCGGAAAAAATGCCGTTTTTCCCCAACACGTGAAATTATCACTGCTGCTTTTTCATCATTCATGGTAGCATCAACAACACCATCAATTCGAAATGTTGACCAACAATAAGATGCTCCATCACGCTTAAATTCATTAAAACAATCTCTGATTTTACTAATCATGGCTTTATCAAGAATTGTATTCTTTGGTGTATTAGAAGCTATATCGAGATTGAATTGAGCATCTTTCCAGGGGTAATCTCTCTTGGACGTTTTTTTTGGTTTATCGAGATTAAATCTGGGACTAATTTTCAATAATCTCTTAAACTCTTTCATGTTTCCGTCTATTGGACGTTTTTTGGGTTTATCGAGATTAAATCTAGGATTGATTTTGTTACGTTTTTTTGGTCTATCGAGATTAAATCTAGGATTGATTTTTAATAATCTCTTAAACTCTTTCATGTTTCCGTCTATTGGACGTTTTTTGTTTTTTTTTGGTCTATCGAGATTAAATCTAGGATTGATTTTTAATAATCTCTTAAACTCTTTCATGTTTCCGTCTCTTGGACGTTTTTTTGGTTTATCGAGATTAAATCTAGGATTGATTTTTAATAATCTCTTAAACTCTTTCATGTTTCCGTCTCTTGGACGTTTTTTTGGTTTATCGAGATTAAATCTAGGATTGATTTTTAATAATCTCTTAAACTCTTTCATGTTTCCGTCTCTTGGACGTTTTTTTGGTTTATCGAGATTAAATCTAGGATTGATTTTTAATAATCTCTTAAACTCCTTATCAGCATTTTTCGAAAGCGTTCTCCCTAATTCCTTCATGCTATAATTAAAACAAGCATTTAAATGAAAGATTTTTATATAATGAATCACTGCAAGTGGCTTATGATTGGATCAGTAATCCCGTGTAACAAATCATGCAGAAATGAGTTCTGTGGGTATCATATGCAAAGCTTTCGTCGTGGAAGCCTTGGTCCGTTACCGTGCATACGATGTGGAGTTGGGGTTAGGGGAAAATCTCAGTTGTGTTTGAATTGCGGTGGTAAGCGATACAGGGAGTTGAAACGTTATTATGATAAAAGAATAAAAAATGGACAATCAATCAGAAATTTTAACCCTGACGCTGACAAAGTCAGTATTCTTGACGCTGACAAAGTCAGTATTCTTGACGCTGACAAAGTCAGTATCCTTGACAGAGTCAAGGATAAAATCATAAGAACTCCTCAAGACTACATCGAAAGATTTATCATTAAACCAAACGATGAATTAGACAAACAATAGTATTATGTATACGAATGAACCAAGAATTCAGACAACACCCTGTGATCACAAATTATGAAGCATCCAGTGATGGTGTTGTAAGAAACCGCAGACTGAAGAAATCAGTTGGTTCTGTGAATAATCAAGGGTACTTGATGTTTACTGTTAGGGAGGGAAAAGAAACGAAAACTTATCGCAATCATCGTTTCGTGTACGAGTGTTTTTATGGATTGATCGAGGATGATTTTGTTATTGATCATATCGATTCTAATCCAATGAACAATTCTTTATCAAATCTGCAAGCTATCACACAAAGTGAGAATACCAAACGAGGGGGGACTGGGAAATACTCAAAAAAAGCGAGACCTGTGAAATCTTTGAATACGATAACTAACGAAGAAAAAATATTTCAATCGATAGCTGGCGCCGGTAGGCACTTCGATATTTGTGGACCCTCAGTACGAAGAGTTGCAGAGGGAATAACCAAAACGGCTATTTCAAAAAAGACCGAACAAAAAATTCAATTTAGTTATGTCTAATGCGTCATATTTTTCATTTAGAAATATATAATTGTTATAGAATAATGAATTCTGAAAACATGAATAGCATTTTATCCGAGATTTCAAAATTGAAAAGTTGGGATATTGAACTATCAGATGGGTTAAATCCTGATCAAATCATGTCTGATTTTCAGGATATAGAATACGGAGTTAACAACAATAAATACATGCTACCAAAGAAGTATGCGCTCATCAAAAGAATTCAGAATTCTATTAAGGACTCTCTCGCATTTTCCAGTGACGTAAGTGTGTTCGCTCCGTTGTATACCATCGTAGAACGAATACGAAAAGAATTGGGGTACGAATACGAATTGAAAAAGGAGGTTAATTCTAAAGTTAGAAACCTACGGGCGTTAATTCAAGAAAATGAACAATTTTGATTGACCATTTATCATTATTTGATTGACCAACCATTTATCATTATTTGATTGTGACCGTCCCTCAGAGAGATTTTAATTTTTTTTAGCATTTTTTGATTAAAAATGTCAAAATCAGTGAATGAAAAATATTTCACACACACTGAATAAAAAATCGATAGACCGTTATGGATGATCAAATGACAATGGGAAGAGTGTGGTATTAATTGTTTTGCAATTGAAAAATTGTTTGCGATTTCAAATAATGGTCAATGAAGCATTAACAACCCGATTGGCTCGTGAACGACTGGATGCAATCAGGAGATTTGTACCAATTCGTGACTCTGTACGGAATAAACTACAACAACGACAGAGTCTTCAGACTGATTTTGCTGTGGGGTCTGAAGAATTGTTTAAACCAGTAACCACAGCAACGAAACAGATAGTGTCAACAATCTCTGAAGAAGGAAAAAAACAAGAAGAGTCTTTTCTTCCTGTGTTAGAAAAAATAGCAAAAAGAACTAAACAAACAAAAAAATCATTGAAAACACTTCCTCAGGATATGTCAACCGCTTCAGAACAACAACGAGAACTTCAAGAAGATATCCCCCACCCGAACTTAAAGAAGAGGGGGAGGATACTACTACTAGTGGACGAGTTGCATTCAATTGAAAACTTCTTCCCGGTAAATTAGATGAATTGAGAAATAAAAAATTTGATTCTATGGAAGAATTAGCCCAATTTGTCACTAGGAGTTTTCATCAGAGAAGAAAATATATTTACGATGATTATAATCTTCCCCCTAAAAAAGATTGGTATAGGGGGTTATATCGTATACTATCAGGTTCCTCTCAAGCAAAAGGAGATGATAAAACATTTCAGGAATATATGGCAGCAATAAAAAAAGCTGAATCATCTATAGGGGAGCAATCGGATACCGGATTTCTTAGACTACCAGAACAATCAAAATTTATTGATATAACACAATCCCCCCAACCGATGAAAATAACGAGAGAAGCTGATCATGAAAAAGGTGCAACCGGTATCACTGATAAAACCAAAGGATTTTCAGGCAGTGGTTTAGTTGGAAACTCTTCGAGGGAAAATCCTTGGATTTCATGTCCTGGTAGTGTTATCAATGATATATCACGATTAGAAGTTCTTGTAGGAGGGTTCCGAGCTGGAAATAACTCACCGGAAATAATTAATGAAGCATCTGATATCTGTAGACGATTATTTCAGGGTGGTATCATGGATATCAGCACATATCGAGATTTCATTGGCGAGTTAGTGGAAAGTGGGTATCACAGTGATTAATCACCGAGACTGAATAAAAACGCTAGCGTTTCCAATTGAAAAATGGTTTCTGATTTCAAATAATGATCATACACTACAATCATGATAAACCAACCCCCGTCTACGTAGTTAATTCACGGTTTCCAGTTTATAGAGCATACTACGGAGATGGTTTAGGCAATACCATTGCAGGGTTATTTGCGAGAATGGCTCCAAAAGTGATGCCGTTGGCTAAACAACTAGGAATGAAAGCAATTGAAGTTATTCGTGATAAGGGTATTGGTGCTGTTGGAGATCTTGCTGGAAAAGCGTTTTCAGCCGCGAAGAATAAATTAACATCATTAGTGAAATCACGAAGTGATTTACGAAAAAAGAAACCGTTACCATCTACAGCGGAAATGCCTGCAAGTGTTAGTAGAATTATAAATAACGCAGTAGACGAAAAATTAGCGTCGATGGCTTTAACTCCCGACCAAAGCAATATTGCAAATATGATAGCAGGAAGCGGCTTTAAAAAACTACGTCGATGAAAATCGTTTATGATTTCACGATTTAGACTCTGATAAATAGAATAAAATGTTCAAAAAATCACATGATCCGGCGTTTGATATAGACGCCCCAGTTGGCAAGGATGATTCTGTACGCGATTATCAATATTACGCTTATCATGCAATAGACGCAAATAGTCGATCGCGAATTGAACTTCAAGTCCATGATACCAGTAAATATTTTTTGCCTTGTGAAGCGTTTATCGAAGTAGAAGGAAAACTTGTAACAGCTGCTGGAGCATCATATCCAGCTGGTACTCAAGTCGGTTTTGTCAATAATGGTATTATGGCGTTATTTGAGAGTGCAAGATACCTCATTGATGGAAAAGAAATCGAGTCGATAGATCGCGATGTTGATGTGGCTACAACAATAATAGGGTTAGCGAGATATTCTGATGATTATACAAGATCAGCAGGACCTTCTATGATGTTTGCAAAGGATGTTAAAAATACCGCTGGAGGAATTCAATTTGTTGTAAGACGACCAAAAAAAGCCAGTGCTGCTAATGATGATGCTGATGTCGAGGCTGTAGTTATAAACAACGACGTTAATTTCAATCTAGGAGCCGCAACACGTATTTCAATGTTGCAAGGGGCTAGTAAATCATTTTCATGCGCTATTCCACTGCATCACATATTTGGATTCTGTAGAAACGTCCGAAAAGTTATCTACGGGGCGAAGCATACAGTAGCGCTTGTACGAAAGGGTGATGATAATGACGCAATTAGGAGGATTCCAGCAGATGCTGCAAATCCCAATGCTGATGCCGGTAAAGTTATTTTAACAAAAATATCATTGTGGATGCCAATGTTGACTCCAGCAATCACCGCAGAAGAACGATTACTATCATTTATGGACCAAGGAGGAAAGTCGTTGTTGAGTTGGTTAACCGTGAGTACAGATGTGAAGCAATCAAATCTCAACGGGTTATTCACGTGGAATCTAGCATCAAAACAAGGTGTTTCAGCTCCACGTCATATATTTGTAGCGCTACAGGATAACACACGAGTTGGCGATCAACGTTTCAGTCATATGATATTTGATCAGTTAGGTGTGAAAGACGTCTCACTGAGAATAAACGGCCAGCAGGAACCATCTGAAGATGTGCAACTCGATTACACAGAAAATCATATTGCACGCGTGTATCATAGATTGTTGTCGTTTATGGCACGTGATCAAAATGTTGATACTGGTTTGCAAATATCACAATACGACTTTAAGAGTTTATACCCGATCTATTACTTTTCGCTGGAACATCTCGATTTAACAAGACAGTCCGTCGTTGATATACACTTTAGAGCTAATGTAAATAAGCCTGATGCTATTGATAATTATAGAGCGGTTGCTGTCATTCTCAGCGACAAATCAATGCTACTTGAAGGTGTTGGTGGAAGAATGAGAGTGGTAGATGCCCCAGTGGAAAACATGTAATTGAAATTGTAAACGATTTAGAATCAATCAATTATGTATAATGTCATATAGTGTTATTAGTGTTGCGTTAACTCCCGGTCAATTAAAAAAATTGCAATCGGAATCAGCTAAAAAATGTGGAACCACAATCACGTTGAAACCCAACCAAATGACTGGTGGTGCAAATAAACTATCGCTGACAACTCGTCAGGTGAAACATTTCAATGATGCACTTGCAGCCAAAAAAGGTGTTCAGATTACTCTTTCTGCGGCTGCTATCAAAAATATGATTAAAACAGGCGGTATATTTCCGTTGTTAGCTGCGATTCCAGCATTGATTGCAGCAGCAGCCCCAGCGGTGGCTAAAGCGGCAGCGTTAGGAGCCGTTGGTACTGCAGCAGGAATGGCACTAAAGAAGGCAACTGGGAAAGGATATAAAAAAAAGGGAAAGGGTCTAAGACTACCAGGAACCCCGTATTCGTGGTACAGCGGAAAGGGTCTAAGACTACCAGGAACCCCGTATTCGTGGTACAGCGGAAAGGGTCTAAGACTACCAGGAACGATTTATTAATTCAGGAATCGAAGATTCCCATGTCCAATTTTGATTTAATGGATGCGGCTAAAAAACTAGTGATTAAAAATTTCAGAGGTGTTTTTTATGAAAGATCAATTACCACATCAACCAAACAAAACTGAAACAGGTATTATTAATCTCGATAACAGCACCGGACCTGGAACTCACTGGGTTGCATACGCTATTGATCCACGTGGGATTGTTTATTTCGATTCATATGGATTAGCCCCACCAAAAGAGTTTATGCGGTATATAAAAACCCTTCCAATGAAGACTTGGTATTCTACGCTACCAACACAAACGATGATTGACCCACCAATATGTGGCAGCGAAGTATTAAATGTCCTTGACGCTATTTCTAACTCCTTGAGTAACCCAAGCGGAAAACCACCACATGTTGTCGTTAATGAATACACTAGTAATCGCTGGCAACGACGAAGTCGTCAAAAACGATTTTAGAGAGAGAAAGAGTTTTACAATAACATGATTGATATTTGGGGGAGATCTTTGAAACCCAAACCCGATGACACTGCACCACTTGATTCTGTCAAGGATGTAAAAAAAACTAATCAAAGATGAAATAGCTGAGACGTTGAACTTAACAAATGTTGATCCTAATGAAATAGTTGTATTTCAAGACCAACAGGGTAAATTGAAAACCAGTAATATTTCTCTGGATGATATTTTAGTTAAACAACGAAACGCAATCGAGAACACCGTTGCGTTATTTTCGGATCAGGGTAAATTGAAAACCAGTAATATTTCTCTGGATGATATTTTGGTTAAACAACAAAACGCAATCGAGGATACTATCGCGTTATTTTCCGATCAGGGTAAACTCAAACCGGGTGTACTCGTTTCGACGATTACAGATCGATTAAAAACTCTCAACGATGAGTTAAAAAATTTTGTGGTTGTACTAACAACACTTGAATCTAGAATTGAAGATAACGGAAAACAGTTTATATCATTTCGTAGAAATATCATTGATAAATTTATTGGAACCCCGTTAGATAAAATTGAAATAAAACTCCCTGATATTAAAAAATCCATCGATGAGACGAAAAACTTCATCGAAGCCGTCAAAGGTGATTTTTCGAGGATGATAACAATCATTGAAAAAACAAAAATTCCTCATGAGAAAACCAACAACGTAGTATATACAATCCAACACGGATCATTTGAGTGGACACCTGCAAACAACAAATTAGATATCACTGCAACCGTTAAGGGTATTTATCGATTAACACTAGTAACACCATTAACTCAATTTAATATATCATCGTCGAGTTCATCCGGGGTCAACAATACGATTTCAACGATCATCGACAAGGATAAAACTGAAAAGTTCACGATAACATCTACTGATAAACATTTGGTTAGGGTTTCAATAACGTGGTATGTAGAATTCGTAGCGGATTTAAGTAAATAACTAAATTGAAAGGATTTCACAATTGAAAACGCTAGTGTTTTTAAAATAAAAATGATTTCATCAACTCAATGTCGCTATGATCAGGTCAGAGAATTTCAGAATAGACTCAAAACCCTCACTGAGGAGTATCAAATAAAAATAAAAAAATACCGACGAAGAATCACCGCAATTGATGTTATTATATACTCGGTGTCAAGCGTTCTCACTGGCGCCGGAATAATACTTGCATCGGTTACAATGATTGCCCCGGTCGTAGTTCCAATTTGCATTTCTGCGGTGGCTACAATCGGGGGTATATCAACCGGGATAGCAAAAAAGATATCATCATGCAGCCAGAGTAAACTGCAGAATTACTTACTTCAATTTCATATTGCATCAACCGCATACTCGCAATTATCATTGATGATATCGTCGTCACTCGATAATACGATTATATCAGATAGTGAATTCTCAGCGATGGTCAGTATTTTTGATTCCGCGATATCGAAATTAGAGCGACAACATGAATATAATAACAATGACAACACCGATGGAATCAGAAAACACGAACCCAAAAAACAAAATGATCTCAATAATATCAACATTACCAGATTGTGAGTTCTCAGTGATGGTCAGTATTTATGATTCCTCGATACCAAAATTAGAAATACAACATGAGTATAATAACAATGACGACACCGATGGAATTACTTCAACGAATAGTGGAGAACACGAACCCAGTACAAACAAGCATGATATCAATAACATCAACGAATCCAGAATTCAGTGTGAATTTCCCCTCTCCGGTCCCGGTGAAGGAGATAGCGCTTGCAAAACTACGAGTGTATCACAGATGGCCTAATATCAGATCAAAATCATTTGGTGGTCAACAACCCAATAATTCTTTAGTGTTTGCAAATAAGAATAAACCCGACGGAACCCCAGACTGGAACGTCGTTTCGATACCAACAGGGTCATACCAAATCGAACAAATCAATGATGAATTCGCGCGTAGAATAAAATCGATTACTGGAGTAGAGTCAAAAATCGCTATAACAGTTCATGAACCGACGCTATCATCCGCAATTGAGATAAACACAGAAGGATACGTCGTAGATATCTATCAAAGTTCTATTAGAACCGTACTAGGATGGCCTGAATTACCACCCCAGAGTAAAACTCTGGAGGAAACCGTTGATTTACCAGAACCACAAAAAACTGATTATATCACCGACGTGATAAAACCGGATAATCCAATAAAGTGTTATAAAGAATACAGGGTACCCATAGATTTTTTTGGGTTAGGATATGAACATAGGGCGGAGGGTGGACCATTGCAGGGATATTTTTTTGCTATCAAACCTGAAATCACTGAAAATTTCACAGCAATGAATAATGATTTTTCACTGTTGTTAATATCTCTTAAATCCGGCTCTCTCACCCGAGATGAATTTATCAGAGTTGTAGAAATATGTAACAAAATTATCGACGATATGGAAAAATTTAATTCACAAATTATTCGAGTTATATTAGATAACAATAATCCCACATCGAGAATAAGATTTGCAACAGACTATAAAATCCGCGTTGAAGATATCCCAACATTTAAACTACCAGGATATAACGTACCGGAACTAAAAAAACTTCTCAGTGACACCATCGATATTGGTTTTAAAATAATTCATGATACATGGAGAAAAACAAAATCATCGGAAATAAAAATCCTCAAACACAATAATGACCCAGACGGTGGCGGCAGGCATATCGCTCCGTTCAACGTGAATATTTCATCGGTGATTGCGCTCAATTTAGTGTGTGATGTTATCGAAGGAAGCTATCAAATTAATCTCGAACGATCAAATCAAGCTCAGCAGGGATATATTCTTTATTCATTTGCACCAACAGCTCCTCCAGGATTCCTAATTATTGAAAACCCAATTAATCCTGTCTACATGCGATGCCATAATAATTCATTAACCAGAATTAATTTCAAACTCACCGACCAGTCAAATAATCTGATTGATTTACAAGAAGAGGTGTTAGCGATTAGTCTGTTTGTGAAATCATAAAGACTCGATCAAATTATTTATTATTTTTGTTAACCCAGAACTGAAAACTTTAGCAGCAGAGAGGGTAGATGACAACAAGTTGCGACCAAAATTAATTAAAAAATCGTTTTCATTTTTTTAGTTAAAATGATTTCGTAGGGAGATTTCAATCAATTTTTTGTCTGAAAACGTTGTAGGGTTCGCCTTTTTTTGGTTAAAATAAGATTATAAGACGGCTCGTTTTAGGATTTCAATCAAATTTTGTCTAAAAACGTTGTAGGATTCACCCTCTCTGCTGCTAATGGTAAAATTATTCAGAGACTAAATCAAGTTTTGAAATGGTAAAATTATTCAAAGACTAAATCAAGTTTTTAAATTAAAATTATTCAAAGACTAAATCAAGTTTCGAAATGGCAAAATTATTCAAAGACTAAATCAAGTTTTGAAATGGTAAAATGACCATTTCCTTACATTGTGACCTAACACCATTGACAAATGTATACCATAATCCATAAAGGTGATTTATTTGCTAATTAAAATTATTTTGGATGTGTAGTCATTAATTCCTTCCATCTCTCCAGCACTTACCTATGCAGCCAAACAAAACATATGACTCTACATTTAACAAAACATATGACTCTACATTAACAAAACATATGACTCTACATTTATCAACTGCACTTTTATTTTATTTAACATTAGATAATTGAAAGGGTCTTGTTGTGTATTAACGCTGATGAAAAATATATCAAATGTTATTCCTGTATACAATTTATTTGCATTTATATTATTTTAGGGATATCGTAATCTTGTTGATATTTCTATGTTGTCATTGATAAAATCCACTATGATTGATTGGAAATCTAATCGAGTACACTTGTTGATATGTCCATTTTGTTCATTAATAAAATCCACTATGTTTAAAGTTAGATTGGAAATCTAATCGAGTACACTTGTTCATATTTCTATGTTGTCATTGATAAAATCCACTATGCTTTTAAGTTTGATTGGAAATCTAATCGAGTACACCTGCCTATATATACTTATGTTATTATTATTATTATTATTATTATTATTATTATTATTATTATTATTAGCAGTAGTAGTAGTAGTAGTAGTAGTAGTAGTAGTAGTAGTAGTAGTAGTAGTAGCAGTAATAGTATTGACTTATACTATACCCGGTGTTACTTACTAATTTGTGTGCAACATATTTCCCTGTAAATTCCTAGTGGATAACAGTTTTTATATGCAACATATTTCCTGCAAATTCTTAGTGGATAACATGTTTTTATATGCAACATATTTCCCTGTAAATTCCTAGTGGATAAGATGTTATTATGTGTAACATATATTTCCCTGTAAATTCCTAGTGGATAACATGTTTTTACATGTAACATATATTTGCCTGTAAATTCCTAGTGGATAACAATATTTTATATGTAAAAGTTGAACGTACAATATTGTCTTGACTATAGTCAGGTCAGGTTCATTAAGATTTGATTCAAGTTTATGTCGTTTGCAGAAGAAATTCTAAAACGTTTTCAATTCTTTCTCAACGGCACAGACTAAAAGACATGCAGTTTCCGATGCCTTGTTATGCGTCAAGAAAGTTGCAATAAAGGAAACAACTAACCTTTGTATTTTAATTTTAATTTGAGTTATCAATATTAGAACATGAGGTGTTTTTAACCCTAACTCTAACCCTAACCCTACAACTAGCCTTTGTATTTTAATTTTAATTTGAGTTATCAATATTAGAACATGAGGTGTTTTTACTTAGTTACTTGAGACCCACCAAAATATACTATTTTGTTCAACAAGCTATTTATAACCTTGAACCTTGACCCAATATAAAGCGTTCATCTAAGTTTTGTGTGTGTGTGTGTGTGTGTGTGTGTGTGTGTTATTGTAATAGTTAACAAATTTGGTTGCATATAAATTGAATAAATATTATAAGAATACAGTATGTGATAGTGTCCTTTAGCAGTATAATTATTTCCATCACTTTTGTTTTTCTTTACTTGCAACATGATTTATTTTCTAGGCTATACAATAGGAGTCACACCTTATGATTCACGGATTTGGAGTCACACCTTATGATTCACGGATTTGGAGTCACACCTAATGATTCACGGATTTGGAGTCACACCTTATGATTCACGGATTTGGAGACATACCTTATGATTCACGTATTTGGAATCACACCTAATGATTCACAGATTTGGAGTCACACACCTTATGATTCACGGATTTGGAGTCACACCTTATGATTCACGGATTCGGAGTCACACACCTTATGATTCACGGATTTAGAGTCACACCTTATGATTCACGGATTTGGAGTCACAACTTATGATTCACGGATTTGGATTCACACACCTTATGATTCACGGATTCGGAGTCACACCTAATGATTCATGGATTTGGAGTCAAACCTTACGATTCACGGATTTGGAGTCACACACCTTATGATTCACGGATTTGGAGTCACACCGTATGATTCACGGATTTGAGTCACACCTAATGATTCACGGATTTGGAGACACACCTTATGATTCACGGATTTGGAGTCACACCTTATGATTCACGGTGTTTAATGAAAATCTTAACAGTAATATGTCCTGAAATTTATATTTGAAGGCAATGTGTATAATATTTAGTCATCTTTAGGATCAATGCGTACAGTATCTAGTCATCTTTTAGATCAATGCGTACAGTATCTAGTCATCTTTTAGATCAATGCGTGTAGTATCTAGTCATCTTTTAGATCAATGCGTGTAGTATCTAGTCATCTTTAGGATCAATGAGTACAGTATCTAGCCATCTTTTGGATCAATGAGTACATTATCTAGTCATTTTTAAAATTAATGAGTACAGTATGTAGTCATCTTTGAGATCAATGAGTTAAATGTATTGTCATCTTTAGGAACAGTACGTACACTATCTAGACATTTTAGGATCAATGCGTACAGTATCTAGTCATCTTTATGATCAATGCGTACAGTATCTAGTCTTATTTAGGATTAATGCGTACTGTATCTAGACATTTTAGGATCATAACGTTTAGTATTTAGTCATCTTTAGGATGAATGCATACAGTATCGTGTAATCTTAATGATCAATGCGTACAGCATCGTGTAATCTCAATGATCAATGCGTACAGTATAGTGTCATATTTATGATCAATGTGTGAAATATAGTTATCTTTATGGTCATAATGAATATTTGATGTCAATACGTACAGTATCTAGTTATCTTTTTTGGTGAACGTGTTAAGGATCTAGTCATCTTTATGATCAATGCATGCTTTATGCAGTCATCTTTGTATTTAATTTATGTAGAGTCTAGCTATGTTTGTGATCAATGTGTGCAAGGTGTCATCATCATTGTAATCAATCTATGTAGCCATCTTATTGATAAATGTATGTAGCCATCTTATTGATAAATGTATGTAGCCATCTTATTGATAAATGTATGTAGCCATCTTATTGATAAATGTATGTAGCCATCTTATTGATAAATGTATGATAAATGTATGTAGCCATCTTATTGATAAATGTATGTAGTCATCTTCTTGATAAATGTATGTAGCCATCTTATTGATAAATGTATCTAGCCATCTTATTGATAAATGTATGTAGCCATCTTATTGATAAAAGTATGTAGCCATCTTATTGATAAATGTATGTAGCCATCTTATTGATAAATGTATGTAGCCATCTTAGTGATAAATGTATGTAGCCATCTTATTGATAAATGTATGTAGTCATCTTATTGATAAATGTATGTAGTACGAAGTCATCTTATTGATAAATGTATGTAGTACGAAGTCATCTTATTGATAAATGTATGTAGTACGGAGTCATCTTATTGATAAATGTATGTAGTCATCTTATTGATAAATGTATGTAGCCATCTTATTGATAAATGTATGTAGCCATCTTAGTGATAAATGTATGTAGCCATCTTATTGATAAATGTATGTAGCCATCTTATTGATAAATGTATGTAGCCATCTTAGTGATAAATGTATGTAGCCATCTTATTGATAAATGTATGTAGTCATCTTATTGATAAATGTATGTAGTACGAAGTCATCTTATTGATAAATGTATGTAGTACGAAGTCATCTTATTGATAAATGTATGTAGTACGGAGTCATCTTATTGATAAATGTATGTAGTCATCTTATTGATAAATGTATGTAGCCATCTTATTGATAAATGTATGTAGCCATCTTAGTGATAAATGTATGTAGCCATCTTATTGATAAATGTATGTAGCCATCTTATTGATAAATGTATGTAGCCATCTTATTGATAAAAGTATGTAGCCATCTTATTGATAAATGTATGTAGTCATCTTATTGATAAATGTATGTAGCCATCTTAGTGATAAATGTATGTAGCCATCTTATTGATAAATGTATGTAGTACGAAGTCATCTTATTGATAAATGTATGTAGTACGAAGTCATCTTATTGATAAATGTATGTAGTACGAAGTCATCTTATTGATAAATGTATGTAGTACGAAGTCATCTTATTGATAAATGTATGTAGTACGAAGCCATCGTATTGATAAATGTATGTAGCAATCTTATTGATAAATGTATGTAGCCATCTTAGTGATAAATGTATGTAGCCATCTTATTGATAAATGTATGTAGCCATCTTATTGATAAATGTATGTAGCCATCTCATTGATAAAAGTATGTAGCCATCTTATTGATAAATGTATGTAGTCATCTTATTGATAAATGTATGTAGCCATCTTAGTGATAAATGTATCTAGCCATCTTATTGATAAATGTATGTAGTACGAAGTCATCTTATTGATAAATGTATGTAGTACGAAGTCATCTTATTGATAAATGTATGTAGTACGAAGTCATCTTATTGATAAATGTATGTAGTACGAAGTCATCTTATTGATAAATGTATGTAGTACGAAGTCATCTTATTGATAAATGTATGTCGTACGAAGTCATCGTATTGATAAATGTATGTAGTACGAAGTCATCTTATTGATAAATGTATGAAGTACGAAGTCATCTTATTGATAAATGTATGTAGTACGAAGTCATCTTATTGATAAATGTATGTAGTACGAAGTCATCTTATTGATAAATGTATGTAGTACGAAGTCATCTTATTGATAAATGTATGTAGTCATCTTATTGATAAATGTATGTAGTCATCTTATTGATAAATGTATGTAGCCATCTTATTGATAAATGTATGTAGTACGAAGTCATCTTATTGATAAATGTATGTAGTCATCTTATTGATAAATGTATGTAGTCATCTTATTGATAAATGTATGTAGCCATCTTATTGATAAATGTATGTAGTCATCTTATTGATAAATGTATGTAGTCATCTTATTGATAAATGTATGTAGCCATCTTATTGATAAATGTATGTAGCCATCTTATTGATAAAAGTATGTAGCCATCTTATTGATAAATGTATGTAGTCATCTTATTGATAAATGTATGTAGCCATCTTAGTGATAAATGTATCTAGCCATCTTATTGATAAATGTATGTAGTACGAAGTCATCTTATTGATAAATGTATGTAGTACGAAGTTATCTTATTGATAAATGTATGTAGTACGAAGTCATCTTATTGATAAATGTATGTAGTACGAAGTCATCTTATTGATAAATGTATGTAGTACGAAGTCATCTTATTGATAAATGTATGTAGTACGAAGTCATCGTATTGATAAATGTATGTAGTACGAAGTCATCTTATTGATAAATGTATGTAGTACGAAGTCATCTTATTGATAAATGTATGTAGTACGAAGTCATCTTATTGATAAATGTATGTAGTACGAAGTCATCGTATTGATAAATGTATGTAGTACGAAGTCATCTTATTGATAAATGTATGTAGTACGAAGTCATCTTATTGATAAATGTATGTAGTCATCTTATTGATAAATGTATGTAGTCATCTTATTGATAAATGTATGTAGCCATCTTATTGATAAATGTATGTAGTCATCTTATTGATAAATGTATGTAGTACGAAGTCATCTTATTGATAAATGTATGTAGTCATCTTATTGATAAATGTATGTAGTCATCTTATTGATAAATGTATGTAGCCATCTTATTGATAAATGTATGTAGTACGAAGTCATCTTATTGATAAATGTATGTAGTCATCTTATTGATAAATGTATGTAGTCATCTTATTGATAAATGTATGTAGCCATCTTATTGATAAATGTATGTAGTCATCTTATTGATAAATGTATGTAGTCATCTTATTGATAAATGTATGTAGCCATCTTATTGATAAATGTATGTAGCCATCTTATTGATAAAAGTATGTAGCCATCTTATTGATAAATGTATGTAGTCATCTTATTGATAAATGTATGTAGCCATCTTAGTGATAAATGTATCTAGCCATCTTATTGATAAATGTATGTAGTACGAAGTCATCTTATTGATAAATGTATGTAGTACGAAGTCATCTTATTGATAAATGTATGTAGTACGAAGTCATCTTATTGATAAATGTATGTAGTACGAAGTCATCTTATTGATAAATGTATGTAGTACGAAGTCATCGTATTGATAAATGTATGTAGTACGAAGTCATCTTATTGATAAATGTATGTAGTACGAAGTCATCTTATTGATAAATGTATGTAGTACGAAGTCATCTTATTGATAAATGTATGTAGTACGAAGTCATCTTATTGATAAATGTATGTAGTACGAAGTCATCTTATTGATAAATGTATGTAGTCATCTTATTGATAAATGTATGTAGTCATCTTATTGATAAATGTATGTAGCCATCTTCTTGATAAATGTATGTAGTCATCTTATTGATAAATGTATGTAGTACGAAGTCATCTTACTGGTAAATGTATGTAGTCATCTTATTGATAAATGTATGTAGTCATCTTATTGATAAATGTATGTAGCCATCTTATTGATAAATGTATGTAGTCGTCTTATTGATAAATGTATGTAGTCATCTTATTGATAAATGTGTGTAGTCATCTTATTGATAAATGTATGTAGCCATCTTATTGATAAATGTATGTAGTCATCTTATTGATAAATGTATGTAGTCATCTTATTGATAAATGTATGTAGCCATCTTATTGATAAATGCATGTAGTCATCTTATTGATAAATGTGTGTAGTCATCTTATTGATAAATGTATGTAGCCATCTTATTGATAAATGTATGTAGTACGAAGTCATCTTATTGATAAATGTATGTAGTCATCTTATTGATAAACGTATGTAGCCATCTTATTGATAAATGTATGTAGCCATCTTATTGATAAAAGTATGTAGCCATCTTATTGATAAATGTATGTAGTCATCTTATTGATAAATGTATGTAGCCATCTTAGTGATAAATGTATCTAGCCATCTTATTGATAAATGTATGTAGTACGAAGTCATCTTATTGATAAATGTATGTAGTACGAAGTCATCTTATTGATAAATGTATGTAGTACGAAGTCATCTTATTGATAAATGTATGTAGTACGAAGTCATCTTATTGATAAATGTATGTAGTACGAAGTCATCGTATTGATAAATGTATGTAGTACGAAGTCATCTTATTGATAAATGTATGTAGTACGAAGTCATCTTATTGATAAATGTATGTAGTACGAAGTCATCTTATTGATAAATGTATGTAGTACGAAGTCATCGTATTGATAAATGTATGTAGTACGAAGTCATCTTATTGATAAATGTATGTAGTACGAAGTCATCTTATTGATAAATGTATGTAGTCATCTTATTGATAAATGTATGTAGTCATCTTATTGATAAATGTATGTAGCCATCTTATTGATAAATGTATGTAGTCATCTAATTGATAAATGTATGTAGTACGAAGTCATCTTACTGATAAATGTATGTAGTCATCTTATTGATAAATGTATGTAGTCATCTTATTGATAAATGTATGTAGCCATCTTATTGATAAATGTATGTAGTCATCTTATTGATAAATGTATATAGTCATCTTATTGATAAATGCATGTAGTCATCTTATTGATAAATGTGTGTAGTCATCTTATTGATAAATGTATGTAGCCATCTTATTGATAAATGTATGTAGTACGAAGTCATCTTATTGATAAATGTATGTAGTCATCTTAGTGATAAATGTATGTAGCCATCTTATTGATAAATGTATGTAGTCATCTTATTGATAAATTTATGTAGTCATCTTATTGATAAATGTGTGTAGTCATCTTATTGATAAATGTATGTAGTCATCTTATTGATAAATGTGTGTAGTCATCTTATTGATAAATGTATGTAGTACGAAGTCATCTTTGCGATGAATGTGTGTACTGTGTAGTAATCTTTGCGATCAACGTGTGCAGTATCTAGTAATCTCTGTGATCAACGTGTGCAGTATCTAGTAATCTCTGTGATCAACGTGTGCAGTATCTAGTAATCTCTGTGATCAATGTTAGCATGATCTTGTCTGCTTTGTGATCCATGTAATCCATGCATCGCCAGCACAGACGTGACACCTAACCGATCTCTATCGGTAGTGGAGCTACTGAATCCAACTTATATTTTGCTAAAAGTCCAAGTTGAAGCAACTAAAGGCAACTTATAATTTGGCTAAAAATCCAAATTGAGGCGAAAGAATGCAACTTATATTTTGAAAAAAATCCAAGCTGAGGCTACTGCAGGCAACCTATATTTTGCTACAAATCCAAATGTATGAAACTGAAGGCAACTGTTATTTTGCTACAAATCCAAATATATGATACTGAAGGCAACTGATATTTTGCTATAAATCCAAATTTATGATACTGAAGGCAACTGATATTTTTTTACAAATCCAAGCTGAGGAAAAAGAAATAGAGATTCTTATTTTTTTCTTTGTGATCAATGTTTGCAGTATCTTTATGTTTTACATGGCGTGACAGTTCTCTGTGCGGCCGTTCTTTGTCTCTTCCGGGCGTGTTTTATAACATTTTACACGTATAAACCGACACATCAAAGGCACACTTTAGATTTCCAATCATAGTAAACACATTTTATAATTATTTTTATGGCTATTTTAATGACATCATTTTATCTGAAGCAGTACCCTGACATAACATAACCCATTAATTATATCCCAGCTGGATTCCTTCAGCGGTGCACTATGACTGGACAAATTACATAACGGGGACCCCCTCCACCTGTAGTGAAGGGGACTGCGAACCCTTATCTTTTGTGGTGTGGGATAAATTAAATCTTAACTGGCCCGTTGACAGATGTGAGTGTCTATCAAAAGGTTAAATCCCCAGTCATGGGCCTGATTGTTGAAGTTGGCATTTCACCCTTAGACCATACAGGTCTTTCACAACAATTATATAAAGCCAATCTGTAAAATAATGTATTTTCATATCGTATTTTAAAATATTGCATTAAAGATAATAATTTATATAAGCAATATTGTGGTATTAAATATTTTGGAGTTGTCGTGGTGAAATTCTTGAAACACACTAATGACCGAATTTCATCAATAATCTGACCATGTCACTTTGGCAATCAAGGGGCTGAATATTGTGGCTGCTGGACAAATACGTTAAAGAACGGGTCTTTAAAACCAGCTGTGCCAGTATAACAAAATTAAGTAAACCCAAAATCCGAAACATGTAATTAATTTTATTCCGAGTATAAATAACATAGTTTGTTTAAGTCATTCATAATTGAACGTATACTAGTGAACTCTCAGATTAAGAAATCTGAACTTAAATATGCAAAATAGACTATGTTTACATTAGAACTGTTTCTCTCTCTCTCTCTCTCTCTCTCTCTCTCTCTCTCTCTTGATCTCTCTTGATAATCAACTTTTGATAAAGCAATAATGCTTTAAATATAGTTTTAAACCGTTCTGTGGAATTACTATTGGATAGAAAGAAGAATGAGTAACCTCAGTCCCCACATTACTCAGCATTCCTTTCTGACAGGTTCTCTCTGAAAAGTGTTTCTTTCAACGCCATAGACGCGACGACTGACACGTGACCGAGATTTATGGCTGGAATTGTTATTTCAGTAAATAAAAGAATTGCAAATGGGGCAGACAACTCTGAAAGATTGTATAATATTTCTAGCATTAATCATATCCCCGAAATCTTCTTTCTTTCTTCTGTAGTTTATAATTTATTTCTTAGTTTGTCATTAAAAATATGCAAGATGTCTATTTTTCCTGGACTTTGTGTTTAGTGTTTGTTTTGAGGAAGTAAATTGTAATTTTATTCGATCAAGTACTTTCTAAGCTTTACGTGTTGGGAGATCGTTTTTTTTTTTGTTTTTACTAATTGTTATTTGTACACGCGTTATTGTCAAAATGTAATTTTATCACGTTTGTGCTTGTAGCATATATGCACACACACACACACACACGCACACGTACTACGTACGTACATACATACATACATACATACATACATACATACATACATACATACATACATACATACATACACAGTGGGGGGGTCACAATGACTTTATGTATACCCCAATTTATGACAATAACACATGTCCAACAACAAAAATAAAAACGTATGCGGGGCAACCCACCACTTGACTGAAATAATTGGAAACCGAACACCTTGGTCAAAACCTAATTATCTTATTGATGCATGCCATCAATGACCCATGGACCGTATGGTCAGTTAGACCAATTAAGCAGTACAAAGGATGACCTCGGCAGTGGCCGCTGACCTATGACCCTAAGATTGGACCTCTGACCTATTCAATTCATTAAAAACTAAAGTACCCCAGAAACAGGGGCTTTAGGCACAATTGTCCGAAGCTGACCATCGTGTCTTTTGTTCAGACTTTCCCACAGACGATTTGAACATGTCCATTTTATCGACCACACAATGGACAATTCGAAGAAGAAAAAAAATGCACTGCCGCTGGTTTTACCAGTTGATAAGTTTTGCTTTGTGCAGAAATTCTCGCAGATGTGTTAAATAAGAATTCAATTGATAGTTATCGTTAACATTCTAGCCATATGGATGACCCACCGATCGCCTTTCTGGTCAGTGGGTATCATTATAGACCTTAGTGTGGTCTTTTCCAATGCATTTGACCCCTGAAGACTAAATTAAGAAATCACTTTTTTTTTAATGGCCATGTAACATATGTCTCAAACTACCATACTCAGCCATCATTACTCTTTTGTCTTCATGTATAATGACAAAGACGAGAAAGGTGTGCTACTCTTCCTTTGTATCTTTTCTCAATGTTTTTATAAGAATCTGTTTCATTTGTTGCTGATTTGTATTGAGACCAATATATATATATAATTTCCCCTCTTAATGTGTATATTTACTTTATTTAGTTTTTGATTATATATCGGTTTCTTTTTCTTTTTCTTTTTGACAGCCAGTATTCTAAGATTACATGTCAATATTGTTAGTATTACTTTACTGGTAAATATTGTTAATATTGTAAATATTGTTAATATTGTTATTATTACACACCGGCAGATCACTGCCATCTTACCTCTGTCTGCGTGGGTTGGAATCTCAGATTCGGCCAATGTAGGTATGTGAGAAAGCCTACCAGTAAGTAGCTTCTCGTGGGTCGGTGGTTCTTTCTGGTGGTTTTCCCGGATTCTTCCTCCATCATTACTAGTGTGCGCCATATATAGCCTATCGTGTGCTGAAAAATGGCGTTAAACTCTACAACAACAACAACAACATAGCGGTCAATATCCTGTATTAAACTGCCCTATTTACAATTTATCCACAACTGCATACGTGTATATTTTTCAAGACATAATTTTATATCGGATTTCAGTTTTATATGTTTTTACTAATCCTAACTTTTTTCTCGCTTTTTCCCATTTGTAATTTGTAACGTGAGCTTTTGGTTGATTGCAATTAATGACGTATGAAATGTCATATTTTTGTCTTTACGAGCCAAGGTATATTCACACTAGCAGGCTTTATAATTTAGTGTTATGGTATATTCACACTAGTAGGCATTATAATTTATTGTTATGGTATATTCACACTAGTAGGCATTATAATTTATTGTTATGGTATATTCACACTAGCAGGCATTATAATTTATTGTTATGGTATATTCACACTAGCAGGCATTATAATTTATTGTTATGGTATATTCACACTAGCAGGCATTATAATTTATTGTTATGGTATATTCACACTAGTAGGCATTATAATTTATTGTTATGGTATATTCACACTAGCAGGCATTATAATTTAGTGTTATGGTATATTCACACTAGTAGGCATTATAATTTAGTGTTATGGTATATTCACACTAGTAGGCTTTATAATTTAGTGTTATGGTATATTCACACTAGTAGGCATTATAATTTATTGTTATGGTATATTCACACTAGCAGGCTTTATAATTTAGTGTTATGGTATATTCACACTAGCAGGCATTATAATTTATTGTTATGGTATATTCACACTAGCAGGCATTATAATTTATTGTTATGGTATATTCACACTAGCAGGCATTATAATTTATTGTTATGGTATATTCACACTAGTAGGCATTATAATTTATTGTTATGGTATATTCACACTAGCAGGCATTATAATTTATTGTTATGGTATATTCACACTAGTAGGCATTATAATTTAGTGTTATGGTATATTCACACTAGTAGGCTTTATAATTTAGTGTTATGGTATATTCACACTAGTAGGCATTATAATTTATTGTTATGGTATATTCACACTAGCAGGCTTTATAATTTAGTGTTATGGTATATTCACACTAGCAGGCTTTATAATTTATTGTTATGGTATATTCACACTAGCAGGCATTATAATTTAGTGTTATGGTATATTCACACTAGTAGGCATTATAATTTATTGTTATGGTATATTCACACTAGCAGGCATTATAATTTAGTGTTATGGTATATTCACACTAGCAGGCTTTATAATTTAGTGTTATGGTATATTCACACTAGTAGGCATTATAATTTATTGTTATGGTATATTCACACTAGCAGGCATTATAATTTAGTGTTATGGTATATTCACACTAGCAGGCATTATAATTTAGTGTTATGGTATATTCACACTAACAGGCATTATAATTTATTGTTATCGTATATTCACACTAGCAGGCTTTATAATTTAGTGTTATGGTATATTCACACTAGCAGGCTTTATAATTTAGTGTTAAGGTATATTCACACTAGTAGGCATTATAATTTATTGTTATGGTATTTGAACGATATATGTGTTGCTGTGCCAGGACAGCTTGTTGAAAAGTTATACCTCATACCTTACTGAGAATCGAACATGGATCTGCATGCGTACGGACATTTATACAAACAGAGAGAGAGAGAGAGAGAGAGAGAGAGAGAGAGAGAGAGAGAGAGAGAGAGAGAGAGAGACAGACAGACAGACAGAGAGAGAGAGAGCATTTTGATCGGTTGCATGTTTCACATTTGTGACTAAAAATAGAAAAGAACTGCATGGACTCTTCTTGTCTGATGAACGTGCCGTTAAATCCTAGTTAAATTACATAACTTTGACTAGTTAAATCCTAGTTAAATTACATAAGATTTGACTAGTTAAATCCTAGTTAAATTACATAAGCTTTGACTAGTTAAATCCTAGTTAAATTACATAAGCTTTGACTAGTTAAATCCTAGTTAAATTACATAAGCTTTGACTAGCTAAATCCTAGTTAAATTACATAAGCTTTGTCTAGTTAAATCCTAGTTAAATTACATAAGCTTTGACTAGTTAAATCCTAGTTAAATTACATAAGCTTTGTCTAGTTAAATCCTAGTTAAATTACATAAGCTTTGTCTAGTTAAATCCTAGTTAAATTACATAAGCTTTGTCTAGTTAAATCCTAGTTAAATTACATAAGCTTTGACTAGTTAAATCCTAGTTAAATTACATAAGCTTTGTCTAGTTAAATCCTAGTTAAATTACATAGCTTTGTCTAGTTAAATCCTAGTCAAATTACATAAGCTTTGACTAGCTAAATCCTAGTTAAATTACATAAGCTTTGACTAGTTAAATCCTAGTTAAATTACATAAGCTTTGTCTAGTTAAATCCTAGTTATATTACATAAGCTTTGTCTAGTTAAATCCTAGTTAAATTACATAAGCTTTGTCTAGTTAAATCCTAGTTAAATTACATAAGCTTTGACTAGTTAAATCCTAGTTAAATTACATAAGCTTTGTCTAGTTAAATCCTAGTTAAATTACATAAGCTTTGTCTAGTGAGGACCCAATTCGCATGGTGTAAGAAGGACCCTATTCGCATGGTGTAATGAGGACCCAATTCGGATGGTGTAAGAAGGACCCAATTCGCATGGTGTAATGAGGACCCAATTCGCATGGTGTAATGAGGACCCAATTCGCATGGTGTAATGAGGACCCAGTTCGCACGAGGACCCAGTTCGCATGGTGTAATGATGACCCAATTCGCATGGTGTAATGATGACCCAATTCGCATGGTGTAAAATAGCGGTGCTCTTCTCTTATATAATGTACACACACAGTAATACCTCTTCTCTTATATAATGTACACACACAGTAATACCTCTTCTCTTATATAATGTACACACACAGTAATACCTCTTCTCTTATATAATGTACACACACACACAGTAATACCTCTTCTCTTATATAATGTACACACACAGTAATACCTCTTCTCTTATATAATGTACACACAGTAATACCTCTTCTCCATTATTCAATCAAAATAATATTACATAATATTCTCTATTTAGTTCTATTATATATATATATATATATATATATATATATATATATATATATATATATATATATATGTATATGTATATGTATATATATATATATATATATATATATATATATATATATATATATATATATATATATATATATATATATATATATATATATATATATTTTAGTTATATTTGATTTTGCTGCCCTTTAGTATTGAATCTCACTTGGCTGGAAGAACCAATGCTCGGATCTATTTATTCGGCATACACTCTGTTAGTATTTTACTTTATGCATTCTCGTTTAGCTAATATCATTCCATGCACCAAATTTCGTCATTTTTTGGGAATGAGTGCAAGAGAGAGAGAGAGAGAGAGAGAGAGAGAGGTGGTGGTGGTGGTGGTTGGTAGCAATAGCAATTTCAGAGGTACTGTAATGGGTTTGATATTGCACAGCAATGGAACAAATTATTTATATTGTCACGGTACAATGGAAAATCGAAATCCCTTTTCTCTGTGAGTTAGCACGATACCAACATATATACTTACTGTATTTGTCCTAACGCTCTTAAAGTTGCCAAGTGAGGCAGCTGCTATTTCGGTTCTATAAGTCCTTCGCATGACTCGACCTGGGTTCGACCCCGCAGCTGAGGTGGATGGTCTAATGACTAGGCCACCGAAGCGGTCTATAATCACTGTGAGAGAAGTTCAGACATTTTATCAGATATAATCACTGTGAAATAAGTTGGGAAGATATTAACAAATATAATCACCTTGTTTGATGAACTGGTTTGCTTTGTAATTACGATGATGCCGCTGAACTCGTATAGTCAAGGTATATGTACAAAGGGAGGTAAATATAAAACAACATGTGTTATAATAATGGAGTTACATCCCTTACATTAGTAAATTCATTCGTTGAATGTTGTTGTAGGGTTTAACGCCATTTTTCAGCACACGATAGGCTATACATGGCGGCAAGTATTATTGATCGAGGAAGAACCACCGACCCACGAGAAGCTACTGGCACGCGTTCTCACATGGCTACATTAGCCGAACCTTAGACTCGAACTCGAAGAGGTGAGATGGCAGTGTTCCGTAACGGAAAGCGCTTTAGACCACTCGGCCACTCGATCAATGTGACCCTACGTTTGAGATCACGTTTGTTATCATTTAAAATTATATCTCATAACTTTTTGAAAAAAGTAATATTAACTGTCAAACTGAAATTACGTAATTTAAAATAAATGACGGAGGCCATAAAGGATACCTTACAATCCCCATATACAGGTACAACAGGATTTGCAATCGTTGATTGATCGCACCGATTTTTCAGAAACGGAAGAAATGGCTACGATACGGTACTATACGGTACGATACGGTCACGTTTTGCACGTCTTAAACTCTTTTGCCAGAAAGATTAATACAAAACTAATCTAATCAATTAATTAAGATTAATACAAAACTAATCTAATTAATTAATTAAGATTAATACAAAACTAATCTAATCAATTAATTAATTAAGATTAATACAAAACGAATCTAATCAATTAATTAATTAAGATTAATACAAAACTAATCTAATTAATTAATTAATTAATTAATTAATTAAGATTAATACAAAACTAATCTAATTAATTAATTAAGATTAATACAAAACAGCTGAACCTACTCTAAAAGGTTTCAAAACCCTGAGACGCAGCCACACACCCTGATGAAAAAAAAATCGTCTCCAACACCTTCTGTGACCAGGAGAGACGCAGCCACACGGGTGCCAAAGAAAGAAGGCGCACGAGAATTCTTTTTATTTTTTTTTTTTTTATAAAAAAAACACCACTGCGGCTCCCATTCCTAGTAAGATTTCAGCGTCTATGTCTTCCTCCATACCTTAACAAGAAAAAAATAAAGCTTGCGTGGAAGATGATGTCGACTCCACAGACTTCGACAGAAGTTAAACGGAATAAAGGGAAACCAGAAAGGAAAAAGGAAAGCAAGAAAACATTAATCCTCTTGCAATCATCACCACCACAACCATCGACTTCTCCTCCTGTGGCACGTGGTACAGGCCAAGCCGTTTCCAAACCACCCCACAAAAGTAAGTAGCATCAGTGACTAGTGGGTGACTTATTCAAGAGAGTCCTGATGAAAACTTGTTCGACATCATCCTGTCGATCCTGCAGGTTACGGAGGACTTCCAAAATTGAATCGTGCTGCAAAACCCAACTGAAAAGTGTACATTTACAACGATGGTGCAACGATGAACATCCTACGTACACCTAACACAAACCCATTCGACGAAAACGTCGCACCCAAGTGGAGGGCGTTGATCAATGGCAAACATATTTAGCCGATGTCTCTCATCTAACCACCTACAGTCGTGGCTACAAAAATTCGTTTTGTGTCATCGACGATGTTTCCAAATGTGCCAGAGTCGTACCTTTGATTTCCAAATCTTGCTCTGAGTTTACGCGAGCCGTAAAACTGGTGTTATAAAAGCGGTCGTCAACCTCTCCAATGGGAACCGACAAGGGCACAGAATTTCGGAATCATGCATTCCACAAAAGAGATAAAGAAAAGTGACATCAATTTTTTCTCCACTGACAATCCCGAAACCTAGGCCAGCATAATGGAATGTTTTCGGCGCACCTTTAAACAACGGATGTGGAAACATATTACGCATCAACATACTCTGAAGTATATTGACGTATTATCATGCTTGGTCACGGCTTACAACCAATCTTACCATCGGAGCATCGGATGCGCCCCCAAAGAAATAACTATTGACAACGAAGTGATCAAGTTTTAGCGCCTGTTTGGTGAGTTTTCTATTGCTGTCTAGAATAAACAGGCTGTTTATGACGGGAGATTGGGTACGCATTGACAAAACCGAGGGCATTTTTGACAATGGTTATTTACAAAAGTGTACAATTGAATGTATTGTGTCACTGTTCGAGTGCTTGTCATCCCTCCCCCACTCCGCTCTATCAATTGAAGGAAAGTCGACATGTTAAAAGGAACTTTCTACTCGCCCAAATTATAAAAAGCAACCACAAAGAATACAACGTACACGATACTGAAAGCATTCTCGATGAAAAAGACCCGTAAAGTTGGCAGACGCAGAGTAAAAAAAATAAACGTGCGTTTGAAAGGATATGCCCTGAGTTTTGATTCTCTGATCGATGTTTCGCATGTCATTGACTATAACTGAATCATAGTTCAAGATCTACAAACACAAACCTTGTGGGTGGGGTGCAGAGAACGATTGCCTAAATTTACTGACAAATCTTTGTGGTGTATTGTGTCATCGATGCCACTATCGCAAATTTGCGTTTTCATCAAGGAGACAAAACATGGCCATTTTACTAAGCAGTTGCATTGGCTACCATTGGCTACCATTTAACTAATTGTGCCCTGAACTATTCTATCAGCAGTAACAAAGGCAGCACTGAGGCAAATGTTAGTCATCCGCCCCCAAACAGTAACAGCCCTCTTTTTTCCACTCCTGTGACCTCGAATGACTCCTCAGAAAACAGATCTCTAGAATAATCAATAACCAAAAAAAAAAAAAAACAAACTTTACCCGGTAACAGTTCCATGGATGTGTTTCCAAGCAATACCATAAGGAGATTCTTATTGTCCCTACCTACAGTAGCATGTATTGAGGTAATCCGCTTCCAACAATGTAATTAACGCACTTGCCAATTGAGGTCAGCCACTTGCAAAATCAAATCGTTACAACGTAACAGACACATTGAGGTTACCACTTGCAACTTTGTTGCCATTTTCTCACCACTGCCCAGTAACGTCACGTCAC
Source organism: Unio delphinus (assembly GCA_029339505.1). Lineage (NCBI taxonomy): Eukaryota > Metazoa > Mollusca > Bivalvia > Unionida > Unionidae > Unio > Unio delphinus. Next base: position 3,436,181 of record JAQISU010000103.1, read on the forward strand.
CCCTGTTAAATTCCCTTTCTTGTTTGAATCCTCAAACATATATAGTATATATATATATATATATATATATATATATATATATATATATATATATATATATATATATATATATATATATATATATATATATATATATATATATAATGCGTGCGAATAATCAGAGTTTACATTATATTAACAACTGCTTTTCATAATATCCAGGTAAACTACGGAGATGAACAAGCTTTGTTGTGAAGTTTGAATATTCTCAACATAAACGATAAATGATTTCTCTAAGTAGGCATTATTAGATCTTCGCTTTATCTGTCTATGCAAGCCTTAAAACAGTGTGCGGGCTTGTGTATATGCGTGTGATTTTGTGTGTGCTGAGAACGAGTTAGACTCCTAGGAGTAATTTGTTTTATGAATAGTAAATTGGAGAACCAAGACATTAAGTTGAAACTATTAAAATGTTTGATAGATTTAAATACACTCGTGCTAAATACTGAGCAACCGCTGTCAATGGCTGTGTTGTTAGTTTTATGATAACCGCTGTGAATGGCTGTGCTGTTAGTATTATGATAACCGCCACGTTCACATTATTTTATATGAATGATTTTGCTTTTTCAGTGTTTACTTAGATTTTAAAACTCGAGTTATGTATAACAATAAAAATGGGATTAAAAAACTAATATACTAAATTTAAAATGGTTTTAGCTTAACTTTATATTAAACACTAGCGAGAAAGATTTTATGTAGAGACGAATTTATGTTAATCATTGGGATGGAAAATACACATTTATCATCATCATCAACATCATCATCATCATCATCATGAGAAAAGGGTAGTTGGAAGTTGTGAACATTTGTTATTTTACATCAGTTTGTTAGTTATCTCGAAGAGCTCTTTGCATCTGGAACTCTCCGCGATCTTAATACTGTAGTAGGATAAATTGGCTAAATGGACTATGTTTGTGACTTTCTTTTTAGCGGCTTCATATAACTGTTTATGAATATTGAGTCTGGTAAAAGGTAAAAGCTGGACTTTTTCTAAAAGAATAAAACCTGGTTATAGGACGCACGGTACTAATTCTATACAATAACTGTGAACCAGTCTAGAAATGGGTGAACTAATAACAGAATATATACGGGTTTGGTGGTCCATAATTGATTAATAATGAAAAGTAAAATTTTAGTATAAATATCTTTTGAGATCTTATCCTATCTGTAATTTTTTTTTAAATATTGACAATATTCTATTGATGAAATTTTAATATTTTTACAGGCTTGACTTAGGAGTACTCAAAAATGAAAACAGCACCCGATTTATTTGGTGCAGAATCAATAACATGTGTTTCATGCACATGTAAATAATTTAAAAAAATGCCGCGCCTTATATGGTTTTCTCCACACTGAAGCTTGCAACAAGGAGATTTGTGAGTGCAGATATATGGGTCTCTATCATTAGTACCCAAAAATATTAAGTTATTGAACTTTAAATATGATGGTGTTTCCAGATGTTTACTTTGGGAATTGAATTAGTACATTGAGTCCTTATAAGATTTTCCATAATACTAACATGGCTCCCCTCTCTCTCTCTCTCTCTCTCTCTCTCTTGGTAGTCTCTCGAGTCGAGGAAGACAAGTTGTGCACTTTCTTTCAACGATGGACGCGCATGTGACTCCGGAGTCCAAATTCCGATACACACATGCGATTGCAGGTGGGGCATGGGACACCGGTGGTTGTTGGTATCTGGGATACATTTCTGTGGCGTCTCTCACGGGATGCAGCAAGACGCTGGCGACGGTCGGCCTCAAAGGAGGAACAGGCTTTTCTGGTCAGGGCTCGCCAATGCTTTCTGTCTGAGGCAGCGAGCTCGAGCTGGCGTGGATGAAGGTCTGCCCACTTGATGTTTGTCTTGAGGTTGTCTTTGTACCTCTTGTGAGGGCGGCCTTGGTTTCGGTTCCCCAGGAATAGCTTGCCATAGAACAACTGCTTTGGGATTCTGCTTTGATCCATGCGGATGACATGGCCAGTCCATCGAAGCTGGGCCTGGATTAATTTGGCTTCGATGCTTGTTGTGTTGGCTCTATCAAGGACTTCCAGGTTGGTGATTCGGTCCTGCCACTTGATCCGCATGATGGATCTCAGGGAGCGCTGGTGGAATTGTTCTAACTGTCTGATGTGCCTTCTGTAGATTGTCCACGTTTCACAGCCATATAATAGAGACGTGAGGACAACTACATTGTACACCTTTAGCTTTGTTGACAGACGTATGTCCTTGTGCTGCAAGACCTTGGTTCGGAGTCGTCCTAGTGCTTGACTGGCTTTTTGGGTCCTCGCAGTGATCTCTTTGTCCAGAGAGCCATCACTAGATATTGTGCTGCCAAGGTATTTGAAACTGTCCACATTCTTCAGCTGCGTGTCGCCAATGGTGATACAGGGTTGCGAATGGACAGTGTTTGGGGCCGGCTGGAAGATGACTTCTGTCTTTCCTAGACTAATTGTGAGTCCAAATAGGTTGGAGGCTTCAGAGAATCTGTCCACGATTGCTTGTAGGTGAGTCTCTTCATGGGCCATGAGGGCGCAGTCATCTGCAAAGAGTGCATCAATGATGAGTCTTTCTAGTGTCTTGGTTTTTGCAGCTAGTCGACGCAGATCAAACACTGATCCATCCAGGCGATACCTAATGTAGATGCCAGTGTCAATGTCCCGTATGGCATGGAGTAGTACCTGTGTGAAGAAGAGGTTGAATAGTACTGGAGCGAGTACACAACCCTGTTTGACACCATTAGATGGGGAATTTCTCTGAGGGTTCACCATCTGAGAGAATCTCTCCATTCATGTCAATGTGGAGGAGCCGGATGAGGTTGGTAAACTTTTGAGGACAACCAAGTTTCTTGAGTACTACCCACAGTGCATCTCTGTTGACTGTATCGAAAGCCTTTGTCAGATCCACGAAGACAGCATATAGATTCATGTTCTGCTCAAGGCACTTCTCTTGGACTTGTCTCACTGCGAACATCATGTCAATGGTGCTGCGGTCTGGGCGAAAACCACACTGAGACTCGGGGAGGTTATTTTCTGACACTGCTGCAATAAGCCTGTTGAGCAAGATGCGAGCAAGTATTTTTCCAGCAACGGAAAGCAGGGAGATGCCTCTGTAGTTACTGCAGTCCATACGTGTGCCTTTGTTTTTATAGAGGGTCACAATTGATGCATCACGGAGGTCGTCTGGCATCTCTTCTTCCGTCCAGATGCTGATTAGCACGTCATAGAATGCCTCCAGAGACTGCTTACTGAGAGTCTTGTACACCTCCGCTGGGATACCATCCTTTCCAGGTGCCTTGCCACACTTTGTTTGTTTAATGGCCCTTCTCAATTCCTCCATCTTTGGCGGAATATCCAGTTGGTTGAGCATTGGCTGTTGGGGTATTTGGTCAAGAACAGATCGGCTGACTGATGAGGGCAGGTTTAGGAGCTGATTAAAGTGCTCTTTCCATCTTTCCTTGATGCCATTCTTGTCTTTTATTACTGTACTGCCATCTGCAGCAAGTAAGGGCGTAGAGCTTGACTTTGTGTGGCTGAAAATTGATTTGATGGCGTTGTAGAACTCTTTGGAGTTGTTAGTGTCGGCATAGCTTTGCACTTCCTCAGCTTTCTTTTCCCACCATTGGTCATGCATCTTGCGGATTTCTCTCTGAGCCTCAGCCTGATAGGATTTGAAGCGATCTTTTTTGGGGATGGAGTTTGTGTCATTCTGCCAGTCCATAAAAGCTTTATTTTTTCTGGCAAGCAGATCTTCAATGGCAGCGTTGTTCTCATCAAACCAGTCTTGATGTATTCGCTTCTTTGGACCCATGGTTGCCATAGCTGTTTCTCTTATTATGTCCCTGAGCTTGTTCCATTTTTCAGAGGCGTTTCCACATAACGGACCGTTTGTTGACAGCATGTCATCTAGTCTCTTCTGGAAATCGAGCTGGGTGGAAGGCTGCTGCAGTTTGACAACCATGAGGGCTGTGCGCACAAGCTTAGGACGTTTTAGGTGGTGAGGGGCAATGTGCAGCTGTAGGGTAGTTCTGACAAGTCTGTGGTCTGTCCAGCATTCTGCTCCTCACATGGCCTTGGTGATTTGGACATCCTTGGCATCACGCTGGCGTACTATTACATAGTCAATTAAGTGCCATTGGCGAGATCTGGGGTGCATCCAGGTGTTCTTGTGTTTGTCCGCCATTCTGAACATTGAGTTTGTGATTAGGAGGTTAAATTCTGTGCATTTGCTGAGTAGGAGCAGGCCATTGCTGTTCATTCTGCCGACACCGTGCTTGCCAAGCACACCTTTCCATCGAACATAGTCGCAGCCAACACGGGCATTGAAATCCCCCAGTAGTATGATCTTGTCGTCAGCTGGAATTGAGCTAAGTACAGAGCTGAGGTCCGTATAGAACTGTTCGATGGCTTCTGCTGAACTCGATAGGGTAGGGGCATATGCACTGATGATTGTTGCGTGCCGTTTGTGGCTTATAGGGATTCTCACTTTCATTAGCCTCTCATTGATACCGACCGGCATTTCCGGGAGTTGCTTCAGAAGACTTGATTTGATAGCCAGGCCGACTCCATGGATCCTGTCCTCATTTTGGGCTTTTCCTTTCCAGAAGAATGTATAGCCGCTGGCTAGCTCAGTAAGAGAACCCTCTTCTGCGAACCTGGTTTCACTCAAGGCTGCGATGTCAATATTGTAGCGTGCTAGCTCCTTAGAAACTAGAGCTGTTCTCCTGTGGGGTCTTGATACGTTTTCTTTGTCCATGAGAGTACGGATGTTCCATGCTCCAATAATAAGTTTTTTTCTTTGATTATTTCGACCGCAGATATGGATGATCTTGCCAGCCGCGGTATGCTGACCAGATTTTTACAAGGCAAGCTTTTTTTAGGCCACCTTTTCTAGGCCTCTCCCTATTCAGGGTGAGCAGCGCCGTCCTAAAAAGGTCTGCTCAGTCACCCCTGGATGCTGCCGAACTGTTCTGCTGCCTTGGGTACAGAGCAGAGCGACCACTTGTCCAAGGGCCGCCTACGTGCAGGTCTCTGACTACAACTCCCAGTGGTCATCTCCACCTGTTGCGTCGCCAGTCGCCCATCGCCGTAGGACTTTGGTAGGTGTAGGTAAGAAACATTGAGTGTGATGATAAGGATGAATGATAGGTGCACAACATAACCTGTGCGTGAAGGAGATTAAAGTGAAACAGCCTTTGCACAGAGACAGTCTCACTCTCTCGGCCTTGGTATTTAGAACTCAGTGGTACGAAGATTCGTCACGGCTGGGGACTACACTACACTATGGGCTAGTTTATTTCCATCAGACAACATAATGATGTAGTTTACCCTATGTGGTAACTGCCGGATAATTCCGTAAATTAAAATAACGTTGAGACTTTGGAATTATATCACTTTGCAGACATGAGGGTAGAATTAAAAGGCTTGCTAAATTCACGTTAAAGGCTAATTTATTGTTGTCATTCTTTTCTTTTGCTGGATTCGACATTGTAAATATCGGAAGCAGGCGACATATGCATGTACATCTGTAGTCGTGCACACACCCCTTTGCTGAAAATGGACTTGTCCAGGAACTGGAAATGGATCTCGAGCCTGTCTGTTACTTTGTTGATAAAAACCTTTATGTGTGACGGTGTCATGGCTACTGCATATTCAGTCAGTTTAGAAATTATAAAGAAATGAATGAACTGAGTAATTTTCCTTGCACTTTTTATCACATTAAAGGTTTCCATTATTGAAATCAGTCGGTGGATACAAACGGGTTGGTAGTCATTTTATATAAGAGATGACATTTCTGTAATGTTTGTTGGGTTTGTTTATAGCAACAGCGCCTAAACCGGCTAAAAGAGAATCATTATTATATTATGCAAGAGCTCTAAGTTTAAGGAATGTGAAATAGACATTCAATGCCCTGAATATTTTGTCAAATTGGGATGATCTAAAATGTTAGTATATAGGGTAACACACAGGTGCTCGACGCGACCTTGATGTGAAATATAAAAAAAATAATCTAAAGGGGAGAAAATCATGCAGAGTGATTATAATACCTTAGATTACGACCTTGACCCATTTTGACATAGGACCCACACAATCATATAGTATGATAGAGAGGGTCCTATGTCTGAATGGGTCATGAGGGTAATCTAAGGTATTTTCTCACTTTGTATGATTCTTTTTCCTGTAGATTATTTTTTTTCTTCTTCACATCAAGCTCGCTCCGAGCACCTGTGGGGTAACACGGTCATATAACGACCATTTGGGTAATTCCGATCGTGGGTGTACGCACTGCTGTTTACAACAACGATATGCAAATTACTTGCTGTGTTCTTCACAATTATTTTTACTATATGTTATCTCCATGTTGTTCTTTGATAAAATCCACAATGTTTTAAGGTTTGATTGAAAATCTAATTGAGTCCAATTGGTCATTCCATATCAAGGTCATACTGCCCTGACAGGGCATAGACCACAATTAATTTTACTATATATTCTCTACATATATTCTCAGTACTGACCTTTAATCTGTGTGACAATCAATACAAATCATATGTTAATCTAAAATACCTCCAAAGATGACTTCACGGTGAAGTTCTTGTCATGGGTTCACAAGCAATTTATTTGAGAGGCTGCACTTTAAACAGAACACGTCTTTCACTTCTGGATCATCACCATTAATTGAGTAATAAGGCATTACTCAATGTGTACTGTCGTCAAAATACACACAGACAACCACTCTCTGAGCTCATATTCTCAAGAATAAACAATTACCTTTAAATCCATACCAAAAATGCATCATTATAACTCTTCTATCATCACCAAAATGAGAGAGGAAAAAATGTTCTAAAAATAGACTATAACTACATTCGTGGGTACTGAACTGGAAATAATAATTGTGATGTGATTCCACATGCGTATGCAAATTATTAAAGATTTTTACATTTGGCAAAGGAATCTCGTGACAAAATCATGAAAATGACATAATCGCCTCAATCTCTGTTCCGCGCAAGTTCATAAATGGCATTTATGAAACGTTTTATTCAGGACCTTAGTCGCCATCAAGATTTGCTTTCAATAAAATAATTAGGATTAGGTTCCTTATCAATTCCAACCAAGAACACAAGATAACGTAGAATTATGATTAGTTTGTATTGAACTTTTGAAGAAAAAAAAACCAGGAAAAAATATGTAATTAAAAACAAAAAAAATAAAAATTTCAAGTTATAAATCTAAATAAAAATAAAACCTCTCCAAAATCATTTCTATAATAGCATCCACAATTATCTATATTATCTATATAAAAATATAGCTTTCTATCCGCCATCTCCCTGAAAAAATAAAAACAATTTAAAGATTAAACATTTTTAAGATCAACAAAATCTTTGTATTTTTTAGATGAAACTTTTACGGTCCATTTATGGTGGTTGGAATTACACATATCAGAGGTCGGAATAAGCCAAAACATGGTTGAATTTACCCCCAGTGTATATAGTCATAATAAAATCACTTTTCAGTAAGAAGAACTCAAATTATATACTTTTAGAATAATGAAACTTGTTGCAAAAAGCCCGATTGACTGCTTCCCATAGCGTAGTTAGGAGTATAGTAATCAGTCTACCTGACATTCCCCCATAAAAATACCTAGTCTATCTGACATTCCCCCATAAAAATACCTAGTCTACTTGACATTCCCCCATAAAAATAACTAGTCTACCTGACAGTCCCCATCAAAAAACCTGGTCTACCTGAAGTTTACCACATTTTATATTATAATTTTAGTGACAAACTTGTTATAGAATGTAAAATTCCATTGTCGTAGTATTTCCAGAAAACCGGATAATGCTAATTGTGACCTAGGTCAAGTTGATGGCTTTAAAATATTGTTTATCAAAATCATTATTTCGTGCTGTAAGATCTTGAAACAGAATTTTTATTTTTTGTGTTCATTTTTTAATTAGGATACTTTTTTCTTCTCTAAAATATATTCACTGGAAGAACAAAGTGCTTTATAATAATTTTGGAATTATAGTGAATGCAAACAAAGACATCTTGAATTATATTATTGTTACTCATCAAGATACTTGTCATATCACCATGTCACAGGCCATGACTTGCACATCACCATGTCACAGGCCATGACTTGCACATCACCATGTCACAGGCCAGGACTTGCACATCACCATGTCACAGGCCAGGACTGGCACATCAATACCTTCAGTACTAGATCTTATTTTGAACATCACTTGAATTTAATTAAAACTTTATTCATTAGGACTGGTGAGAAGACTTTGTTCACTATTAGGATTTAATTCAAAGCTCTTTTTCAAAGTTTGATTTGTATTCTAGGAAATAAATTTTTGTTCAAATTGGCAAAACTTGTTAATTTTCACACTTTTCTATTACTTAGTTTTACATAGCTGTAATATTTGTTAAGTTCTCATACAAGAAGAAGAACTCTGCTTAACTCAACACCTCTGAATTTTATTCTGATGATCAGTTCATTTTATTTATTTTGTTTATCTCTTGATCATGAGTGCTGTAATTAATTTAGAAAATGGGCTTCTGTGTGTGTGTATGAGAGAGAGAGAGAGAGAGAGAGAGAGAGATATGTACTAAGACATTGTTATTCATGTCATTTAAGACATGTTTTCTCATTAAAAAAAATATCTGTCCATTAATTTTATAAATGAAATTGTACATGGAGTTGACTGGAAGTTTACTCTCTATCTTTTGAAGTCCAGTCTTCATTACTGTGATGGACTACCAACTCACTTAATACACCTTGAAGAACAACACCATGACTACAGCAATCGATTCTAAACTGGTCTATGTTGCTACTCTGGAACTGGACCACGGAGGTGTGAGATCTTATACGTCATACTAACACAGCAATATGTATGCAGATTTAAAAATTTACTATACCACTGTCATATACATGATACTATACCACTGTCATATACATGATACTATACCAGTGTCATATACATGATACTATACCACTGTCATATACATGATACTATACCACTGTCATATACATGATACTATACCACTGTCATATACGTCATACTAACACAGCAATATGTATGCATATTTAAAAACTTACTATACCACTGTCATATACATGATACTATACCACTGTCATATACGTCATACTAACACAGCAATATGTATGTACATTTAAAAACTTACTATACCACTGTCATATACATGATACTATACCACTGTCATATACATGATACTATACCACTGTCATATACATGATACTATACCACTGTCATATACATGATACTATACCACTGTCATATACATGATACTATACCACTGTCATATATGTCATACTAACACAGCAATATGTATGTACTCTTAAAAACTTACTATACCACTGTCATATACGTCATACTAACACAGCAGTATGTATGCACATTTAAAAACTTACTATACCACTGTCATATATGTCATACTAACACAGCAGTATGTATGCACATTTAAAAACTTACTATACCACTGTCATATATGTCATACTAACACAGCAATATGTATGCACATTTAAAAACTTACTATACCACTGTCATATATGTCATACTAACACAGCAATATGTATGCACATTTAAAAACTTACTATACCACTGTCATATATGTCATACTAACACAGCAGTATGTATGCACATTTAAAAACTTACTATACCACTGTCATATATGTCATACTAACACAGCAATATGTATGCACATTTAAAAACTTACTATACCACTGTCATATACATGATACTATACCACTGTCATATACGTCATACTAACACAGCAGTATGTATGCACATTTAAAAACTTACTATACCACTGTCATATACATGATACTATACCACTGTCATATACGTCATACTAACACAGCAGTATGTATGCACATTTAAAAACTTACTATACCACTGTCATATACATGATACTATACCACTGTCATATACGTCATACTAACACAGCAATATGTATGCACATTTAAAAACTTACTATACCACTGTCATATACATGATACTATACCACTGTCATATACGTCATACTAACACAGCAGTATGTATGCACATTTAAAAACTTACTATACCACTGTCATATATGTCATACTAACACAGCAGTATGTATGTACTCTCAAAAACTTACTATACCACTGTCATATACATGATACTATACCACTGTCATATACGTCATACTAACACAGCAGTATGTATGCACATTTAAAAACTTACTATACCACTGTCATATACGTCATACTAACACAGCAGTATGTATGCACATTTAAAAACTTACTATACCACTGTCATATATGTCATACTAACACAGCAGTATGTATGTACTCTTAAAAACTTACTATACCACTGTCATATACATGATACTATACCACTGTCATATACGTCATACTAACACAGCAGTATGTATGCACATTTAAAAACTTACTATACCACTGTCATATACGTCATACTAACACAGCAGTATGTATGCACATTTAAAAACTTACTATACCACTGTCATATATGTCATACTAACACAGCAATATGTATGCACATTTAAAAACTTACTATACCACTGTCATATATGTCATACTAACACAGCAATATGTATGCACATTTAAAAACTTACTATACCACTGTCATATATGTCATACTAACACAGCAATATGTATGCACATTTAAAAACTTACTATACCACTGTCATATATGTCATACTAACACAGCAGTATGTATGCACATTTAAAAACTTACTATACCACTGTCATATATGTCATACTAACACAGCAATATGTATGCACATTTAAAAACTTACTATACCACTGTCATATACGTCATACTAACACAGCAGTATGTATGCACATTTAAAAACTTACTATACCACTGTCATATATGTCATACTAACACAGCAGTATGTATGCACATTTAAAAACTTACTATACCACTGTCATATATGTCATACTAACACAGCAATATGTATGCACATTTAAAAACTTACTATACCACTGTCATATATGTCATACTAACACAGCAGTATGTATGTACTCTTAAAAACTTACTATACCACTGTCATATACATGATACTATACCACTGTCATATACGTCATACTAACACAGCAGTATGTATGCACATTTAAAAACTTACTATACCACTGTCATATATGTCATACTAACACAGCAGTATGTATGTACTCTTAAAAACTTACTATACCACTGTCATATACATGATACTATACCACTGTCATATACATCATACTAACACAGCAGTATGTATGCACATTTAAAAACTTACTATACCACTGTCATATACGTCATACTAACACAGCAGTATGTATGCACATTTAAAAACTTACTATACCACTGTCATATATGTCATACTAACACAGCAATATGTATGCACATTTAAAAACTTACTATACCACTGTCAGAAAAAGTGGGTTCAATTACATCACATTATGTTTAATTGAGTAATTAATTAATTACAGTTACACTATGTTTGTAATTGAACATCACTGGTATGGTGTATTGTAATTAAGGTCTAGATTTGTGTAATTGCACAATTACAAAGGCAAAGATAAATGACATTTTTCTAAATTCCAAACAAATGATAAAAATTGAGAAAATAGACTTATTCATCTTAATTGCCTGATGTTAGTCTAATTACTTTAGGATTTAATATAGAATAAGCAACAATGCTACGTTTTTTTATTAATATTATTTGGCTACTTTGGGATTCACACTTGGGTTTAATTATGTAATTGAAGTAATCGAATAATTAATTACAATTACAAAGTATTTTGTAATTGTAATTGAATAGTCACAACTTTGAAAAATTATAATTGGCAAAAGTAATACAAGTAACTGAACCCCATTCTGACTATCAGACTTTCTGGAATTAAATGAAATAGTTATATTTGCTTCATTGCTTAAGAGCTGATATATGCAAGACAAATCTTTTGGTGAAAATATATGATTTCTATTGCTTATCAACATCACAAAGGTAAACATGTTGGGATGTGGGTTGGAGGTTGTCCCTAACAACAGGGGTATATCTGTGTGGGTGGATTAAAATTTTCAGTCATATTCAACATAATTCCAGTAAACCATCTTGATTATTGTTTGTGATGCCTATGTTAAATTGTGTCCTAAACTCTGTATACACTTAAGTACTTACTGTCAATCTTTCAGAAATTGTATTTCTTTCATAGTGATACAGGACAGATTACAATACACTTGTAAATCAGGACAGATTACAATACACTTGTAAATCAGGACAGATTAGAATGCACTTGCAGATCAGGACTGATTAGAATGCACTTGCAGATCAGGACAGATTATAATACACTTGCAGATCAGCACAGATTATAATACACTTGCAGATCAGGACAGATTATAATGCACTTGCAGATCAGGACAGATTATAATACACTTGCAGATCAGGACAGATTATAATACACTTGTAGATCAAGACAGATTATAATACACTTGCAGATCTTGACAGATAATAATACACTTGTAAATCAGGACAAATTATAATACACTTGCAGATCAGGACAGATTATAATACACTTGCAGATCATGACAGATTATAAAAAATACACTTGCAGATCAGGACCTGTGTGGTTTGTTCTGTTACCAAAGAAACTGTGCAAACCAAGATCTGATGGCACATTATGTGATTAGGTTAGGGTTAGGGTTTATGGTTAGGGTTAGGGTTTAGGGTTTATCTATAGCAAATTTGGGTCTGTGTAATTTGCAGTTGGACTCAACTGAATATATATGGTATGTTTGCAGCTGGATTATGGTATGTTGAATAGGAACATAACACTAATAGCACATTGGAAACTAAAGCTTATAGGAAAGGTTACATTAAGACATTTAACTTAACATTCCTAAAACCCTTCTTTTATTTGTCATAAATTTTCTATTGGAACAGATTTTTCTAATAGAATCAAATTTGTATTAAAAATCAGGATGGTATTATAATAGCATATCTTTCATAATTTGCATTGTGATTATACAAAACCTCACACTTTGTGCTGTTTTTGGAACTCAAACTGTTTGAATGTTTCCTGACTTCTTCTCTAGAAGTACAGCACTGCTCTGGTGGCCTATTGGTTAAAACTTCTGCCTCAGATGCGGGAGGTTGTGAGTTCGATTCCCAGTCGAGTCATAAAAAGACTTACAGATATGGTACTAACAGCTGACTCGCTTGATGCTCAGCGATTATGAGGTTAGTGTTAGGACTGGTCTGCCTTGTGCCAGGATAATGTGACTGGGTGGAACATGATGCAACATGTCTGCGGTTTGATGCTCCAATGTTAAACATCACAATGAACTGTCACACTGCAGACAGCGTAATGATGTAACTGAATTTTTTTTAAAGCTACATTAAAAATCCAAATCACACTCACATACACTCTAGAAGTGCAAATAATCAGAGACAGAAAACATAACTTTAAACGAGTAGGTTTTATTTATTGAAATTACATATTATCATTATCAACACACAAAAATTGGTCAAAATAAGTTAATATATAAAGTCTCTTAAAGATTGATGTAAAATTGCCTATTAATCAAATATCGAATCCTATTATTTTTATTTAAATAAGCAGAATTATTGCAGATGTTATTTTAATTATGAAATATGCCATATAAGTGTTTGTAAATTTCTACAAATTAAAAACCTTTGTAACAATGTACGCTATTCTACAACCTTTGTAACGATGTACGCTATTCTACAACCTTTGAAATGATGTACACTATTCTACAACCTTTGTAACAATGTACGCTATTCTACAACCTTGTAACAATGTACGCCAATTCTACAACCTTGTAACAATGTACGCTATTCTACAACCTTGTAACAATGTACACTATTCTACAACCTTTGTAACGATGTACGCTATTCTACAACCTTGTAACAATGTACTCTATTCTACAACCTTGTAACAATGTACGCTATTCTACAACCTTGTAACAATGTACACTATTCTACAACCTTGTAACAATGTACACTATTCTACAACCTTTGTAACAATGTACGCTATTCTACACGGTTCTTAACTGTGATTCATGTGGACAACATGTAGAGTAGCAGACTGTATTCATTGGTTTGCCCATTTAGAATACTTGATAAGGTTTTTTTTTATAAGGGATTACTGATTGGAAAAAAATGAGAATTAGTGACATTGCTCCATCAATTAGTGAGTGACATTGCTCCATCATTGCCCTTTTGAAATTTAGGAAAACATTAGGGTCACCAACAATGAGTACAGTGCATTTAAAGCAATTCTATTTTTAGTAGATGGAGCATACTAAATACACATGATAATAAATGACGCAACTTTCAACTTATGCCACACATCATTTAAACTAGTCCAAACAACACTTACACTGGAACAAAGGTCAGTCCATTTGTTCTGCCTCTACCATGCTGCTCCTAGCAGAAAAAACAAGCAGACTGAATCTCTCTTTTTGGAGCATTTCTGAATCTCCTGGAGTATGGAAATTTGATAGGTAGCAACCTGATTATTCTTGGAGATCTCAACATTCACTTTGACTGTCCTGGAAACCCATACACATCAAAACTCCTAGATTCCATTCATGTTTTCAACCTTTACCAGTCAGTTAACCAACCCACCTTTAAACATAGTCACATTTTAGACTGGATTCTTCATAGACAAGATGATAATATTTTGTGGGGCCCCGAGTGTTTGAGTGGTCTAAAGCACTTTCTGTTACGGATGACTGCCGTCTCACCTCTGTCTGCGTGGGTATGAGTCTAAGATTTGGCTAATGTAGTTATGTGAGAAAGCTTGCCAGTAGCTTCTCGTGGGTCGGTGGTTCTTTCCGGGGTTTTTCCCAGGTTCTTCCTCCACCAATAATACTGGCCACTATGTATTGTGTGCTGAAAAATGGTGTTAAACCCTAAAACAAACAAACAAAATAATATTTTGTGATCCAACATTGTATCTCACAAACTTTTATCAGATCACCGCCTCATTATATGCCATCTGGACGTATCAGTCCCTAACTCTCCACCCTTATTTACTACTAAGAGAAACCTCCATATGAAACAAGCTAATGCATGACATCCTTGCATACCTAACAACTTGCTTACCTCCTAAAGCAGAATAAATTTGATAACTGCCTGCGTTCATTGCTTGAAAAATATGCCTCCTCCACCAAGTGCAGAGTATCAATTCAAAAGTGTTCTCCATGGTATAGCAGTATTAAAGACCAGCTTCACACTGTTAAAAGACACTGCCGAAAGCCAGAGAGGCTTTTGATTTCCACCAAAATTACTATTCATAAACAAATCTTTGAAGCTGCTAAGAAGAACATCACAAACATAGCCCATTAAGCTAAATTATTCCACTACAGTACTAAGATCACTGAGAGTTCTAGCTTCAAAGAGCTCTTCGAGATTACTAACAAACTAATATTAAGGAACAAATGTACACCACTTCCAACTACCTACTCTCTAGTAGATCTTCTGGACCTGTTTGAAAATTTCTTCAGAGACAAGGTACAAACCTTTATAGATAAGCTTCACAACACAGACTAATCATCACGAGACAGTTGCAATACAGAATTTCAGTGACAACCAATAGCAGCATTTAAACCTGTCTCTATGGATATAAGTAATTTTGTTTTTAAGAAAACAAGCCCATTGTGTCGTGTTTTGTCCTCGTTAAGTACTTGTAATTATGTTTCATGTATTTTCCACAGATGGTCTTGAACCCAACTACAGTAGTGTTGTAGTTTTGTCTCAAAACAAGCTGATGGTGGTAGACTGCATGGCTGGGAATCTCCGTCTTTACAGTCTTCATGATGGAGATCTACTGGCAATATATGACAAACTGGAGTCAGCTCCCTGTGATATGTGTATATGTACTACACATGATGATGAAATCAAAATGGCAGTGTGGCTGGAAACATGTCCGATACAAATCCTGTCCATTAAATCCACAGGACTGACATCAACAATAACACCAGTGAGGAAATTAGAGATAATGACGAAATTTGATGACTGTCAGGGAATACAATACCTAAATGAAAAACTTCTTATATGTGGTCGGCAACAGTACAATAGAAATGACTACAGCCTATGTTGGGGCATTGTATCCATTACAAATGGCCATGTGGACAAAGTTAATACAGTCTGTAAATGTGAGGACTACAGTTCCTGTTGCATATCCATAAATCCCTGCGATGATAACATGGTTTATATCTCGTGTGATGCAGGTATTGAAAACCCCAATAATACTGGTGTTTATGGATACAGAAATTCTACACTGGAATTTCTATATAAACATGAAAAACTAGATTACCCCAGAGGCATCACTGTCGACAGATGGGGATATATATTTGTATGTAACTATTACTCTCCCTGTATTCATCACCTGACAGAGAAAGGTCAGCTAGTGACTATATACCAGGAGGGGATGACTTCAGATCCGAGTGCCATATTTTGGGAAGAACAGCAAGGATTATTGTACATCACGAAGTTCAGGACTAAACTCATTGCAATATACAGACCTGTTTATTCGGATCATCATGGTAAATACGTATTTATTATACCGACTTAAATATTACTGGGGAAAAAAAAACGTCAAATTATTATTATCAAATGATAATACAAACATGTTTAAAAGATTAAAGATCGTATTGGAAATAGTAATAATTTATTTTCCAGATTATTAAATTTTATATTAAATATTTTAAATAGTTGATGAAATTTTTGTCACAAATAAATTTACCAAGCAAATATGAATTTCTTAATGTTTGTAATTTTGAATTTAAATACATTATGTAGATCTTGATAAATACATCCATTAAACATCACTTACTTTCTTTGGTGTCAAATTATGTTCATCTATGGTTATTTTGCTTGTATTTTATTTATTGTTTTTCTTCGTGTTTTACCTCAAGCTTTACATCTATATATATGTTTTACCTCAAGCTTTAC
The DNA here is from genome assembly GCA_029339505.1 of Unio delphinus. NCBI lineage: Eukaryota > Metazoa > Mollusca > Bivalvia > Unionida > Unionidae > Unio > Unio delphinus. Next base: position 3,453,173 of record JAQISU010000103.1, read on the forward strand.
ATCTATATATATGTTTTACCTCAAGCTTTACATCTATATATATGTTTTACCTCAAGCTTTACATCTATATATATGTTTTACCTCAAGCTTTACATCTATATATATGTTTTACCTCAAGCTTTACATCTATATATATGTTTTACCCCAAGCTTTACATCTATATATATGTTTTACCTCAAGCTTTACATCTATATATATGTTTTACCTCAAGCTTTACATCTATATATATGTTTTACCTCAAGCTTTACATCTATATATATGTTTTACCTCAAGCTTTACATCTATATATATGTTTTACCTCAAGCTTTACATCTATATATATGTTTTACCTCAAGCTTTACATCTATATATATGTTTTACCCCAAGCTTTACATCTATATATATGTTTTACCTCAAGCTTTACATCTATATATATGTTTTACCTCAAGCTTTACATCTATATATATGTTTTACCTCAAGCTTTACATCTATATATATGTTTTACCTCAAGCTTTACATCTATATATATGTTTTACCTCAAGCTTTACATCTATATATATGTTTTACCTCAAGCTTTACATCTATATATATGTTTTACCTCAAGCTTTACATCTATATATATGTTTTACCTCAAGCTATATATATATATTGATGACAGTGCGATTGGACACTGTCAGGGTCTAACATTGTTTTGATGACAGTACGATTGGACACTGTCAGGGTCTAACATTGTTTTGATGACAGTACGATTGGACACTGTCAGGGTCTAACATTGTTTTGATGACAGTATGATTGGGCACTGTCAGGTTCAAACATTGTTTTGATGACAGTATGATTGGACACTGTCAGGGTCTAACATTGTTTTGATGACAGTATGACTGGACACTGTCAGGTTCTAACATTGTTTTGATGACAGTATGATTGGGCACTGTCAGGTTCTAACATTGTTTTGATGACAGTATGATTGGACACTGTCAGGTTCTAACATTGTTTTGATGACAGTATGATTGGACACTGTCAGGTTCTAACATTGTTTTGATGACAGTATGATTGGACACTGTCAGGTTCTAACATTGCTTTGATGACAGTATGATTGGACACTGTCAGGGTCTAACATTGTTTTGATGACAGTACGATTGATATCGCCAGGGTCTAATATGTGATGTCATTTTTGCCACAGTAACTTAAAGTCAGTTTTACAGGAAGAGAAGTGTACATATTTATGCCATTTTGAACCTGATTGGAATCACTGAAATTTTGGCTTCCATCCATCATTAATCTTTTTGTGATATTTCAGTTGCATGTAATTTGGTGATTTAACATTGGGAGATAATCCTGTCAATATTACCTTTCTTAGGTATGTAGATCACAAAGTCCTGAGTAACAATTGTTACGTACATTTGAAATAAGTCATTTATATTTATTTTTATTTTTTGTTTGTTTGTTAGATTTAAATTTGGCATTTTAAGTTTTAAGATTCGTTCATTAAAGGGGGGAGGGGTGACCTTTACTTTTACAGAGTAAACACCAGGTGTTGACCACATTTCTGACCTGGCATCAGAGTTGTAAACAAGGTTTTAAAATCATTGGTTGGTTCCAAGGACAAAATGGAGTTTGTGTAAACATCTTTCTATTGTAGTTGGGTCATACGCTGGGTACATGAGTTTTTGAACGTAAATTGTTCTGAGAGATTCTAGAAGGTCTTGACGCCTTTCCTGTTTACGTAAAAAAAAGCTATATAAATTATGTTTTGGAGCGAGATATTCAGTAGTAAATTGGGCTGTTAAAATATTAAGTTGTGTCTTTTTGAGTTATTATAAATTACCTTGTACTGGAAATTGTGTCAATTTGTTTGGATCAAGAGGAATTATTTTATTATGTGGGAAAGAATTGTGCTCATAGCGATTTTATTAACCAGAACTGACTAAATCAAGTGACATCGTCTTCCATCTTGGATACTTCGCTGGAATTCGAACTTAGAACTATTTGCACATTTTATTACCAGGACTATTGCCATTTCTCTAGTGGATAATATTTTGAAATGTTTTGGATTAATTTTGGAATTAATTCTTAAAACCTTAAGTTCATTTTTCTTTTCTGAAAAATATTTGTACTTAATAAATGGTTTATTAAGTTTTACAAGCTTGTTATTTTCACTCTTTCTGTGTTACTGTTTATTCAAGCCTAAGCACATAACACAATGAATGATAAAGATCATAAAGTCCTAAAAGTCCTGAGTAACAATGAAAGACAAAGATCACAAAGTCATAAAAGTCGTGAGGAACAATGAATGATAAAGATCATAAAGTCCTAAAAGTCGTGAGGAACAACGAATGAAAAAGATCACAAAGTCATAAAAGTCGTGAGGAACAATGAATGATAAAGATCATAAAGTCCTAAAAGTCGTGAGGAACAATGAAAGACAAAGATCACAAAGTCATAAAAATCCTGAGGAACAACGAATGATAAAATCATTTTTTTTTATGTACAGGAGATCATAATCAGCAAAGTGATGAAAAGAAACAACCTGTCAGTGAGGAGACATCTACACAGACTGAACAGAAGGTTGTATGTAGTATTTTATTTATAATCCTAATCCTAGTCTGATTTATAATACTAATCCTAGTCTGATTTATAATCCTAATTCTAATCCTAGTCTCTGATTTATAATCCTAGTCTCTGATTTATAATCCTAATCCTAGTCTGATTTATAATCCTAATTCTAATCCTAGTCTCTGATTTATAATCCTAGTCTCTGATTTATAATCCTAATCCTAGTCTGATTTATAATCCTAATCCTAGTCTGATTTATAATCCTAATCCTAGTCTCATTTATAATCCTAATCCTAGTCTGATTTATAATCCTAATCCTAGTCTCATTTATAACCCTAATTCTAATCCTAGTCTCTGATTTATAATCCTAATCCTAGTCTGATTTATAATCCTAATCCTAGTCTGATTTATAATCCTAATCCTAGTCTGATTTATAATCCTAATCCTAGTCTTATTTATAATCCTAATTCTAATCCTAGTCTCTGATTTATAATCCTAATCCAAGTCTCTGAATTATAATCCTAATCCTAGTCTGATTTATAATCCTAATTCTAATCCTAGTCTCTGTTTTATAATCCTAGTCTCTGATTTATAATCCTAGTCTCTGATTTATAATCCTAATCCTAGTGTCTGATTTATGAAATGCAGTTTACCAGTCACTAAAGTTAGTACGTATACTTTCGACAGTTTAGTCAGGATGTAGATATCACAGAAGGTAGATATCGCAGAATATAGATATCACATAAGGTAGATATCACAGAGTGTAGATATCACATAATTTGAGGTAGATATCAAATAAGGTAGATATCACAAAAGGTATATAACACAGAATAAATTATTAAATATATGGTTCTTATACAAATCAGAGTTTTTTTTATAAAATGAATGAAAAATTATTAGTAAGCTCATATTTCTATTTTTTCTAAAGACCATGGTCGGCACCAGTAATGTACATGTATTCTCAATATATCTGTATTCTAAAATCCTGGAAGTTCAAAATCAGGAACTGTAAATCAGTGTTAAAAATGTGGAATTAGAATGTGAATAAACAATTCTTATTGTTTTAAAATTAATCTTAGATGGTATCTTTAGCAAATATAGATCAAATATGGAAAATTTTCAACTTTTAAAATGATTTTTTGACGGAATAAATCTGAGAATACTTTTCATCAGCATATATAGGGAATCTACATGCAATAAGGTGTTCTGGGGTGTTTTTTTCCGTCTACTAATGCTTTTTTTCCTAGTTTACCAAAATTTCACTACTGCCCTATCCATGGTGTTGCTTTCAGTACATGTAGCTGTTAATATGTGCATAGTAAATTTACATATTAGGGCAAGCAAAAGAGGTCAGTGTGACATTAACAGTAGAGAATTGAAGTAAATATCTCAAACATAAATACACCCATGACCAGATTTTGTGACTGTGTACACATAAATACACCCATGACCAGATTTTGTGACTGTGTACACAACAGTTCATATGACACAAAGTTAAATAAACACATATAGCACAGGTCACTAGACCAGTCATTTTTATTTACTGTGCATACTAGTGACAGAGAAATCTGATATGAAACCTAATCTAATCACTATATGACAGCCTAATGTAATCACAAAATGTTAAACCTAATGTAATCAATATATGATAAACCAAATGTAATCAATATATGATAAACCAAATGTAATCACTAACTGATAAACCAAAAGGAATCACTATTTCATAGTCTAATCTAATCACTAAAGGATAGCCTAATGTAATCACTAAATGATAAACCTAATGTAATCACTAAATGATAAACCTAATGTAATCACTAAATGATAAACCTAGTGTAATCACTAAATGATAAACCTAATGTAATCACTAAATGATAAACCTAATGTAATCACTAAATGATAAACCTAATGTAAACACTAAATGATAAACCTAATGTAATCACTAAATGATAAACCTAATGTAATCACTAAATGATAAACCTAATTTAATCACTAAATGATAAACCTAATGTTATCACTAAATGATAAACCTAATGTAATCACTAAATGATAAACCTAATGTAATCACTAAATGATAAACCTAATGTAATCACTAAATGATAAACCTAATGTAATCACTAAATGATAAACCTAATGTAATCACTAAATGATAAACCTAATGTAATCACTAAATGATAAACCTAATGTAATCACTAAATGATCAACCTAATGTAATCACTAAATGATAAACCTAATTTAATCACTAAATGATAAACCTAATGTTATCACTAAATGATAAACCTAATGTAATCACTAAATGATAAACCTAATGTAATCACTAAATGATAAACCTAATGTAATCACTAAATGATAAACCTAATTTAATCACTAAATGATAAACCTAATGTAATCACTAAATGATAAACCTAATGTAATCACTAAATGATAAACCTAATGTAATCACTAAATGATAAACCTAAAGGAATCACTAAATGATAAACCTAATATAATCACTAAATGATAATAGTCTAATGTAATCACTAAATGATAAACCTAATGTAATCACTAAATGATAAACCTAATGTAATCACTAAATGATAAACCTAATGTAATCACTAAATGATAAAAGGTCAGTCAGTAGGTTCTACTGCTGACAATGGCAAATACTACCCTCTGTTCTGAATATATCCATGTAGTTCCAAAACTTGAAATACAGTAGTTTTTAGAAATTGAGCAAAATTAAAAGCTTTATGTAATTGTCAGAGCATGAAAATGGGGTCATTGAATAGGATTCTTTAAGTTTGTTTGCTTGTTTGTTTGTTTGATTAGGATTTTTTTAATCATAGCTTGAACACTTTTTCAGTCATATCGCTATGATGTCTGCAGTGAGGCAGTTTATAGTGATGACTAGCACTGGGGCATCATACTGCAGACACGTAACATGATGTCCCACCCAGTCACATTATCCTGACACTAGGCAGACCAGTCCTAACACTAACCTCTTAATGCTGAGCGTCAAGTGAGGCAGCTGTTAGTACCATTTTTGTAAGTCTTTGGTATGACTTGGCTGGGGATCGAACCCACGACCTCAAGCTTCCATGGCGAACGTTCTAACCCCTAGGCCACTAGAGAGGTTGGATCCTTTAAGACAAATATAAACATTTTAAAGCTGTACCTACAGTGGTGTTAGAGAAACAGCTAAATAAGAGGACAAATATTTCACTTCAACCTACTTTTGTCCCAGTACTGCCTTCTAAGATACACACATTACAAGAATGTACAAGGAAATAGAAATACATTACAGAAATGTACAAGGAAAAAGAAACACATGCAAAATGCTGAGCATTAACAAGTACAATAAATTAAAAATAATATATAAAAATTGTGTTGAGCAAGTTTTAACATAATAATGTAAAATTCAGTTTACATAAATTGTTTGACACAGCAAGTATCAAGCTCGCAACCTCTTGTTTGGCAAGCATGACATAAAAGGAAAGAAAAATGTGGGTGTTTATAAAATTTGGCAAGCATGACATAGAAGGAAAGAAAAATGTGGGTGTTTATAAAATTTGGCAAGCATGACCTAGAAGGAAAGAAAAATGTGGGTGTTTATAAAATTTGGCAAGCATGACATAGAAGGAAAGAAAAATGTTTTTATATGATATATATATCTGACTTATACAGAGATTGTGTTCCTGAGTAAGTGTCACAAGTTCTTTTCTCAAAACAATAAAATTAGTCCATGCAACCATGATTCACTTTTGCCAAAATGGATAAAACAAGATTTACAACTCCTATTCCAGTTGTATAATCATTTTTGCCTTCAAGCCTTAAAGATATTGAAGCCTTTAAGATATTGAAACCTTTAAGATACTGAAACCTTAAAGATATTGAAACCTTTAAGATATTGAAACCTTAAAGATATTGAAACCTTAAAGATATTGAAACCTTTAAGATATTGAAGCCTTAAAGATATTGAAACCTTAAAGATATTGAAACCTTAAAGATATTGAAACCTTTAAGATATTGAAGCCTTAAAGATATTGAAACCTTAAAGATATTGAAGCCTTAAAGATATTGAAACCTTAAAGATATTGAAGCCTTAAAGATATTGAAACCTTAAAGATATTGAAACCTTTAAGATATTGAAACCTTTAAGATATTGAAACCTTAAAGATATTGAAACCTTAAAGATATTGAAACCTTAAAGATATTGAAACCTTTAAGATATTGAAGCCTTAAAGATATTGAAACCTTAAAGATATTGAAACCTTTAAGATATTGAAGCCTTAAAGATATTGAAGCCTTTAAGATATTGAAACCTTAAAGATATTGAAACCTTAAAGATATTGAAGCCTTAAAGATATTGAAACCTTAAAGATATTGAAACCTTTAAGATATTGAAGCCTTAAAGATATTGAAACCTTAAAGATATTGAAACCTTAAAGATATTGAAACCTTTAAGATATTGAAGCCTTAAAGATATTGAAACCTTAAAGATATTGAAACCTTAAAGATATTGAAGCCTTAAAGATATTGAAACCTTAAAGATATTGAAGCCTTAAAGATATTGAAGCCTTAAAGATATTGAAACCTTAAAGATATTGAAACCTTTAAGATATTGAAGCCTTAAAGATATTGAAACCTTAAAGATATTGAAACCTTAAAAATATTGAAACCTTAAAGATATTGAAACCTTAAAGATATTGAAACCTTAAAGATATTGAAGCCTTAAAGATATTGAAACCTTAAAGATATTGAAGCCTTAAAGATATTGAAGCCTTAAAGATATTGAAACCTTTAAGATATCGAAACCTTGAAGATATCGAAGCCTTAAAGATATTGAAACCTTAAAGATATTGAAACCTTAAAGATATTGAAGCCTTAAAGATATTGAAACCTTAAAGATATTGAAACCTTTAAGATATTGAAACCTTAAAGATATTGAAACCTTAAAGATATTGAAGCCTTAAAGATATTGAAACCTTAAAGATATTAAAACCTTTAAGATATTGAAGCCTTAAAGATATTGAAACCTTTAAGATATTGAAACCTTAAAGATATTGAAACCTTAAAGATATTGAAGCCTTAAAGATATTGAAACCTTAAAGATATTGAAACCTTTAAGATATTGAAACCTTAAAGATATTGAAACCTTAAAGATATTGAAGCCTTAAAGATATTGAAGCCTTAAAGATATTGAAACCTTAAAGATATTGAAGCCTTAAAGATATTGAAGCCTTAAAGATATTGAAACCTTTAAGATATTGAAACCTTAAAGATATTGAAACCTTAAAGATATTGAAGCCTTTAAGATATTGAAGCCTTAAAGATATTGAAGCCTTTAAGATATTGAAGCGTTAAAGATATTGAAACCTTAAAGATATTGAAACCTTTAAGATATTGAAACCTTAAAGATATTGAAACCTTTAAGATATTGAAACCTTAAAGATATTGAAACCTTAAAGATATTGAAGCCTTAAAGATATTGAAACCTTAAAGATATTAAAGCCTTTAAGATATTGAAACCTTAAAGATATTGAAACCTTAAAGATATTGAAACCTTAAAGATATTGAAACCTTTAAGATATTGAAACCTTAAAGATATTGAAACCTTAAAGATATTGAAGCCTTTAAGATATTGAAGCCTTTAAGATATTGAAACCTTAAAGATATTGAAGCCTTTAAGATATTGAAGCCTTAAAGATATTGAAGCCTTTAAGATATTGAAGCGTTAAAGATATTGAAACCTTAAAGATATTGAAACCTTTAAGATATTGAAACCTTAAAGATATTGAAACCTTAAAGATATTGAAACCTTAAAGATATTGAAACCTTAAAGATATTGAAGCCTTAAAGATATTGAAACCTTAAAGATATTGAAACCTTAAAGATATTGAAGCCTTTAAGATATTGAAGCCTTTAAGATATTGAAACCTTAAAGATATTGAAGCCTTTAAGATATTGAAGCCTTAAAGATATTGAAGCCTTTAAGATATTGAAGCGTTAAAGATATTGAAACCTTAAAGATATTGAAACCTTTAAGATATTGAAACCTTAAAGATATTGAAACCTTAAAGATATTGAAACCTTAAAGATATTGAAACCTTAAAGATATTGAAGCCTTTAAGATATTGAAGCCTTTAAGATATTGAAGCCTTAAAGATATTGAAGCCTTAAAGATATTGAAGCCTTAAAGATATTGAAACCTTAAAGATATTGAAACCTTAAAGATATTGAAACCTTAAAGATATTGAACCTTTAAGATATTGAAACCTTAAAGATATTGAAACCTTAAAGATATTGAAACCTTAAAGATATTGAAACCTTAAAGATATTGAAGCCTTAAAGATATTGAAGCCTTTAAGATATTGAAGCGTTAAAGATATTGAAGCCTTTAAGATATTGAAGCCTTAAAGATATTGAAACCTTAAAGATGTTGAAACCTTTAAGATGTTGAAACCTTAAAGATATTGGAACCTTAAAGATATTGAAACCTTTAAGATATTGAAACCTTAAAGATATTGAAACCTTAAAGATATTGAAACCTTAAAGATATTGAAACCTTAAAGATATTGAAGCCTTAAAGATATTGAAACCTTAAAGATATTGAAGCCTTAAAGATATTGAAACCTTAAAGATATTGAAGCCTTAAAGATATTGAAACCTTAAAGATATTGAAACCTTTAAGATATTGAAACCTTAAAGATACTGAAACCTTAAAGATACTGAAGTCTTAAAGATATTGAAGCCTTAAAGATATTGAAACCTTAAAGATATTGAAACCTTTAAGATATTGAAACCTTAAAGATATTGAAGCCTTAAAGATATTGAAGCCAAAGATATTGAAGCCTTAAAGATATTGAAACCTTTAAGATATTGAAACCTTAAAGATATTGAAACCTTTAAGATATTGAAACCTTAAAGATATTGAAACCTTTAAGATATTGAAACCTTTAAGATATTGAAACCTAAAAGATATTGAAGCCTTAAAGATATTGAAGCCTTAAAGATATTGAAGCGTTAAAGATATTGAAACCTTAAAGATATTGAAACCTTAAAGATATTGAACCTTTAAAATATTGAAACCTTAAAGATATTGAAACCTTAAAGATATTGAAACCTTAAAGATATTGAAGCCTTAAAGATATTGAAGCCTTAAAGATATTGAAACCTTAAAGATATTGAAACCTTAAAGATATTGAAACCTTAAAGATATTGAAGCCTTTAAGATATTGAAGCCTTTAAGATATTGAAACCTTAAAGATATTGAAGCCTTTAAGATATTGAAGCCTTAAAGATATTGAAGCCTTTAAGATATTGAAGCGTTAAAGATATTGAAACCTTAAAGATATTGAAACCTTTAAGATATTGAAACCTTAAAGATATTGAAACCTTAAAGATATTGAAACCTTAAAGATATTGAAGCCTTTAAGATATTGAAGCCTTTAAGATATTGAAGCCTTAAAGATATTGAAGCCTTAAAGATATTGAAACCTTAAAGATATTGAAACCTTAAAGATATTGAAACCTTAAAGATATTGAACCTTTAAGATATTGAAACCTTAAAGATATTGAAACCTTAAAGATATTGAAACCTTAAAGATATTGAAACCTTAAAGATATTGAAGCCTTAAAGATATTGAAGCCTTTAAGATATTGAAGCGTTAAAGATATTGAAGCCTTTAAGATATTGAAGCCTTAAAGATATTGAAACCTTAAAGATGTTGAAACCTTTAAGATGTTGAAACCTTAAAGATATTGGAACCTTAAAGATATTGAAACCTTTAAGATATTGAAACCTTAAAGATATTGAAACCTTAAAGATATTGAAACCTTAAAGATATTGAAACCTTAAAGATATTGAAGCCTTAAAGATATTGAAACCTTAAAGATATTGAAGCCTTAAAGATATTGAAACCTTAAAGATATTGAAGCCTTAAAGATATTGAAACCTTAAAGATATTGAAACCTTTAAGATATTGAAACCTTAAAGATACTGAAACCTTAAAGATACTGAAGTCTTAAAGATATTGAAGCCTTAAAGATATTGAAACCTTAAAGATATTGAAACCTTTAAGATATTGAAACCTTAAAGATATTGAAGCCTTAAAGATATTGAAGCCAAAGATATTGAAGCCTTAAAGATATTGAAACCTTTAAGATATTGAAACCTTAAAGATATTGAAACCTTTAAGATATTGAAACCTTAAAGATATTGAAACCTTTAAGATATTGAAACCTTTAAGATATTGAAACCTAAAAGATATTGAAGCCTTAAAGATATTGAAGCCTTAAAGATATTGAAGCGTTAAAGATATTGAAACCTTAAAGATATTGAAACCTTAAAGATATTGAACCTTTAAAATATTGAAACCTTAAAGATATTGAAACCTTAAAGATATTGAAACCTTAAAGATATTGAAACCTTAAAGATATTGAAGCCTTAAAGATATTGAAGCCTTAAAGATATTGAAACCTTAAAGATATTGAAGCCTTAAAGATATTGAAGCCTTAAAGATATTGAAACCTTTAAGATATTGAAACCTTAAAGATATTGAAACCTTAAAGATATTGAAGCCTTTAAGATATTGAAGCCTTAAAGATATTGAAGCCTTTAAGATATTGAAGCGTTAAAGATATTGAAACCTTAAAGATATTGAAACCTTTAAGATATTGAAACCTTAAAGATATTGAAACCTTTAAGATATTGAAACCTTAAAGATATTGAAACCTTAAAGATATTGAAGCCTTAAAGATATTGAAACCTTAAAGATATTGAAGCCTTTAAGATATTGAAACCTTAAAGATATTGAAACCTTAAAGATATTGAAACCTTAAAGATATTGAAACCTTTAAGATATTGAAACCTTAAAGATATTGAAACCTTAAAGATATTGAAGCCTTTAAGATATTGAAGCCTTTAAGATATTGAAACCTTAAAGATATTGAAGCCTTTAAGATATTGAAGCCTTAAAGATATTGAAGCCTTTAAGATATTGAAGCGTTAAAGATATTGAAACCTTAAAGATATTGAAACCTTTAAGATATTGAAACCTTAAAGATATTGAAACCTTAAAGATATTGAAACCTTAAAGATATTGAAACCTTAAAGATATTGAAGCCTTAAAGATATTGAAACCTTAAAGATATTGAAACCTTAAAGATATTGAAGCCTTTAAGATATTGAAGCCTTTAAGATATTGAAACCTTAAAGATATTGAAGCCTTTAAGATATTGAAGCCTTAAAGATATTGAAGCCTTTAAGATATTGAAGCGTTAAAGATATTGAAACCTTAAAGATATTGAAACCTTTAAGATATTGAAACCTTAAAGATATTGAAACCTTAAAGATATTGAAACCTTAAAGATATTGAAACCTTAAAGATATTGAAGCCTTTAAGATATTGAAGCCTTTAAGATATTGAAGCCTTAAAGATATTGAAGCCTTAAAGATATTGAAGCCTTAAAGATATTGAAACCTTAAAGATATTGAAACCTTAAAGATATTGAAACCTTAAAGATATTGAACCTTTAAGATATTGAAACCTTAAAGATATTGAAACCTTAAAGATATTGAAACCTTAAAGATATTGAAACCTTTAAGATATTGAAACCTTTAAGATATTGAAACCTTAAAGATATTGAAACCTTAAAGATATTGAAACCTTAAAGATATTGAAGCCTTAAAGATATTGAAGCCTTTAAGATATTGAAGCGTTAAAGATATTGAAGCCTTTAAGATATTGAAGCCTTAAAGATATTGAAACCTTAAAGATGTTGAAACCTTTAAGATGTTGAAACCTTAAAGATATTGAAACCTTAAAGATATTGAAACCTTTAAGATATTGAAACCTTAAAGATATTGAAACCTTAAAGATATTGAAACCTTAAAGATATTGAAACCTTAAAGATATTGAAGCCTTAAAGATATTGAAACCTTAAAGATATTGAAGCCTTAAAGATATTGAAACCTTAAAGATATTGAAGCCTTAAAGATATTGAAACCTTAAAGATATTGAAACCTTTAAGATATTGAAACCTTAAAGATACTGAAACCTTAAAGATACTGAAGTCTTAAAGATATTGAAGCCTTAAAGATATTGAAACCTTAAAGATATTGAAACCTTTAAGATATTGAAACCTTAAAGATATTGAAGCCTTAAAGATATTGAAGCCAAAGATATTGAAGCCTTAAAGATATTGAAACCTTTAAGATATTGAAACCTTAAAGATATTGAAACCTTTAAGATATTGAAACCTTTAAGATATTGAAACCTTTAAGATATTGAAACCTTAAAGATATTGAAGCCTTAAAGATATTGAAGCCTTAAAGATATTGAAGCGTTAAAGATATTGAAACCTTAAAGATATTGAAACCTTAAAGATATTGAACCTTTAAAATATTGAAACCTTAAAGATATTGAAACCTTTAAGATATTGAAGCCTTTAAGATATTGAAACCTTTAAGATATTGAAACCTTTAAGATATTGAAACCTTTAAGATATTGAAGCCTTTAAGATATTGAAACCTTTAAGATATTGAAACCTTTAAGATATTGAAACCTTAAAGATATTGAAACCTTTAAGATATTGAAACCTTTAAGATACTGAAACCTTTAAGATATTGAAACCTTTAAGATATTGAAACCTTTAAGATACTGAAACCTTTAAGATACTGAAACCTTAAAGATATTGAAACCTTAAAGATATTGAAACCTTAAAGATATTGAAACCTTAAAGATATTGAAGCCTTAAAGATATTGAAACCTTAAAGATATTGAAGCCTTAAAGATATTGAAGCCTTAAAGATATTGAAACCTTTAAGATATCGAAACCTTGAAGATATCGAAGCCTTAAAGATATTGAAACCTTAAAGATATTGAAACCTTAAAGATATTGAAGCCTTAAAGATATTGAAACCTTAAAGATATTGAAACCTTTAAGATATTGAAACCTTAAAGATATTGAAACCTTAAAGATATTGAAGCCTTAAAGATATTGAAACCTTAAAGATATTGAAACCTTTAAGATATTGAAGCCTTAAAGATATTGAAACCTTTAAGATATTGAAACCTTAAAGATATTGAAACCTTAAAGATATTGAAGCCTTAAAGATACTGAAACCTTAAAGATATTGAAACCTTAAAGATATTGAAACCTTAAAGATATTGAAACCTTAAAGATATTGAAGCCTTAAAGATATTGAAGCCTTAAAGATATTGAAGCCTTAAAGATATTGAAGCCTTAAAGATATTGAAGCCTTAAAGATATTGAAACCTTTAAGATATTGAAACCTTAAAGATATTGAAACCTTAAAGATATTGAAGCCTTTAAGATATTGAAGCCTTAAAGATATTGAAGCCTTAAAGATATTGAAACCTTAAAGATATTGAAACCTTTAAGATATTGAAACCTTAAAGATATTGAAACCTTTAAGATATTGAAACCTTAAAGATATTGAAACCTTAAAGATATTGAAGCCTTAAAGATATTGAAACCTTAAAGATATTGAAGCCTTTAAGATATTGAAACCTTAAAGATATTGAAACCTTAAAGATATTGAAACCTTAAAGATATTGAAACCTTTAAGATATTGAAACCTTAAAGATATTGAAACCTTAAAGATATTGAAGCCTTTAAGATATTGAAGCCTTTAAGATATTGAAACCTTAAAGATATTGAAGCCTTTAAGATATTGAAGCCTTAAAGATATTGAAGCCTTTAAGATATTGAAGCGTTAAAGATATTGAAACCTTAAAGATATTGAAACCTTTAAGATATTGAAACCTTAAAGATATTGAAACCTTAAAGATATTGAAACCTTAAAGATATTGAAACCTTAAAGATATTGAAGCCTTAAAGATATTGAAACCTTAAAGATATTGAAACCTTAAAGATATTGAAACCTTAAAGATATTGAAGCCTTTAAGATATTGAAGCCTTTAAGATATTGAAACCTTAAAGATATTGAAGCCTTTAAGATATTGAAGCCTTAAAGATATTGAAGCCTTTAAGATATTGAAGCGTTAAAGATATTGAAACCTTAAAGATATTGAAACCTTTAAGATATTGAAACCTTAAAGATATTGAAACCTTAAAGATATTGAAACCTTAAAGATATTGAAACCTTAAAGATATTGAAGCCTTTAAGATATTGAAGCCTTTAAGATATTGAAGCCTTAAAGATATTGAAGCCTTAAAGATATTGAAACCTTAAAGATATTGAAACCTTAAAGATATTGAAACCTTAAAGATATTGAACCTTTAAGATATTGAAACCTTAAAGATATTGAAACCTTAAAGATATTGAAACCTTAAAGATATTGAAACCTTTAAGATATTGAAACCTTTAAGATATTGAAACCTTAAAGATATTGAAACCTTAAAGATATTGAAACCTTAAAGATATTGAAGCCTTAAAGATATTGAAGCCTTTAAGATATTGAAGCGTTAAAGATATTGAAGCCTTTAAGATATTGAAGCCTTAAAGATATTGAAACCTTAAAGATGTTGAAACCTTTAAGATGTTGAAACCTTAAAGATATTGAAACCTTAAAGATATTGAAACCTTTAAGATATTGAAACCTTAAAGATATTGAAACCTTAAAGATATTGAAACCTTAAAGATATTGAAATCTTAAAGATATTGAAGCCTTAAAGATATTGAAACCTTAAAGATATTGAAGCCTTAAAGATATTGAAACCTTAAAGATATTGAAGCCTTAAAGATATTGAAACCTTAAAGATATTGAAACCTTTAAGATATTGAAACCTTAAAGATACTGAAACCTTAAAGATACTGAAGTCTTAAAGATATTGAAGCCTTAAAGATATTGAAACCTTAAAGATATTGAAACCTTTAAGATATTGAAACCTTAAAGATATTGAAACCTTAAAGATATTGAAGCCTTAAAGATATTGAAGCCTTAAAGATATTGAAACCTTTAAGATATTGAAACCTTAAAGATATTGAAACCTTTAAGATATTGAAACCTTAAAGATATTGAAACCTTTAAGATATTGAAACCTTTAAGATATTGAAACCTTAAAGATATTGAAGCCTTAAAGATATTGAAGCCTTAAAGATATTGAAGCGTTAAAGATATTGAAACCTTAAAGATATTGAAACCTTAAAGATATTGAACCTTTAAAATATTGAAACCTTAAAGATATTGAAACCTTTAAGATATTGAAGCCTTTAAGATATTGAAACCTTTAAGATATTGAAACCTTTAAGATATTGAAACCTTTAAGATATTGAAGCCTTTAAGATATTGAAACCTTTAAGATATTGAAACCTTTAAGATATTGAAACCTTAAAGATATTGAAACCTTTAAGATATTGAAACCTTTAAGATACTGAAACCTTTAAGATATTGAAACCTTTAAGATATTGAAACCTTTAAGATACTGAAACCTTTAAGATACTGAAACCTTTAAGATACTGAAACCTTTAAGATACTGAAACCTTAAAGATATTGAAACCTTAAAGATATTGAAACCTTTAAGATATTGAAACCTTTAAGATACTGAAACCTTTAAGATATTGAAACCTTAAAGATATTGAAACCTTTAAGATATTGAAACCTTAAAGATATTGAAGCCTTAAAGATATTGAAGCCTTAAAGATATTGAAACCTTTAAGATATTGAAACCTTTAAGATATTGAAGCCTTTAAGATATTGAAACCTTTAAGATATTGAAACCTTAAAGATATTGAAGCCTTAAAGATATTGAAGCCTTAAAGATATTGAAACCTTAAAGATATTGAAACCTTTAAGATATTGAAACCTTAAAGATATTGAAACCTTAAAGATATTGAAGCCTTAAAGATATTGAAACCTTAAAGATATTGAAACCTTTAAGATACTGAAGCCTTAAAGATATTGAAACCTTAAAGATATTGAAACCTTAAAGATATTGAAACCTTTAAGATACTGAAGCCTTTAAGATATTGAAACCTTAAAGATATTGAAGCCTTAAAGATATTGAAGCCTTAAAGATATTGTTTTATGCCTAATGTGGCATGCCCCAAGCTTTCCTTTCCACTCCGTTTCACTTATTTATAAATTATTTAACTGTCATAAGATTTGAAGCTAAATAAAGTGAATGATATAGGACCACCTTACAAACAGAACATTCCATGATATAGGACCACCTTGAATCACTTGTACCAATTACAATTTCTACTATTACAAACAGAACATTCAATGACATAGGACCACCTTGGACCACTTGTTCCACTTACACTTTCTACTATTACAAACAGAACATTCATTGATATAGGACCACCTTGGACCACTTGTTCCACTTACACTTTCTACTATTACAAACAGAACATTCATTGATATAGGACCACTTGTCCCACTTACACTTTCCACTATTACAAACAGTACATTCAATGACATAGGACCACCTTGGACCACTTGTTCCACTTACACTTTCTACTATTACAAACAGTACATTCAATGTCATAGGACCACCTTGGACCACAAACAGAACATTCAATGACATAGGACCACCTTGGACCACTTGTTCCACTTACACTTTCTACTATTACAAACAGTATATGCAAAGACCGTTATTGCTGAAGACTTGAAATTGAAAACTATGTATGTTAGAGAGTTTTTATTTTTTATTTGTATGATGGGTCATAAAATGTGTTTTATAAATAAATATGTTATATTGATATACTTGCCACCTCACAACCTCATAGCATTGTTCTTTACTTGAATGATCACTATTGAGAATTTTCTAATGCCAATCTAGTACATATCTATCAATTCATTCATCACTTAGTAGGTTGCATTTACTCCATATCCTCCATATCCTACATTTACTCCGTATCCTCCATTTACTCCATATCCTCCATTTACTCCGTATCCTCCATTTACATCTTTAAAAACTAAAACGGACTGTGAGACATGTCAAGATCAGTAAAATGTATTGCAAGGATTACAACACTTTCAGACAGGATCAAGAAAAACACTTAAGTGAACGTCAAATTTTGCAGCGTGTCTTGAAACTATCAAATAATAATATAAATTAAAAACATAAGTTGTGAATCTTAAAATGTTAATTTCTATTATTTTTCAGAAACAATCTGATGATGGTTGTAAGTAAATATTTATTATATTAACCAAGTTTTAGGTTTTTGTGGATTTCCTATTAGAATCATTTTTTTTATATGTTAAATTTTACGCAAAAGTTAAGTCAGTCACTAGCATTTGATTTGAAGAAATTAAAAAAATCTACAAAATCTTTCATGACTGTGTAATAGTTAACTAGAAAATTGAAAAGATGGACACTTGAAATTTGAAAACACACTGACTAACAAATGAGTGAATAAGTAAGGAACATTTTTATTCGCTGCTGGAAACAGTAAGAATGAAGGTGAAAGTAAGCAGTGTATCTTCAGACTTGAGACTACAAAGCTGGGTGGGGATGGTATTCCATATTAGAGTGGTGATGTAGGAGTCAGACTGATACCCTGTTCAAAAACATTACATAGCTTAGGAGTCAGACTGATACCCTGTTCTAAAACATTAATGAACTTAGGAGTCAGACTGATACCCTGTTCAAAAACATTACATAGCTTAGGAGTCAGACTGATACCCTGTTCTAAAACATTAATGAACTTAGGAGTCAGACTGATACCCTGTTCTAAAGCGTTAAAGAGCTCTAATGCTAAATTAGAGGATGCATCCCATAAAAGGCGAGAAAGTATCACATACTTGAAAGAAACACCACCCAAAAATACAAGTACATATTAAAAAGTCGTCAGAAGAGTTTGATGACATTTGCTAAAAAAAAAACTCTTGTTCAGCTTTATTCAATTATGTTATGCTAAATGTTGCTAAAAATAAAGAAATAATGTTTAAAAACATCAGCTATTTCCTTAACACAGTTTGACCAGATTTTGCTAAAAATATACTTGTTCCATGTTGAGGCTCTCACAAAACTTAAAAATAAAACGTGAAGGCAACAAGCTCTGTTAAATATAGCAAATAATTTATTTCCCTAGAAAACAAGGTAAGAATGAGTTAAAGGACTTATGGTTTTACAAATCAAATACAAAAATAATCCAGTCCTCTGGAAAAACTTAATTGATACATGTCATTTGACATGTAGACCAGATATGGCCTTAACTCCAATTTATAAGTCTTACTCTGAGAATGAATTTAAAAAATGCCAGAAACTATTGCTGGTTCTGAGTCAAGGTCAGGAATTAGGTCAGTATTAGATATAATGTCGCTATAAAAATGTTTACATTGAATTTTTAAAAGAAAATCAAGTCCAAAAATACAATATTATAATAAAATGGCATGTAATGGAATAAAACAAAATGCTGCTCTGCATATGTTCTTATTATCACATCAAACCCATTACAAAATGTTATATCAAACCCATTACAAAATGTTATATCAAACCCATTACAAAATGTTATATCATACCCATTACAAAATGTTATATCAAACCCATTACAAAATGTTATATCAAACCCATTAAAAAATGTTATATCAAACCCATTACAAAATGGTATATCATACCCATTACAAAATGTTATATCAAACCCATTACAAAATGGTATATCAAACCCATTACAAAATGGTATATCAAACCCATTACAAAATGTTATATCAAACCCATTACAAAATGGTATATCATACCCATTACAAAATGTTATATCAAACCCATTACAAAATGTTATATCAAACCCATTACAAAATGTTATATCAAACCCATTACAAAATGGTATATCATACCCATTACAAAATGTTATATCAAACCCATTACAAAATGGTATATCAAACCCATTACAAAATGGTATATCAAACCCATTACAAAATGTTATATCAAACCCATTACAAAATGGTATATCAAACCCATTACAAAATGGTTTATCAAACCCATTACAAAATGTTATATCAAACCCATTACAAAATGTTATATCAAACCCATTACAAAATGTTATATCAAACCCATTACAAAATGTTATATCATACCCATTACAAAATGTTATATCAAACCCATTACAAAATGTTATATCAAACCCATTACAAAATGGTATATCAAACCCATTACAAAATGGTATATCAAACCCATTACAAAATGGTATATCAAACCCATTACAAAATGGTATATCAAACCCATTACAAAATGTTATATCAAACCCATTACAAAATGTTATATCAAACCCATTACAAAATGGTATATCATACCCATTACAAAATGTTATATCATACCCAAGAAATGGTACATCAAACAAATTACAAAATGGTATATCATACCCAAGAAATGTTATATCAAACCCATTACAAAATGGTATATCATACCTAAGAAATGGTACATCAAACAAATTACAAAATGGTATATCATACCCAAGAAATGGTACATCAAACCCATTACAAAATGGTATATCATACCCAAGAAATGGTACATCAAACAAATTACAAAATGGTATATCATACCCAAAAAATGGTACATCAAACAAATTACAAAATGGTATATCATACCCAAGAAATGTTATATCAAACCCATTACAAAATGGTGTATCATACCCAAGAAATGGTTGCTAAGTGCATGCCAAGGAAACAAAGGCAGCTGACTCTAGCTGGACTGGGCTGTTATGAAACCGATCATTATTTATCTGATTTGGATGCTCTATAAAATGACCTACTGTAGCTTCACTATATCAAAATTTTTAATGGATTTGAATTTTATACAGAATGTATTAATCAGTTGTCAGATATACTTATGTTCGAAGATGCTGCAAATAGCTCATTCTTTTAATGACTATAAAAATCAATGAGCAGTATTCTTTAAAACTACCCTAAATTTTTTTAAAGGTTCATGTCATTGAGACCAGTAGGACTAAAATCTAAAGCATTAGCCATGCCCTACAGAGGGGACTGTCACAAGCTTGGGTATTCATATGATGTACAGTTAATGATACTTTTGTTTGGTCAATGTATTACGTAGTTTTCATTCAACCATTTCTATCTTTCAGCTTCTGATGGTTCCAAACTACCTTCATAAACAATTAACACTGATAGGTGAAGGCCTATCAATTATGTCACAAGTCTCAAGTCACCTTATAAGTCATCACAAGTCCTGAGTCAACTTATTTGTCATCACAAGTCATGAGACTATGAGTCATGACAAGTTCAAAGTCATCACAAGTCCTGAAACACTTTATGAGTCATGGCAAGTTCAGAGTCATCACAAGTCTCGAGTCACCTTACGAGTCATCACAAGTCTTGAGTCACCTTATGAGTCATCACAAACCTTGAGTCACCTTTTGAGTCATCATAAGACCAGAGCTGTCTTATGAGTCATCACAAGTCTTGAATAACCTTACAAGTCATCACAAGCTTTAAGTTGCTGGAGTCATCACAAGCCCTTAGTTGCCTTACGAGTCTTCACAAGCCTTGAGTTGCCTTACGAGTCATCACAAGCTATAGTCGCCTTACAACTCATCACAAGCCTTGAGTCGCCTTACAAGTCATCACAAGCTTTCAGCTGCCTTACGGGCCATCACAAGCCCCGAGTCGCCTGAGTCATCACAAGCCCTGAGTTGCCTTACAAGTCATCACAAGCCCTGAGTCGCCTTTCAAGTCATCACAAGCCCTGAGTCGCCTTACAAGTCATCACAAGCCCCGAGTCGCCTTACGAGTCATAACATGCTCTGAGTCATCACCTTACGAGTCTTCATAAATCCTGGACTGTGCTACTTTCTTTAGGAAGACTAATTATCTGATGTTTAACCATAACGATTTATTTCTTTTACTATGGACTTCTTAATAAGGCTAAACCATAAAAGTTTGTTTAACCATAACGATTTATTTCTTTTACTATGGACTTCTTAATAAGGCTAAACCATAACAGTTTGTTTAACCATAACGATTTATTTCTTTTACTATGGACTTCTAAATAAGGTTAAACCATAACAGTTTGTTTAACCATAACGATTTATTTCTTCTACTATGGACTTCTAAATAAGGCTAAACCATAACAGTTTGTTTAACCATAACGATTTATTTCTTTTACTATGGACTTCTAAATAAGGCTAAACCATAACAGTTTGTTTAACCATAACAGTTTATTTCTTTTACTATGGACTTCTAAATAAGGCTAAACCATAACAGTTTGTTTAACCATAACGATTTATTTCTTTTACTATGGACTTCTAAATAAGGCTAAACCATAACAGTTTGTTTAACCATAACGATTTATTTCTTTTACTATGGACTTCTAAATAAGGCTAAACCATAACAGTTTGTTTAACCATAACAGTTTATTTCTTTTACTATGGACTTCTAAATAAGGCTAAACCATAACAGTTTGTTTAACCATAACGATTTATTTCTTTTACTATGGACTTCTAAATAAGGCTAAACCATAACAGTTTGTTTAACCATAACGATTTATTTCTTTTACTATGGACTTCTAAATAAGGCTAAACCATAACAGTTTGTTTAACCATAACAGTTTATTTCTTTTACTATGGACTTCTAAATAAGGCTAAACCATAACAGTTTGTTTAGCCATAACGATTTATTTCTTTCACTATGGACTTCTACATTAGGCTAAACCATAACAGTTTGTTTAACCATAACAGTTTATTTCTTTTACTATGGACTTCTAAATAAGGCTAAACCATAACAGTTTGTTTAACCATAACGATTTATTTCTTTTACTATGGACTTCTAAATAAGGCTAAACCATAACAGTTTGTTTAACCATAATGATTTATTTCTTTTACTATAGACTTCAAAATAAGGCTAAACCATAACAGTTTGTTTAACCATAACAGTTTATTTCTTTTACTATGGACTTCTTAATAAGGCTAAACCATAACAGTTTGCTTAACCATAACAGTTTATTTCTTTTACTATGGACTTCTAATTAAGGCTAAACCATAACAGTTTGTTTAACCATAACGATTTATTTCTTTTACTATGGACTTCTAAATAAGGCTAAACCATAACAGTTTGTTTAACCATAACAGTTTATTTCTTTTACTATGGACTTCTAAATAAGGCTAAACCATAACAGTTTGTTTAGCCATAACGATTTATTTCTTTCACTATGGACTTCTAAATTAGGCTAAACCATAACATTTTGTTTAACCATAACAGTTTATTTCTTTTACTATGGACTTCTAAATAAGGCTAAACCATAACAGTTTGTTTAACCATAACGATTTATTTCTTTTACTATGGACTTCTAAATAAGGCTAAACCATAACAGTTTGTTTAACCATAGCGATTTATATCTTTTACTATAGACTTCAAAATAAGGCTAAACCATAACAGTTTGTTTAACCATAACAGTTTATTTCTTTTACTATGGACTTCTTAATAAGGCTAAACCATAACAGTTTGTTTAACCATAACAGTTTATTTCTTTTACTATGGACTTCTAATTAAGGCTAAACCATAACAGTTTGTTTAACCATAACGATTTATTTCTTTTACTATGGACTTCTAAAAAAGACTAAACCATAACAGTTTGTTTAACCATAACGATTTATTTCTTTTACTATGGACTTCTAAAAAAGGCTAAACCATAACAGTTTGTTTAACCATAACGATTTATTTCTTTTACTATGGACTTCTAAATAAGGCTAAACCATAACAGTTTGTTTAACCATAACGATTTATTTCTTTTACTATGGACTTCTAAATAAGGCTAAACCATAACAGTTTGTTTAACCATAACGATTTATTTCTTTTACTATGGACTTCTAAATAAGGTTAAACCATAACAGTTTGTTTAACCATAACAGTTTATTTCTTTTACTATGGACTTCTAAATAAGGCTAAACCATAACAGTTTGTTTAACCATAACGATTTATTTCTTTTACTATGGACTTCTTAATAAGGCTAAACCATAACAGTTTATTTCTTTTACTATGGACTTCTAAAAAAGGCTAAACCATAACAGTTTGTTTAACCATAACGATTTATTTCTTTTACTATGGACTTCTAAATAAGGCTAAACCATAACAGTTTGTTTAACCATAACGATTTATTTCTTTTACTATGGACTTCTAAATAAGGCTAAACCATAACAGTTTGTTTAACCATAACGATTTATTTCTTTTACTATGGACTTCTAAATAAGGCTAAACCATAACAGTTTGTTTAACCATAACGATTTATTTCTTTTACTATAGACTTCAAAATAAGGCTAAACCATAACAGTTTGTTTAACCATAACAGTTTATTTCTTTTACTATGGACTTCTTAATAAGGCTAAACCATAACAGTTTATTTCTTATTATACATTGATTATTCTTCAATTATTCATTAATTATTCATTAACTATTTTTCAGAGTTAAAATAAATGTTTGTGAGTTATACTGACATGAGTTATATATACAAATTGCCAGATGCAGTCCTATATTTTCATTTAAACCACAGACTTTTAAAATATTTGTATAGTTTGCATTTAGTATATTGTTTCTGTGTGTTTTCACAGAATATTGGGCAGTTTTAATGAATTAAGTATATTGTGTTTTGGTGTATTGTCACAGAACATTGGGGACAGTTTGATTGCTTTAAGTATAGTGTTTTTCTATTTGTTGTCATAGATTATTGGGCAATTTGAATTATGTAAATTATCCTTCTGTGTTGTATATTTTAGTCTTTTTCAGGTTAGACAATTGTTAAATTAATGTACAAGTTAAATTTGGTTCAGGTTAGACAATTGGTAAATGAATGTACAAGTTAAATTCAGTTTAGATTACACAATTGGTCAATGAATGTACAAGTTAAATTTGGTTCATTTTAGACAATTGGTCAATGAATGTACAAGTTAAATTCTGTTCAGGTTAGACAATTGGTAATGAATGGACAAGTTAAATTAAGTTCAGATTAGACAATTGGTAGTTGTAGTTGTTGCAGGGTTTAATGCCATTTTTCAGCATAAGATAGGCTATACATGGCAGCCAGTATTAATGGCGGAGGAAGAACCTGGGAGAATCCCCGGAAAGAACCACTGACCCACGAGATAGACAATTGATAAATGAATGTACAAATTCAGTTCAGGTTAGACAGTTGGTAAATGAATGTACAAGTTAAATTTATTTATATGTTTTATGCATTAAACAATAACAAACATCTGAGTTTGAATCATCCAATGCAATTTATTATTTCAGATTCATATACCAACATATTAACCCTTAAAGTGATAGCCAGTCAAACATCTTGTAGTGCTTGTCGTGACTTTAGTCATGCTGCCAGTCAATGTCTTGTAGTGCTTGTTGTGACTTTAGTTATGCTGTCGGTCAGTGTCTTGTAGTGCTTGTTGTGACTTTAGTTATGCTGTCGGTCAGTGTCTTGTAGTGCTTGTTGTGACTTTAGTTATGCTGTCAGTCAATGTCTTGTAGTGCTTGTTGTGACTTTATTCATGCTGTCGGTCAGTGTCTTGTAGTGCTTGTCATGACTTTATTCATGCTGTCGGTCAGTGTCTTGTAGTGCTTGTCGTGACTTTAGTTATGCTGTCAGTCAATGTCTTGTAGTGCTTGTCGTGACTTTAGTCATGCTGTCAGTCAATGTCTTGTAGTGCTTGTTGTGACTTTAGTTATGCTGTCAATGTCTTGTAGTGCTTGTCGTGACTTTAGTCATGCTGTCAGTCAATGTCTTGTAGTGCTTGTTGTGACTTTAGTTATGCTGTCGGTCAATGTCTTGTAGTGCTTGTTGTGACTTTAGTTATGCTGTCGGTCAGTGTCTTGTAGTGCTTGTCGTGACTTTAGTTATGCTGTCAGTCAATGTCTTGTAGTGCTTGTTGTGACTTTAGTTATGCTGTCGGTCAGTGTCTTGTAGTGCTTGTTGTGACTTTAGTTATGCTGTCGGTCAGTGTCTTGTAGTGCTTGTCGTGACTTTATTCATGCTGTCGGTCAGTGTCTTGTAGTACTTGTCATGACTTAAATCATTTTCTAGTTTAGCAACAATATATGTATCCTATTACTTCAATTAGCCATGACTGCTTGTAAAACTATATTTGATTGGTTTATAAAGGCCCAGAACATGCATTCCATTATACTTTACTATGCAATTAGCAAAGAAATTTTACAAATACTTGCTTTTGAGCATGTGGTACCTGGAAAAAATTAAAATGGCTGATGTTGAATACGATGGTGATTTCTTGCAACAAATACTGGCTTCTGCTAGTGATGATAATAATGATTTTGAAGAATTTGAGGAGGATGAAATTAATGGAGCTGACAAAGTGTTGATGGAAATACCCATAACTGATTTTGAGCCAGTACATCCTTGCTTGACATGAAAAGATGACATGCCTGTCAACCCCCTATTCACTGATAATTAAAAATTAAATGTTGAGATGGTGAATACTGAACCTATGGACTATTTAAGACTATTTTTGATGATGAGTTATTACATCTGATAGTAGATCAAACAAATTGTTATGCAGATCAGAGTTCATAGGGCAGACTTGATGGAGAACAGTTGCATGAAGAAATGACAGCCTGTCATACCTGAGTATGTAAAACTCTTCTTTTTTTTTCACATTGATTATAGCAATGGACTTGGTACATTAATCTGATCTTGATTTCTACTGGGCTACTGATGATGTGATATCAACGCCATGAGTACGGAATAGATTTCTAGCTATTCTAAGCAGTTTACACCTGGCAGACAACAAGAACAATCAAGGCGACCCTTTACACATGATCTGCCCAATGATTGAGAGCAAATACGAGAAATTTGCTGAGGTTTATTAACTAGATAAATTATGAATCTTAGTTTTGATGATGTTAGAATAACAGGTGAAAATTTTTCATGAACATTTATTACTGACTATGGGGATCTAAACTTACCTCTGACATTCATGGAGTGGATGTTTACAAAACTCACCTTTTCTTTACCTGTGATTTTCACAATTTAGATATAATATTGTGACAGATATTGCATGTACATGGTTGAACTACTAAAGAATATAATATATCTTAGATATACGTTTCCATTAAAAAACAAATAAAACTACAGATGAAATACAATTGTAACTTAAAATGTTACCCGTATTTGCACCTGTACATGCAAATTTGTTACACTTACACGTGTCTTGATGCTAATCTTAAAGTGTAGACATACACCATCATTTTGCAAATATGGTTTGTGTATCTGATGTGTATATTTACTGAAATACATGCAATTTAAAAACTACTATTTTCATCTTTTTTTTTCTCAGACAATTTAACACTGAGGGATCATGTACTGTACTTTAAGGGTTAATTACAGTCCTTTTATGAAAGTAGAGTTTAATGTGTGATGTTAATTTGATGCATAATGCTTATCACTATATTCACTGATGCTGATCACTGTATTCACTGATGCTGATCACTGTATTCACTGATGCTGATCACTGTATTCACTGATGCTGATCACTGTATTCACTGATGCTTATCACTGTATTCACTGATGCTGATCACTATTCACTGATGCTTATCACTGTATTCACTGATGCTGATCACTGTATTCACTGATGCTGATCACTGTATTCACTGATGCTTATCACTGTATTCACTGATGCTGATCACTGTATTCACTGATGCTGATCACTGTATTCACTGATGCTTATCACTGTATTCACTGATGCTGATCACTGTATTCACTGATGCTGATCACTGTATTCACTGATGCTGATCACTGTATTCACTGATGCTTATCATTGTATTCACTGATGCTTATCACTGTATTCACTGATGCTGATCACTGTATTCACTGATGCTTATCACTGTATTCACTGATGCTTATCACTGTATTTACTGATGCTTATCACTATTCACTGATGCTTATCACTGTATTCACTGATGCTTATCACTGTATTCACTGATGCTGATCACCTCACTGAGATACGGTCTGTCCTAGACTCAGTTTGCAGGCCAGAATGAACAGACTGCAAAACATTCCTTGTTCATTTATTGGGCCATCATCATCAGCATGCCATTTAATGGGCCATCATCATCAGTATGCCATTTAATGGGCCATCATCAGCATGCCATTTAATGGGCCATCATCAGTATGCCATTTAATGGGCCATCATCAGCATGCCATTTAATGGGCCATCATCATCAGCATGCCATTTAATAGGCCATCATCATCAGCATGCCATTTAATGGGCCATCATCATCAGTATGCCATTTAATGGGCCATCATCATCAGCATGCCATTTAATGGGCCATCATCAGCATGCCATTTAATGGGCCATCATCATCAGCATGCCATTTAATGGGCCATCATCATCAGCATGCCATTTAATGGGTCATCATCATCAGCATGCCATTTAATGGGCCATCATCATCAGCATGCCATTTAATGGGCCATCATCATCAGCATGCCATTTAATGGGCCATCATCATCAGTATGCCATTTAATGGGCCATCATCATCAGTATGCCATTTAATGGGCCATCATCATCTGCATGCCATTTAATGGGCCATCATCATAAGCATGCCATTTAATGGGCCATCATCATCAGTATGCCATTTAATGGGCCATCATCATCAGCATGCCATTTAATGGGCTGCCATTATCAGCATGCCATTTAATGGGCCATCATCATCAGCATGCCATTTAATGGGCCATCATCATCAGCATGCCATTTAATGGGCCATCATCATCAGTATGCCATTTAATGGGCCATCATCATCAGTATGCCATTTAATGGGCCATCATCATCAGTATGCCATTTAATGGGCCATCATCATCAGTATGCCATTTAATGGGCTGCCATTATCAGCATGCCATTTAATGGGCCATCATCATCAGCATGCCATAAGGTGACATTATTACATCTATTAGTGTTCAAGTTTCTGTATGTTCATTTTTATTTTCTATTCTTTTTTTTACGATAAATTATTGAGTACCCTATGTCACCATAGCCATTAATATTTACATTTTATCTTCAATTGTCCATCTGTTTATATTTCTATCCACCATTTGCTACCTCGGTTGTTTTAAGGTTTGCAGAAAGTTTCCATAATGATTTTTTGTTAAAAACCCCTAATGCAGCTTTTATACACACAATAGAGGTGAAATTTTCTCATCCATCAAATTGTCAGTTCCTGTTTTGTTTCCATACAGTAACTCAAATTCTTCTCCATTTTTGTTTCCATCCAGTAACTCAAATTCTTCTCCATTTTTGTTTCCATACAGTAACTCAAATTCTTCTCCATTTTTGTTTCCATCCAGTAACTCAAATTCTTCTCCATTTTTGTTTCCATACAGTAACTCAAATTCTTCTCCATTTTTGTTTCCATACAATAACTCAAATTCTTCTCCATTTTTCATTATGTGTACATTTGCCTGTACAGCAGAATATATTCCCCCAAAAGACTTAAAATGATTTCTTTTCAAAATCTGCTCAGCAGAAAATTGGACACAAATGTTCAGACATGGAGTCTTATGTTGATCTATAATCCAAATGGGCCACCATTCAAAAAACAGAAACCAAACAAATTCAAATGGCTTCTCAAAATGTATTTGGCAATTTGTAATTTTGACATGAAAGCCTTTCAGTTTTATAAAAAGCATGCTTATATATTTAAATTTAGTCACTTTAACTGCAAACAGAAGAAAACCACTGTAAAACAATTGGTCTGAAATTTATCTACGGAATTTGATTGAATTTGACACAGTATTCCTGTCTTTATTAGGTCTTTAAGAATTTGATTGAATTTGACACAGTATTCCTGTCTTTATTAGGTCTTTAAGAATTTGATTGAATTTGACACAGTATTCCTGTCTTTATTAGGTCTTTAAGAATTTGATTGAATTTGACACAGTATTCCTGTCTTTATTAGGTCTTTAAGAATTTGATTGAATTTGACACAGTATTCCTGTCTTTATTAGGTCTTTAAGAATTTTACAAATGATTCTTACTCTAAATGAAACAAGGTTGCCACAGCTACAGTTTAAAAATTCAACCCTTTCTTCCAAAACCAACAAAAAGACTTTTGACTAAATTTGACACATCTGCATATAGGGCTGTTCAATTCAACAAATATTATGTCTGTCTCAAGATAAAACTACTACGAATAACGGTTGAAAAATTTGTCCTTGCTACAATGTCCTTTACTGATAGAGAAATGATCCAGTAAAAATCTTGTCCTTGTTACAATGTCCTTTACTTGAACAGAGTAACAATATAAAACCTTTTCATTGTTAGTCTTTTACTAATATAAGAGTAATAGTAGAAAATCTTGTCCTTGTTACAGTGCATTTTACTTACATAGAGTAAAAGAATAAAAACTTGTCCTTGTTACAGTGTTTTACTTATATAAGAGTAACAGAATAAAAACTTGTCCTTGTTACAGTGCATTTTACTTACATAGAGTAACAGAATAAAAACTTGTCCTTGTTACAGTGTTTTACTTATATAGAGTAACAGAATAAAAACTTGTCCTTGTTACAGCACATTTTACTTACATAGAAATGATCCAGATCCAAAATCATAAATGGCTGCTGAAAGAAAACACTTTCTGACCGAATTATATATAAAAAACCCACATACCTGATATTTCCCAACTTTAGCAGAGTGCATCCTGGTAGCCTTTCCCTTTTGGACCAGCTGTAATCTTGATTTAAAACCTTTAGGGGTCAATTCCTTTGTATTCGACTAGTTGTAATCTTGATTTAAAACCTTCAGGGGTCAATTAAACTTCCCTTTGTATTGGACCAGTTGTAATCTTGATTTAAAACCTTTAGAGGTCAATTAAACTAACCTTTATATTGTCATGGTTACATTGTTTCAAAATAAAATGTAGATCTTCAGCAAATGCTTTTATCTGCATGCTACTCTGAAATCTCGCGATTTGTATTGCCACTCTGAAATCTCGCGATTTGTATTGCTACTCTGAAATCTCGTGATTTGTATTGCTACTCTGAAATCTCGCGATTTGTATTGCTATTCTGAAATCTCGCGATTTGTATTGCTTTATTTATTGCACATGATCAGAATGCAAATCTGTGACCTCAAGTTCAAAACTTTTGGTAACATATGGATGGACGTTAGGCAGATGTCTTCCTTCTTAAACGTCAGACCCACTTTGGTCTCTCTTTTTTCTAAATTTAGAACAGAAAATCAGTTGTTTTTTTCTGTCCTGCAAGTTTTGTGATATAATTTATTTATTTAATAATAAAGAGAATCATATTTGAGACCAATATTTCTAAAAAATATGAGTTACTATAACAGTCATTTGTGCTACCATGCCAATTGTACCAATAAGATACAGTTTACTACTATTGGAACCAGAAGTACCAGACCGTTTTGGTAACTGTTGACATCAAGACTAGCGCTTAACATGAAATCAGTTATTTTATTAAATATTTTAAATAACTGAGAATTGGGGAGTTCATGAAATTTTTGCATGTCGCTTGAATTTGTGAATCAATGAAAGTTGTGAAATTCACGCCAAAATCGTGAGGGTTGGCAGCTATGTGTAGATCATCCAGTGTGCTATTTTTAGAAGAAATTAAATAAGTACCAGAACCATTATTCCACAATCAAGAAGGAATGTTTGGCTTCGATATTGGTTTTACGACACTTCGATATTGGTTTTACGACACTTCGATATTGGTTTTACAACACTTCGATATTGGTTTCACAACACTTCGATATTGGTTTTACAACACTTTGAATTATTTTAGTTCAGCTTCTCAATTATTGTTTAGTGATCACAATCCCCCTTACATTCATTGGTAAGATGTACAAGAAAAATTAAAGATTATTAAGGTTGAGTAATTAAAGATTATTAAGGTCGAGTAATTAAAGATTATTAAGGACGAGTAATTAAAGATTATTAAGGTCGAGTAATTAAAGATTATTAAGGTCGAGTGTGATGTTGCATGAATTGACATCAGGCACATCAAAGGAAAAGAACCATTTAAGAGCAGATGCAGGTTATGTGTATTTAGTTTGCATTGTTTCTTAGTTTTTTATTTCATTATATACTATTTATAATGTAACATTGTATGTTGGACTTTACCTTGTCGAAAGTCAAGTTAATTTTCTACCGGATGTGATTTTCTCATTTTAGTTTCGTAAACCAATCTAGAACTTTGGAAATTCTTCATGAAATGAATACCTGTAGTTTACTACATTTTATATTGTAAATTTTAGTAAAAAAAAAACAACTTCTAACTATAAGATTTTATTTTGTCAACACTATGCGCCTTCCAAAAGAGAATGTAACATTAAAAATGTTTTTGTTTAGAAAATGCCAATTGTGACCCAAGGTCAGGTAGTGGACTATATAATCTAGTTTTTCTAGAAATTATTAACTTGTGCTTACAGATCTTAGCAGAATCAATTGTATTATTATTGTATCCAGTAATTCATTTGGGCTGAAATTTATTTATTCTTTGGAAATACATAGATATTTGCTTGAAATGAGTGAATAACGGAAATATTTAATTAAGTAAAATACTAGAATTTTTCACTCACGAGATGAAACGTATCAGTCATTCACTCAATTCAAGCAAATTTTCGTTTATGCTCACATACATTGGCTACCTAAAGTTTGTGATTTAGCAGATTTCTTATGGTAATGTCAGTTGTTTACTTTACATGTTCTGCTGTGCTGTGTACCTGCGCAAAAAATTAGTTCCACATCAGATTGATGAAAAATAACACATTTCCAGAATAACAAACAACAAGTTTCAAGGATAACATACAAGGATTATTAATGAGCATACAACTACAAGTAATTCATCAATGTCTAATTGTTTTTTTTAATTAGTAGTTCACCAACAAAAAAATGAAAGGGAGGTAAGTATGTTCTGACCCAGAAAAGTATTTCCTAGTGAAAAAATATCACTAAAGTGAGATATCAATTTTTTAGTTAGAAAATCAAGTAAGTAATAAAATAAAAAGTGCTATTCAAATATAGCATATTGAAAACAAAGACTTGAATATATAGCATATTGAAAACAAAGACTTGAATATATACCAAAATTAAAAACAAGACTTGAATATATACCAAAATTAAAAATAAAGACTTGAATGTATAGCATATTGAAAAATAAGGATATAGTCTTGGATTGTATTGTTATTATTATTACAAGGGCTCCACAAACACATCAACACTTCATGTGTTGGATTTAGTGTTGTCAAGTCAAGGTTGTTTCATTTAAACACCTGGTGCCCAGGGAAGCAGTTTAAAAAAAATATGTCAGGATACTTTGAATGCAGTGTTTGTATTAAAATAAAAATAAAATTCTAAATTGCATCTATTGATGAGTACCTCACATTACAAGTAGTTTAACTGGGTCCCATATTTTACTGGAACTGTCTGCTGAACTTCAATCATTGAGATTGTGTGTGTAATGCTAGAATTATTTGGAATTAAATTTGCAATACCATAAGTTCTATCTTTTACATTTTCAGTTTATATTCTAGGGAAACAAATTATTTGTTGAATTTTACAAAGCCTGTTGCTTCTCACTCCTATTATTTTACAACCATAGTAAAGATAATCTGCCGAAAAAATAATAAGAACAAGATTACACTATACACATGATTGAAATAAACAAGAGTACACTATTAATAATAATGAGGACTTTGTATGTATTGCACCAGAGAACAAATTTTCCGTTTGTACACTGCACATATGGTTTAAATAAACAAAAGTACACTAATAATAATAATAATAATACCAATAAAGAGGACTTTGTATAGCGCCAGAGAATTTTTTTGTGCTCGTTCACTATACACCTAGTTTAAATAACAAGTCCTGATATGCTACTTAGAAAAATTATATTACTATATTTAATCAAATTTATTTTCCTTTAAAATGTCATGAGTATTACAGTGCATAATACTTGTACCTAAAGACACATACATACCATCTTTCTGCCTATGATAAGGAATACCTAAAGACGTGTACACACATAGCATCTTTCTGTCTATGATAAGGAATGCCTAGACACATGTACATACATACCATCTTTCTGCCTATGATAAGGAATACCTAAATATGTGTACATACATAGCATCTTTCTGCCTATGATAAGGAATACCTAAAGACACATACGTACCATCTTTCTGCCAATGATAAGGAATACCTAAAGACGTGTACATACATACCACCTTTAAGCCTATGATAAGGAATGCCTGCCATGATAAATAAACCCATAAAGTTTCATGGACTGTATATAAAACATAAGCAGAGAAACTGAACTACCAATAAATACAAAATCCTGACACTGACCCATGTAAGACATGGCAACTCAAAACAATGATACTACTTTATGGCCACCAGAAGCAGTATTAGGGTAACGACACTATGGCACTGTCACCAGAGGTATATGCAGGGTAATGACAACACCATATCAATGTCACCAGAGGTATATGCAGGGTAATGACAACACCATATCAATGTCATCAGAGGCATGGTAATGACAACACCATATCAATGTCACCAGAGGCAGGGTAATGACAACACCATATCAATGTCACCAGAGGCAGGGTAATGATGAGACCATAAAAAGGTGTAGGGTAATAAAGACATGCATCAAATTATAAGTCAAGTCTACTTTAATATTAAATTTTTTATTCATGATCATGATAGTTCTAATATTTAAAATGACACTCTTCAATTTCGCTGAAAAAAAGTTTGTAAAAAACAAGCACTACCTTTCTTATTTCTAATATTTAAAATGACACTCTTCAATTTCACTGAAAATAAGTTTGCAAAAAAACAACCACTACCTTTCTTATTTTGAGTTTCCGTATGAAGTCACACTATAACATAAGACATTATTCAAGCGTGAAGTCACAAGCGTGCTTTGACCTTAAACAACATAACTTTCACAGACTCGGCATTAATTGCTACAGGAAAATACGTTGTATTGTTTCAAGGGAAGCAATTGTATGCTGTATTGTTGCATGTAGATTGTATAATTTCTAGGTAAGGCATTTGCCAATATGAATTACTGCTAAACACGATGGTTTTGTTCGAAACTGTCCATTGGCTAGCATGATTAAAAAAATACTAAACTGTATATGCTGAACATGAGAAATGGAACACAATTATGGATGAATTCCTTTTTATTAAATGTTTTTAATTTAGTGTCAACAAGTTGTACACTTCCAAATTACATGCCACTAAACAACCTTCTAAGTAAATCAAGGCCTCTATCAGCCAAATTCACAGAAAAAGTAGACCTCTTATCAGACAAAACAAAATATTGCTATATTAACCAGCTAGGACGAGACTACACCTACCTGGAATTTAAAAGTATTTAGCTTTATGGTACTGCCTACAATATTTTTCACGTGACTGCTGTGATTGTTCAGCACTAATCATATGAACCAAACTTAATCTTTATGCGCTTGGAATATTTAAAAGCATCTGTTGACCTTGCGGTAGGTATATAACATTTCTGGATTGGGAAAGCTGGTAAGCAATGTCTTCTGCTGCTTCAATTTTACGCAGCTCTACCAATCCCTCCCCCGCATCCCCAAAAGCCTTCGCCAACAATTCTGCTGCTGTCTTTTCTCCCTCGGCACTTATTATGGCTGCTATTTTTGTTTGCTCTGCCTGAAAATACAACAAATATTTTTATAGCTGCTATTTTTGTTTGCTCTGCCTGAAGATACAACAAATATTTGTATAGCTGCTAGTTTTGTTTGCTCTGCCTGAAAATATAACAAATATTTGTATAGCTGTCAGTCTTCTATGATCTTCAGTTGCAGCCAGCTCAAAACTGAAAAATACAAGTTAGGTCAAATACAAATGGGGTACATTATATGCTCAACCTGTGGAAAATGGTGTTGTTATTGGTATAAATTGTAGTATTTTAATTAAGGGTGTTGTTATTGGTATAAATTGTAGTATTTTAATTAAGGGTGACTGCTGACCCCCATAATGGTTTTTTTAAAACATCCCAAATAAAATTTAGTCAATTTTGCATTCTGCAATACTTCCTTCATTTCATTCACATCTGGAACATGGGTTACAAGATCCAAACTCTAATGTTACTTTTTTCATTACCAGAAGTCTTTCTTCATGTAAAACAGCTCAATGCATTTTGTCATTCATTCGTATAAAACCGCTAAATGCATTTTGTCACAAGTTAAGATCCAAGCTGGACCCTAATAGTCTGGTGAAAATACTCCTGACAGATCAGGGTAAACGTGGAGAAGAATGTGTTAAAATACTGGATAAAATAATATCTATAATTAGTAACGGAACTGGATAATCCAATAGGTCTTAATCCGCTTCAGACAAGGCTACAAATATTCTGGCATTTATGGTAAGCGAATTAAAGTAGACTGAAATTTTTGTCACTGTATAGTATAAGATGGTTATTTCCCCTGTTTAGTATAAGATGGTTATTTCCCCTGTTTAGTATAAGATGGTTATTTCCCCTGTTTAGTATAAGATGGTTATTTCCCCTGTTTAGTATAAGATGGTTATTTCCCCTGTTTAGTATAAGATGGTTATTTCCCCTGTTTAGTATAAGATGGTTATTTCCCCTAAAGTGGACCATGTAAATATTCAGATTCTCTGACTAATGTTTATGATGTTGAAAGTTTACAAGAGAATAGAGAGCTCAATCCTTTACAAATACAGACCTCTATTCCTTCTTTAATTGGAAGAATTTGTTTGTGTGGCTGATCTACATCAGTATTGATCAACAGAAAGTACTTTAAATTGCATAAATTCAATGCCAGAAGTTATTCCCGTTGTCACATGATCTAGTCTAGTGTGAAATGCTAAACAACTTTTTTCTCTATTTATAATGAACTACCAATTTATCAAAATGTTATATTTATTTTATTATTCAAATGGGAATATATATTTATTTACATGTATAGTATCCATTTTGACAGATAATGTATAGTATCCATTTTGACAAATACTGTCTAGTATCCATTTTGACAAATACTGTCTGGTATCCAGCTTGACAGATACTGTATAGTATCCAGTTTTACAAATACTGTCTAGAATCCAGCTTGATAGATACTGTATAGTATCCAGTTTGACAAATACTGTCTAGAATCCAGCTTGACAGATACTGTATAGTATCCAGTTTGACAAATACTGTCTAGTATCCAGCTTGACAAATACTGTCTAGTATCCAGTTTGACAAATACTGTCTAGAATCCAGCTTGACAGATACTGTATAGTATCCAGTTTGACAAATACTGTCTAGAATCCAGTTTGACAGATATTGTATAGTATCCAGTTTGACAAATACTGTTTAGAATCCAGCTTGACAGATACTGTATAGTATCCAGTTTGACAAATACTGTCTAGAATCCAGCTTGACAGATACTGTCTAGAATCCAGCTTGACAAATACTGTCAAGTATCCAGTTTTACAGATACTGTCTAATATTCAGCTTGACAGATACTGTCTAATATCCAGCTTGACAGATACTGTCTAATATCCAGCTTGACAGATACTGTATAGTATCCAGTTTGACAAATACTGTCTAGAATCCAGCTTGACAGATACTGTATAGTATCCAGTTTGACATATACTGTCTAATATCCAGCTTGACAGATACTGTCTAATATCCAACTTGATAGATACTGTCTAATATCCAACTTGATAGATACTGTCTAATATCCAGTTTGACAAATACTGTCTAGAATCCAGCTTGACAGATACTGTCTAGAATCCAGCTTGACAGATACTGTCTAGTATCCAGCTTGACAGATACTGTCTAGAATCCAGCTTGACAGATACTGTCTAGAATCCAGCTTGACAGATACTGTCTAGAATCCAGCTTGACAGATACTGTCTAGTATCCAGCTTGACAGATACTGTCTAGAATCCAGCTTGACAGATACTGTCTAGAATCCAGCTTGACAGATACTGTCTAGAATCC
Source organism: Unio delphinus (assembly GCA_029339505.1). Taxonomy (NCBI): domain Eukaryota; kingdom Metazoa; phylum Mollusca; class Bivalvia; order Unionida; family Unionidae; genus Unio; species Unio delphinus. Next base: position 3,490,556 of record JAQISU010000103.1, read on the forward strand.
AGTTTGACAGATACTGTCTAGTATCCAGTTTGACAGATACTGTCTAGTATCCAGTTTGACAGATACTGTATACTGTTTGTTAACTGGTTGTTAAATATGCTGCATGTCTTGCTAAACTTTAAAACTGTGAAATTTAATTTAATGCGATGTGGTCTAAACAATGCTGCTATAATCTCATGATTTTTCTAATAACACATTTAACAGAATTATTATAATGAAGCTAAATGCATGTTTTGTTAGATTAATAAACACACACACATATATATATATATATATATATATATATATATATATATATATATATATATATATTCCCTTCTATTTAAGAAGGCAAGTTGTCTGCAAAGTATAAGAACAAAATTATGTATCCAGTTTATAAAATATCGACATTTAATTGATTATAAGGAAACATAAAAAATTAAGAGTGATGCTGGTAAAGAGGTTCCCCTTACATCACATGCAAGCCAACCAAAGCTGCAATCTACAATGAATTTATGGCTAAGCATGTTCTGCCTGGTGTCATGGTGATTTAAACTCTTTCATCTTGAACACAAAATAGGCATCTTCTCAAAAGCAAGACATTGACACCATTTGGGCAAAGTGTACAACATAGAATTCAAGTTAATCTGCAGAAAGCAAATTTTAAAACAAATACATTTCTCAGAGAATATATTAACATTCACATAAACATTAGGATATATGCCTACTAGAACTAGAATCAAGGCTAAAAGAGTATTCTTTCTGGAAATAGCAGAGGGACAAAGGGCAGTAACTCTTGCATATTACCTCCCTTTGCTCCTACTACATGTCAGAAGTATAAGCTGAGAACAGGATGCTAGCATAGGAAGGGTGGAAGGGAGGGTCTTCAAGTAATGTGATCAGATAATTATTATTGGCTGCAACTTCTCTGACTTAGGCTATATTAGGACCCAGGCCAAATTCCATTTTGGAAACAGGGTTAGGAATTTGGGTTTATTCAAACAAAAACTGGCTAAATGGTCAGACAGACCTTTATCATGTCCAATATCTATTCTGCTATGTTGCCTGATATTATGGGGCATTTGATGGAAATTTTTCTCCTCAAAGAACCACAGAAGCTAGTTGAGGGATCAGGGATAATCATTTTGACGTGAAAACATGCAATTTTCCAACATAAGCCTTCTTGCTCTCACGATTCTCTCCACAAAGATTTGAATTCTTTCTTTTGCACGGCTGTCCTTATAAGAGCCAAGTGTGAAGGATATGGTCTGGACAGAGGTGAAGCACCTACAACCTTAGATGTCTGATAAGATTCAGCTTGGCTGTAATCTTCCTGGACAAGTCAATCGCTCACTCGAGTACACAACTTGAGCAAATCACTGACCCATGAATCAACTACCATAACTGTCTTGCAATTACAACCCAAATGCCATAATTTCTGTATTGATTTCTGTCCCAAGACCACAGAGGGGTAAGCAGAGACCCATAACCCCTCAATACTGGTTTACAGTGCATCCAAAACTGTTTTAAAATGGGACAAGACAAAGGCAAGCAGCTTGTGCTTCTACTTTGTCATACACATGTCAATCATAAAATGTGTCCAAAATACAATAAAAATTCAATAGCTGCAGGAACTATTCCATATGAATAACACTATCCTGTCTGGACAGAAAATAATTTAGTAAATCGATTCGACTGGGAATATGTCCGATCTTCACACTGATAAAAAACAACAACATAGCAACTGCCAAAATAGCACTCACTAGTCAGGTGATTGGGTGACCCTGGGTTTGCAACAATACAGATTTGTCCAAATGAATCAAAACCAACTCCTTCAGCTGGTTCTTCAATGAATTTATGATCATCTTGATTTCTAAAACATTACAGTGAAGAGGTCTTGTCCTTGTATGATGCTGGCAGTACTAAAGGCTGGTATTGAAGCCAAAGGAATTCCAGATGTGAGCCAAAATGGTTGTGCCAATGAGACAAGAATGATTGTAACTGATTTGTGATGTTTGTGGCCTGGAAAAGGGCATCATTAACCTATTTTATCACGCTTACCAATTTCAACTGCAGTGACTGATTCCTGACACGCAATTCTAAATACACTGTGGTAAAATGGAGAATCATAATGCACAAATTGTGATGACCTTCACCATGTTTACTAAAAATGTTATAACATTGTTATTTCCCTTTTAAAGTATATAAAACTATGTGCCTCAGAAAAGGTATTACAATTCACATCACAGTGATATGTTTTGTTATTATTTATCAATGTACATGCTCACAAATGTATTTGAACTATGACTTGAAAAAGAAAACAACAAATTAAAAAACTTGACATAATGTTCAGTGAATCTTTTGTTCATGAAGATGAATGAAATACTCCTAACAGTATATGAATAAAATAAAGATAATTCTATTTCTGGTATTTCGTCCAAATCTGAAGCTTTAAAACTCTTGGTTCAAAAGTTATAATAATTTTACTAAAATTGGACAACAAACACCTGGAACAATTTTTTTAATTCACACTCTAAATCATGTACTTCAGCGTGCAGTTTCTAATTAAAACTTGTCACAAATTAATCCTAGAAATATTTCAGTACGATAAAGGTAAATTAATCAGTAAAATTTTTGTCCAAATCTTGAAGTCCACATTATCACTACGTCTATCAATTTAAATCTTGGCTGCAATCGAGGTGAAAAATCATCCATGACACATTTCTTTGAATGCCTTCAAAGTTGGCTTCATTCTCGGAATTGCTGTTGAAAAGTGAATGAAGCCATGCATTATCTCTTTCATCAACTTGATTCAAATCTAAGTGAATATTATCACCAAATCATCAACTTCAATGTCGCTACCTTCGCTGTCAACATCCATGTTTATATCCGAGTTGTCATCCATCATTTTATTGATCGATTTGCAAGCCAACAATGCCATTAACATTTTCTTTTATAAATATAAGAATGTTACTGTTGTCATTATTATTGGGCTTAACGCCATTTTTCAGCACAAGATACATAATGGCCAGTACAAATGGTGGAGGAAGAACCAGGGAAAAGCCTGGAAAGAACCACCAACCCAAGAGAAGCTACTTACAAGTTTTCTCACATTGACCGAGCATGAGACTCAAATCCATGCAGTCAGTAGTGATCCATAATGCTGATTGCTTTAGACCACAATGGGGTAACCACACCACTTCTTGGGGGGGGGGGGGGGGGGGGAGGGGGTAGAAGAGAGTTGTCCTCAGACAGCTTTAAGGGGTAAAAGGGAGTTGTCCTAGGACAGCTTTAAAGGGTACCGAGTTGTCCTCAGACAGCTTTAAGGGGTAATAGAAAGGTGTCTTAGGACAGCTTTAAGGGGTAGAAGAAAGTTGTCATCAGACAGCTACATGGGGTAGAAAAGGTAAACATTGTCATGAAACAATTAACAGAAATGAATGTGTCTTAATAATTCTCTGAATAACATCACAAAGTGGTTTAAAAAGACCAAGTCGGGCAAAGATGGCTTTCCCAAAATTTTTTTACAAAAACAACATATATAAATAATACCACCAGTTTATGAATCAATATATAAACTTGAAAAAAATTTAATGGATGGCTTGAATATCACACACAGGGATCCTAATCCAAATTATCTCGTGTGTAGGCAGTGCTTCAAAAGTGGTTAAATCTGGATTAACTGGAAGCTTAATATATGTTATATTGTGTGTAGGCAGTGCTTCAAATTTTAGGGGTTATATCTGGATTGACTGTAAGCTTAATCCCTATTATCTTGTTGTGTGTAGGCAGTGCTTAAAAATGTTAGTGTTAAATATGGATTGATGGGAAGCTTAATATATGTTATCTTGTAGGCAATGCTTCAAAAGTGGCAGCATCCGGCAGGAGGAGATAATGGGCAAGAGTTACTGCTCTTTATGAGGCAAATTTTTGTCTTTAAGTAGATTCTAATGTTGCTGTGATCAGAGAATTTAATTCGAAGAAGACATCAATTATCTTTTGTTGTGTTTGTGACCTCAACCCAAACTCAGTGGTGACTACCACGTCACAACTGCAACCTTCCACAAGTTGGGCCATTTCTCCTTTTGATGCCACTTTTAATACAATACCAAGGCGATTATCAAACCCATAAACATTAATTATGAAGTTGACACTCAACAGACTGAGCTAATGCACTTATGATTTGTAGAGTAGAACTCCAGGTAAAACACATAGACATTAATTATGAGGTTGACTTTACTGGGGTTATGATTTGTAGAGGACGCCAGATATCGTGTAAAACCAATCTGTCCTTTCAATTTCCTCTGAGTTTGACCATTAAATGCCAAAATCAAAAGCTACAAACTTTACTCAAGACATATATGGATGTAATTTTTCTTTATTTCAGTCTGTAAGGCCTAAATGTTTGACCTAAAATCTCCATAAAACTGTCAAGATAATAAAAACGGGTCTCAATATGTGCTAATGCTGAGGATAATCTAACTAGGATAACCAAGCTAATCTTCTTACCTTCTCAACCAGATACCTGGACCTCTCAGCATCCTGTTGTGCAACCTGCTTCTGTTCTACGGCTTGGGTGAACTCGGCTCCAAATGTTAGGTGGGTCTGGAATAGAATAGAGATTTTGAAATATAGTGACACTACAAAAGAAAAACCATGTCATGCAAAAACAGTCAGTGCAACTAGTTGGAGGCCATCCAAATGTATGCATGGAGGGAGGAGTTGCGTTAACCGAAATGCATATGCTTGTGTATGGGGAAGGGGGGGGTCTACTGATAATGTAAATACACATAGGAAATGGCAGGTGGTGTCCGGTGATACCTTAATATTAATTACTCTAATACGTAACCTGTTCGATGTTTGTGATTTAGCAGACACTAGACAAACATTTTAAAGTTATGTGGCTTATTTCTTTGATGCTGCCAGACATTCAAGATCGGAGGACTGTCTGTTTTATTAAGCTCATTAAGATTATTAATCCTTGATCGTTTCTGTTAAATACAGGCTGTGCTTTAGAATTTGGGAGGTGGGGGTGCGTCAAGTGTACATACACAGGTGGGGTGTGTGTAAAAAAAAGGTATGCATGTGTACAGGAATGTGTCAAGCTATGCCAGATTTTTGCATACAAACTAAACGGATGGCTTCTGGCTCCCTGTGTCCATTTCCATCTGTTCCTTTTTTTTCTATATACATTTTCCAGCATGCTTTCGAATATAATGTTCAAGGGATAAAGTCCCAAAATTACAAAAAATGTCATCCAGTTAAACAAAACCATGCTTTCAGTTACAATCACCAAGTGTCATTAAACATAATCTTAGGTATCGTTTTAGTTGTTGTTTTAGGGTTTAACGCCATTTTTCAGCACATGATAGGCTATACATGGCGGCCAGTATTATTGGTTGAGGAAGAATCTGGGAAAATGCCCGGAAAGAACCACCAACGCACGTGAAGCTACTGGCAAGCTTTCTCACATAACTACATTAGCTGAATCTTAAGACTCGAACCCACGCAGACAGAGGTGAGATGGCAGTGATCCGTAACGGAGAGCGCTTTAGACCACTCTGGGCCCAAGGTCTCGTTTTAGTCTTTTTGCTTTGTTTAAACATGCTACACACACAAAGAACAAGTCATAGGTTTATCTCCTGGATTTGTCAAAATTTTATAAACTAATGTTTACCACACTATAGACATCACGTCAGTCCCTCACACCAAGCAGTTTATTTAACTATATTGCACCGTGATGTTTCAATATATAAATTCAGGCCTAGATTACACAAATTTAAAAGTTCGGCCTAGATCATAAATTTTAAATTTAGGAGTAGATCACAGATTTTAAATTCGGGCCTAGGCTACATATATATATGTAATCTGAAATCTATCCAAGACAACAATTAGTTTACCATAACAACGTGTGCAGGAATTAAAATCTATTCCAAGTCAACAATTATAGTTTACCATAACAACGTGTGAAGCAATTTAAATTTATCCAAGTTAACAATTACAGTTTACCATAACAATGTGTGTAGGAATTTAAATCTATCCAAGTTATCAATTACAGTTTACCATAACAATGTGTGAAGCAATTTAAATTTATCCAAGTTTACAATTACAGTTTACCATAACAATGTGTGTAGGAAAATTTAAATCTGTCGAAGTCAACAATTACAGTTTACCATAACAATGTGTGTAGAAAATTTAAATCTGTCGAAGTCAACAATTACAGTTTACCATAACAATGTGTGTAGGAATTTAAATCTATCCAAGTTAACAATTACAGTTTACCATAACAATGTGTGTAGGATTTTAAATTTATCCAAGTTAACAATTACAGCTTACCAAAGAAATGTCATCCAGAATAAGACCAAAGTGGGCAGCGCGTTCTGTTAATTCCTCATTAACTTTCTGTGAAACCAATTCTCTCTGTGTGATCATTTCAGATGCATCAAACTGAGCCTGTAAATAGAAATAATACATCATCGTCTAATCCAGATTATTTAACTTTGACTAACTTACTACCCTAAAATACCGACCCTAACCCTAATAATACATTATCGTCTAATCCAGATTATTTAACTCTAACTTACTACCCTAAAATACCAATCCTAACCCTAATAATACATCATCGTCTAATCAAGATTATTTAAGTTTGACTAACTTACTACCCTAAAATACCGACCCTAACCCTAATAATACATTATCGTCTAATCCAGATTATTTAACTCTAAGTTACTACCCTAAAATACACGCCCTAACCCTAATAATACATTATCGTCTAATCCAGATTATTTAACTTTGACAACTTACTACTTACCACCCTAAAATACTGACAAAATATTTATCAGAATCATAATGAAGTTCTTCATATTGAAAATGACTACTTCAAGGAAAGCTGCTTTTGTGTGTACTGAAAATGACTACTTCAAGGAAAGCTGCTTTTGTGTGTACTGAAAATGACTACTTCAAGGAAAGCTGCTTTTGTGTGTACTGAAAATGACTACTTCAAGGAAAGCTACTTTTGTGTGTACTGAAAATGACTACTTCAAGGAAAGCTACTTTTGTGTGTACTGAAAATGACTACTTCAAGGAAAGCTGCTTTTGTGTGTACTAAAAATGACTACTTCAAGGAAAGCTGCATTTGTGTGTACTGAAAATGACTACTTCAAGGAAAGCTACTTTTGTGTGTACTGAAAATGACTACTTCAAGGAAAGCTACTTTTGTGTGTACTGAAAATGACTACTTCAAGGAAAGCTACTTTTGTATGTACTGAAAATGATTACTTCAAGGAAAGCTACTTTTGTGTGTACTGAAAATGACTGCTTCAAGTTAGGCCAGTTTTCTGTTATGGAACTCTGTAAAGACATCCATACACAAGACCCTAAACTTTCCTTACTCAACATCTAATTGACTTCTGAACAAAGAAATGCAAATCAAATAAGTCTAACAATACCAAAAGAAATGCAAACCAAATAAGTCTAACAATACCAAAAGAAATGCAAATTAAATAAGTCTAACAATATCAAAAGAAATGCAAATCAAATAAGTCTAACAATACCAAAAGAAATGCAAATTAAATAAGTCTAACAATATCAAAAGAAATGCAAACCAAATAAGTCTAACAATACCAAAAGAAATGCAAATCAAATAAAACTAACAAAGAAATGCAAATCAAATAAGTCTAACAATACCAAAAGAAATGCAAATCAAATAAGTCTAACAAAACCAAAAGTGCTACACTTGATCACTCCAGTGGATTAAGTGGTTAAAGCATCTGCCTCAGATGTGGGAGGTCTCAGGTTTAATCCCATGCCAAGTCATGCCAAATACTTATAAAAATGGTTCAAGCAGCTACCTTGTTTTGCACTCAACACTAAAAGATTAGTGATAATACTGATTGCCATAGTGCCAGGATAATGAGACTGGGTGGGACATGATGCTACAGTACAGCTCATCACGTGTCTTTCCAGAACTCCATGCATTGCCCTAAGAACTAGATGATCAACAATATTAAACATTATGGCCTTAAGAACATCATGGTTTTCTATATGAAATACTGTATAGACTGTATGATTAACATCATGAACCAGGCACTGTTACAGGTGTAAGAAGTTCATGACTAATAGCATGAACCAGGCACTGTTACAGGTGTAAGAAGTTCATGACTAACAACATAAATACATCACTACAGGTGTAAGAACTACATGACTAACATCATGAACCAGACACTGTTACAGGTGTAAGAACTTCATGACTAACAACATGAAACAGGCACTGTTACAGGTGTTGTTGTTGTTGTTGTAGGGTTTGCCTTTTTCAGCACACGATAGGCTATACATGGCGGCCAGTATTAATGGTGTTGGTAGAACCCGGGTAACCCCCTGGAAAGAACCAGCAACTCACGAGAAGCTACCAGCAAGCTTTCTCACATACCCACAATGGACGAATCTGAGACTCGAACTCTTGCAAACAGAGGTGAGATGGCAGTGATCCGCAGCAGAGAGCACTTTAGACCAATCTGACACTCATGGCCCCGTTACAGGTGTAAGAACTTTATTACTACCTTCAAGAACCAGGCACTGTTACAGCTGTAAGAACTTCATTACTAATAACATGACTAACGCATCACCACAGGTGTAAAATCTTCATGACTAAAAGCATGAACCAGGCACTTACAGGTGTAAGAACTTCATGACTAACAGCTTGAACCAGGCACTGTTGCAGGTGTAATAACTTCATGACTAATAGCATGAACCAGGCACTGTTACAGGCGTAATAACTTCATAACTAACAGCTATAATGCATCACTACAGGTGTAATAACCTCATAACTAACAGCTATTATGCATCACTACAGGTGTAATAACCTCATAACAACTATAATGCATCACTACAGGTGTAATAACTTCATAATTAACAGCTATAATGCATCACTACAGGTGTAATAACTTCATAATTAACAGCTATAATGCATCACATAGTACTACAGCCAATGAACTGCAACATTAAACAAAATGAAACATACCACAACACCCTATGAACTAACATTGAATGGCGTCAAACACACACAGCTTTGTGAATTTTATATTAAACAGTAAAAGGCATGAATCAATACAGTCCTATGAACTTTACGAGTCAATGTATTAAAATCTTTTCACAGATGCCTTAATTACTGTGTGCATGTGTGTGCTTTGAATTTTTAGCGTAGCTTTAAAAAAATTCAGTCATATCGCTACAATGTACGCAATGCAAGTTTATAGTGATGTCTAGCACTGTGGCATCATGCAGTAGAAATGTTGCATCATGACCCACCCGGTCACATTATCCTGACACCAGGCTGACCAGCTCTAACACTAACCTATTAATGCTGAGTGCCAGCCGAGGCAGCTGTTAGTACCATTTTTTAAAGTCTTTGGTATGACTCAGCCTGAGTTTGAATCCGCGACCTTCGGCATCCGAGGCGAAAGCTCTAACCACTAGGTTACTGGATTGGTTGCCATAGTGACCTAATTATTATAAACATACCACTACAGCCTTGAGAACTTCATTTGTAATTGAAGGCAGAATCCTTTCATCATAATCTACACCAATATTTGTATATATCATTGGAAGCTGGTTAAGCTGGGGTCGAAACAAAACACGCAAAGTGATGTTAACAGTCTGTAAATCTGAAAAGACAGTACAACAAAATGATGTTAACAGTCTGTAAATCTGAAAAGACAGTACAACAAAGTAATGTTAAGTCTGTAAATCTGAAATGTCAGTACAACAAAGTAATGTTAACAGTCTGTAAATCTGAAAAGACAGTACAACAAAGTGATGTTAACAGTCTGTAAATCTGAAATGAAAGTACAATAAATTTAAGTAAGAGTCATAAGAGGACTGGAAAGTAAATTTTGATTATTTCACTTTGAGATAATGCATAAGATTACAATCAATTTTACCCACTACTTTGAGGTAATGCATACTGTACAACCAATTTTACTCACTACTTTGAGGTAATGCATAAGATTACAACCAACTGTACCCACTACTTTGAGGTAATGCATACTGTACAACCAATTCTACTCACTACTTTGAGGTAATGCATACTGTACAACCAATTGTACTCACTACTTTGAGGTAATGCATACTGTACAACCAATTTTACCCACTACTTTGAGGTAATGCATACTGTACAACCAATTTTACTCACTACTTTGAGGTATTGCATAAGATTACAACCAATTGTACACACTACTTTGAGGTTATACATACTGCATCACTACACTACCAATGAAATGCAGCTGTTAGTACCATTTTTGTATGTCTTTGGATTGACTTGCCCGGGGTTTAAACCCATGACCGACCACTTCTGCGGCAGGCACTCTAACCACTAGGCCACAATTCTCTCAGGGTCATCTTAATATATATTCCAGTAATTTCAAAATGTTCAAAACACAGCTGCTCGGATCATCCTTAGAATATTTCAAACAGAGCACACCTCCCCGCTGCTCTGTACCTTACACTGATTCTAGAATGAAGTACAAAATTAGTTCTTTGTGCTACATTTCACTGATGGACTCCAATCCAACATACCTATCCGACATCACCGATGAACCACTTTTTTGCAAGTGGTCTGCTATTTTTCACTTTTTCAGTTTTAATAAATATTTTTTTCCAGCCTTACAGTTTGGCTCTTTTTAGTTGAACGTTCATCCATTGTTATTAAGGTGTTACAATTTTTAGTAATCAGTTTTAATATTGAGACAACTTTGACTGGACTGCATGAAAATATGAAAAATCTACACAATTGGCAAAGACAGTTTTGACTGGACTGTATGAAAATATGAAAAATCTACACAATGGGCATTGCATTTCTAACAATGAAATAAAAAGAAACAATGATCTCATCCAGAAAGAGAACCATTTACTTGGAGACAAAAGTCTACGGCTTCATTCAAAGATGACAAACTGGGATTAACTCTACAAAGTGTGTAACAATGTCTTACCAACTTGAATGGATGAAAGCTTTGTGATTGGGATGTAATCACCTAATGAGTGGAAAAAACAACAAATATCAAGTCTTTTTAATGATTGAACTAGAGCTGTACCGATGTCACTTTTTGCCGATTATCCCGATACCGCGTATGGCCGATTATTAAAATTGCTGATACCGAATACGAGACTGTTTTTTTTCATTATCACAGTATATATACTCGCGTATAAGCTTAATAATTTAGGAAATAATAAAGGCCTGGAATGGGGGGGGGGGGGGGGGGAGGTCAGCTTATCAGCGGGCCAATGTCAAAACTCTACCGTTTTTAGGTATTTTTGTTGACTACTGTAACGGATATAAATCTTGGAACATGAAACAATAATTTTTTCCATGTCTTAAGACATAGGCATGTTAAAAAAGTAACTTTCGGTGACCCAACAATTATTAAACTGTTATAAAATACTATGCCTGATTTTGTTATTATTTTGCATGTGCATATTTTCTGATTTCTCCAACAGGAAATTAAATAAAGGTAAATACAGACTTCATAATTCGTGGGCCTGGGAGACCATGTACTATAATGTACAGTACTTACACAGTGCAAAGCATGCATTGCGTCATTTAAATCCATATTTATTCCCAAACATATTGGATGCAGATTTTGCTTTATTCGTTGTTTCGACCAAATTGCATTTTTCTAGATAACATTTCAGATAGTCCATAATAGCTGTTTCATTTACGACAAATCACGAGTTACTCGTTTTCAATGATAAAAGCGATCCTACAAATTGAGGCAATATGTTAAAAAGGTATGCACGTTTGATAGTACAAGGCACATAACCATCATAATTTACATGCTCACGAAGAGGGGTAATAATAAAAGATTAAAAATTCTCATATAGATCGACTAAGATCAAGATCAATCAATTTTAGTTTTGTCTTTTGGCTGAACAAACATCGTAACTTTCCACACAATGGAAAGCTTGATGTTTCGGCATCTCCTTTGATGATGGTGAATTTCTGTATAGTTTTGAGACAGCAGTACAGGCCAGTTAATCATTAAAATGCCTGAAACTGGCTTGTGACAAGAGGAATTTTGAACGCTAACTATACCAGTACATTGATGCAGAGGCATAGCTAGAGTGTTTGGAACCCGGGGACAGGATTCATTTTTTACGTTCCCGGGTTCTTCCTCCATCAATAATACTGGCCGCCATGTATAACCTATTGTGTGCTCTACAACAACAACATTTAGCAATGGTAATTAACATTGGTATATATGGTCAAAAAATGCCAGATGTTAACTCGTGTAAGTTTCTTTCGTGGGAATGGCGCTGTAGCATTGGAGTTAAGCATTCATAGCGATCATTCTTGGGATTTAAATTAATTGTAGACAATTTTATTGTTATGGCTCATGTTTCTGTTCTGGTTTATTTTTTATTTTTGTATTGTTGCATAGGTTAAAAAAATCATTAAATTACATGAATAATGTTTAAACTTAACATTCTATTTAATGAGGATGCGAATTCATTATAGAAAAATAATTATTTCGTCACAACAATAATTCACAGGTGATGCAACAGAACATGTAGGACTTTTCTTGTTTAGATTGTTCTAATAATCGGCCCGATTATGAATATGGGCGATTAATCTGTACAGCTCTATCTTGAACACTATCAATCGAATCCTGTAAACGATTCTCTCTTGCTGGTTTAATTGACAATGATTTTATTACCCCCCCCCCAATACAGATTAATTCTAAAGACAAACAATATACGTGACTACTACTTCAACTTCGGAAAGTACAACGGCAATTTGTGATATGTACATTAGCTTGATTCAATGACTAGTATCTATCACTGGTAGCAACAGTACTTTTTTCTTTCTTTTAAGATTACTCTTCTGTTTTTTGTTTCTTTTAATTAAAACAATAGTTACTAATCAAGTGGTTGTTTTAAAAATTGATTACTAATAGATCAGTGATATCTGTTCTCGCAATACAGTTGTTTATAGGGATGCTCGGTTCTATGATAAGGCATGGAAGAAGTCTAAGTGTGGGAATAACTAGTCTGGTTCCCTGCTATATATGCTCTCTGCGTTGCTCACCCCTATACAAATAGTGGAGAACAACACAGAGAGGATAATGAAGCAGGGAACCAGACTAGGAAAAAAAAGCTATAAAACACTATAAGCATAGCTAACAACAAAAAAAATCAGACATCGGTAGCCAGACTATTGATAAAAAAAAAATTTAATAAAATTTACAATGGTATGAGCGGTCACTTTTACAGGGATTAAATAAAGGTTGGTGGAGTTTACCCTAATTTCTTTTGCAATGTGGTCATTCATAGCAGTGTAAAAATGCATATTTTGCCAAGATATTGTGCTCGTTGGTCGTGTTAAGCAGGTGGTCACTCACAACTGAGTGTTTATATAAAAAAATCAATCCATGCATTATTATTATGGTTGGAATTTACAGGTGGTCGCTCATAGCAGCTTTTACTGTATTACTATTTGGGTTGCCATACACGAGTTATATTTAGGCATTCTTGGTATGGATTTAAAGGCTTATTCTTTAGAATATAAGCTTATGGTGTCTGTTTGTCTGTGTGTTTTTCAGCGACGGTGTACAGTTATGATCCAGAAGTGAAATCTATTCCATTGCATGCTGGTTTGTTTACAGCCCAACCTTTCCAAAAGATGCCAGTGAAACTTTGACAAAAACTTCACAGTGAAGGTATTTTCAATTGACATGATTTGTATTGATTGTCAGAGAGTGGAAAGTTGAATACTTAGAAACAAATGTGGGAATATGTAGCAAAATTAATTGTGTTTTATGTCCATCCAGTTGACTGCTTATAAGTAATTAAAATTGAGACCAGTCTGCCATACATCTGGTTAAATGCTTATAAATAATTAAAAATGATATCAGTCTGTTCTGTCTGGTCAAGTGCTTATAAGTAATTAAAATTGAGACCAGTCTGCTATACATCTGGTTAAGTGCTTATAAATAATCAAAAATGATATCAGTTTGTTCTCTGTCTGGTCAAGTGCTTATAAGTAATTAAAATTGAGACCAGTCTGCTATACATCTGGTTAAGTGCTTATAAATAATTAAAAATGATATCAGTCTGTTCTCTGTCTGGTCAAGTGCTTATAAGTAATTAAAGCTGATACCAGTTTGCTCTCCTTCTGTTTATAGGTAATTAAAAGTAACACAAGTTGGCTATCCAGCTGGTAAAAATTAATATTAATACCAGTCTGCTCTCCATCTTGTTTTTCCATGTACTGATTACTGACAGTGAATTGATTGTATGAACCTAAGCAAGCAAAATGGAAAACAACTTTCTGATAAATCATATTTCAATCGACAATAATCTGAACAGATCGTTTTCATTAAACAGGTCACACTGATGAGCATCCTTGTTGAAATTTTTTAACTCCCAAACAATGACATACAAGGAAAAAGATTAAATATCCCCGATGTTACATCTATGAGACATAAACTGGAAATCTAAATAAACATGATACAGGTAAACGGTAATGGATTAATTACTTACCTTTGCTACCAGTTATAACAAACATGATACAGGTAAACAGTAATGGACTAATTACAAACATGATACAGGTAAAGAGTAATTGACTAATTACTTACCTTTGCTACCAGTTATAACAAACATGATACAGGTAAGCAGTAATGGACTAATTACTTACCTTTGCTACCAGTTATAACAGGAACATTTCTGGGCCGAGAACGAACGTCAAATAAAATTGGCTTCTGTACCCATGGAATAAGGAAATGTGTACCTTCTCCTACGACATCTTTTAGAACTCCCTGAAATCTGTCAAATATCACTGCCCTCTGGCCCCCATCAACTGGAAAACAGTAGGAAGGTTATTATTTGTGTACGATGAAATTTCACAATTAAAGCACGCAAGAAAAAAAAAAAAGCAAATAAACCTTAAGAAATACTTTCAGCAACAATTATATAGATTTTACCAGTACCTGTAATACAATGAGTAAAATGTAACTTACGGACACTAAAAGAAACCAACAATTTGAAATGGCCACTAAAACTTGTTTAATAGGTCACTATAGCGCTACCAAACTTTTGGACATACCGCATGCTGATATTGGCTGCCATTTTTGTCAAATGAGAAAAGTTTTGAAACTAGAATCCAATTCCACAGTGAACAGTGAAATCTTGCCTCGAGATTTCTAATTGAATTCAAGTTAAACTCGTGAGATAATCCAAGTATAATATCTACATTACAATAAGGAACTTCTTAGAGATATCCCAAAACATATGTAGTCTGGTACAGTGGGACCCCGCTATAACCCGGTAGTTGGGAGCCATAGAATCCGACCGGGCTATGAACCGAACCGTGTTATAAGCAACCATGTACAATACCAACACATTTTTTGGATTTAATTGCAGGGTGGGGGGTATATAAAGACGGGTGCGAAAATGCATGGCACAATTACCATTTTTAATCAATATATATTAAATGAGAAAAACATTTACTGTGGTAACAGAAATTGCAGATTTAATATATTACTTTATTCAGAGAACCATGCATTGGTACATATACTTGTCTAATTTATATATACCTGTAAAATCTATTGCATGAAAAGAGTATCAACACCGTGTACTCACCAGCGAATCTTGTAACATACACTGAATTCATAATACATATATTTCCATCGAAAATATCCACACAAGGATGTAAAATATTCAATAATTTTGTCACAGATCATTATGTGACTGAATTCAATGAAAAGAAAATAGCAAAAATTACGTAACGGGTGTACGTAACGAATGATGAAATGGTACATGTCCGTAGATTAAATAATGGAAGCTAAAGTGTATTCTTATAATAACTACATGTACATCTCAGGATCTTTCCGTCTCTGAATTCAGTCATTGTAAATTTCAGCACATTTTCCCACCCAAGCTGCTAGTCAAAGTCCTTTGAACTTGCCGCCCAGCTATTGCGTCATGTTCTTTTGATGTACTCTAATACAGCAGGCAGAACTGGCTGATATTTTAACCACTGAATTATGTTACTGTTTAGCTCGGCAGTTCACTTTGATGATAAACAATGTACTTAAATTGATAGATTTATACATTCTGGTGAGAATCTTTTATCAACCCCCGCATTGGCTATTGCTTAGTTGTGTATGAAATTAAGAGAACATATATCGGAGATTATTAGAGCAACGATTGTATTCAGAATGCATTGAAGACAAACACAAAGTAGACACGATGGCTTCATTACTCAGGAATCAGTAATTATAATATTGACACTTATGACCTGTAATTTTTCAACAATAAACAAAGATCAAAGTTCTCAGTAGGCCCAGCAATTGGTTCGTATTTCAGACGTTTATTTTGGCACAAAACTAGAAGAAATTTGATAATACAGTTTCTACACGTTCTTTTTCGCACTGTTTACACGAATATGAGAATGATAATTAAACTATAGACGTATATTTTGTTTTTTCATACTTAAAAAAAAAATTTTTTTTTTGTCTTTGAGAAAAATACCTGTAATAAATTACCCGAAATTTCGGGAGCCATGCCACGACCGGGTTATATCCGAATTCGGGTTATAGCGGGGTCCCACTGTACCTGTAATAAATTACCCGAAATTTCGGGAGCCATGTCACGACCGGGTTATATCCGAATTCGGGTTATAGCGGGGCGGGTTATAGCGGGGTCCCACTGTACTCTGACATTAAATAAACACACTGCTCCAGACTGGTCAAGTAGTCTACAGGGTTACAGACTTACTTCCCCCAGACCTGTAGACCGGTACTGGTCTGTAGTGATGAAAGGGTTAAGACTATTTCAGCATTGCATGAAATAATCAATGCATGCAAATGCAGTTGATATGTGATGCATTTTGATTTGGACCCATTTTCGATCTAAAACAATATCTTATGGTCATGCTTAAATTATATAGAATTATGCTCAAATTATGTAGATGACACAGAATTGTATAAACCCTTTTATTTATTTATTATATTCATATACTCAATTTCGTTTTTTCAAATAGTGAGTTTGGACCATTCTATGGTTTCTATGGGAAGAGCCGAATGCCTTCAGTGCACAGACAAAATCTGTGTATAAATATCTCACCGCATGTAAAGCTCTTTAAATTACTTATTGTCTTGTCAGTCAGTGGTCTACTATAATGATTGCACATCTCCAGCTGTAGAGATTTATGTTAATTCATTTCTTGTATATCTGATATCACTAAAACAGATCAATATTTTACATGTTTTGTAGCTTTGGTTTACGCAGAATAATGCATACATTAATATTCATGCTTATGACTTAGCGAAGGATTTATATTAGTAATATAAGGCTACATTTTTAAAAAATGTTTAGTACTGTAGGATTCTTATCCAGCAGGGTTAGGTTCTTGTTCTTTTGTAGTTACTGTGCTGGTAATGTAACCTGTATAACTTGCGTGTATAACGTTACGTTTATATGCCTGTATCATATATAGTACAAGATATTGAATGTTTTCAGCTGTCCAGTATCTGGCGTATCCAGTGTCTGGTATTGTCCAAAGGCTAGTGTCCAAAGCATCCAGAAAGTGTAGAGCTGTCTGTAATGTCCAGAGTGGCTAGAGTGACCTGAGCATTCCAAGTTATCGGAGTGATCGAGGTCTACGTGGTTCAAGCTGTAAAGCCAACCTCAGAAATTAATTGTAACAGCAGTGAAGCTGAACTTTATCAGCCATTGAGCTGAAATAAAGTGTTCTGATAACGAAGGGTATCTCCTTGCATATAATCTTGTAGCAGTGGGCACATTTTGGGGTCCATAAAACCTGTTGTATCTATCGGCACTCTAATGATAAGTTGTATATCTGTCCTTTTTTGTTTGCATAATTTCATTATGAGTGAATTCATTTTACTACATGAGAAATATTCTACATTGTTTGCTAGCTACTATATCCATCTATCCATTGTTTAGTCACTGTGAATCATTCACCCCTTGTATTTTATAGAGTAATTTGTATTTTACATTATTACATTTGTGCGTTCTTATGTTAAGTAATTCAATATTTAGATTAAATATACATGCACGTATTTAGAATTTAATTGCTTATTCAAGTCATTCAATATTAAAACACTGTACACCGCTCCCTCGATAACTCGTGCACAACGGGGTCCAAAAACATCGACCGCACTATAAGCGAGGGCGCGAGTTACCGAGGGACCAATAAAAAAAAACTAATAAAGAGATGGGAGATCGACAGAGGCCAAACCGGGGGGTGGGGGTGGGTGCATTGTTAAATACTAGTTTTATAATCGTGCTGAAAATAACTGTGAATAAGTATTTCTTTATAAAGGTGTTGTTCATTTTTCTTTATAAATTACCTTTAATTTCTGGATAAAATATCTTAAAAAGATCGTAAAAACAAACATTATTCCACGAGGTATCAGTACTCTTAACATGTGTATCGCTAAACACATTGTGTATTATGTCACTGCTTTTTGTGTTGATTTGGATACATTCTAGTTTTATTGTTTGTTCAAAATGAATCAAGATTTATTTTATCAAAAAAGATAACATTCATATCGAACGACAACGTCGAAACTTGTGTTGATCTAAAACATAAAATTCTGCTATCTCTAAATAGATACATAGATTGATTAGATAGATAGGTAGAGTAAAATGTAAAAAAAAAATTACAAAGATAAACCATTTCCAACCATGAATTTAATGGGTCTAAACGTCAGACATGTAAAAAAAAATATATAAAAAAATATTTAAATCATCCGATAGCATAGACCAGCCTCATCACAATTATAAACTTGGTCGTCTGTATATCTATCACGGGTCAGTATCTCTCAGAGTTGGTTGGGATAACTAGATGCGGCCGCCTGATTTGCTGAGCGTATCTCTCCCGACAAAGAATTTTGTTTTATTCCATGTCGGCGCTGGAATCTCCAAAGCCATCCATGGCTTGCCATGAAATCTAATTCAGTATCCATAGTTTTTGCCATTTTCTCTGCCTGGACCTTGAGAATTGTTCCCGAAATCTGAACACTTTGTTAACGTTGTTGTGTGAACCAGGTGTACACAGCATCATCTAATTCTGTGTAGTTTGCAGTGCGTGCCTGTTTCCGTTTAAACCCATCATCAGAATGAACTTCATGCAAATAATCCCGAAATTTCTGCTCATCCTTGAGCCAACCTCTGAGTGTCGACTCGGCAAGTTTAAGTTCACTACAAACTTTTGATCTTGATTCACCGTTACGAACCCTCTTCTATGACAGTAAGCTTTTCATTCACCGAGTACGCCTTACGCTTGATTCCCTTGCTCTCCATGATCACATTTACAAATGATTAGGATAAATTACTGATTAATATATACTTTAATGACAATAAGTACATACTATTTGAAACCATGTTCGATTGGTCCAACTAATTTGATCGATGTTGAGACACGATATTGACCACAAGAGTTTATGCATGTAGGATTTGCATTCCTTTGAACTTCTGTATTGTACGTCTTTTACCTGATTTGATGCAAAAGACCGCCTTATAAAACAAAGCAGGTTTATTTTAGTTGAGTTTTGCAATGCACCAAACACTTCCCCAAGTTGTCGTTCAAAACGCAGTCGGCTGTTAATTAGGTTCTCACAGATGTGCTCGCGGGCATCAATGTGACGGTCAATTGACTCTTTTCATGTTTGAATAGAAGAGAACATGCAACGATTATACTGCTTACACTGCAACACAATGAAAAGATTCAAACACTAATTTCCCCTATACATATTATTATTTACAGTGAACTGAGAAAATATTTTTTCCGATAAAATCTAATAAGATATGTGATTCCTTATTAAAACCTGAAAATTTCACGATGTTGATTCTAACTTTTCGGGCACTAACCGTCATTTTCGACGATAAAACGGGCGATATATCAAGGTTTCATTCACCAGTTCTGATCACGATTTTCTTTAAAAAAAAACGGGATCCATACCGGACACCGTGTTATAAGCGGGTTCGCGAGTTATCAGGGCGCGAGTTATCGAGGAGCGGTGTATTTATATTATCGTCAAAAGTGTTCTGTTGTGAATCCGGAAATCTCACCCAGTTATTATGAATTTCAAACCATACTTTGCCCTGTATAAACTTTATAATTTGGACCGATGTAGTCATCAATGGCAAGTGAAATGTTAACGCATAACCATTGTGAACGAATTTGACCCCCACACATCAGAACTACCAAATCTTGCGAATGTGTGTGCAGTCATATCACTGATATTTGCAGTGTGGCAGTTTTTTGTGATGTCTAGAACAAAGGGCATCATGATGCAGACATGTAGCATCATGTCCCACCTGGTCACATTATCCTGACACCAGGCTGACCTGTCCTAACATTAACCAGGGTTCATACTGAACTATGGATGATAAATTCAAAGACTTTTCCCAAACTTTCAAAGACCACAAACCGCGATTTCCAAGACCTATTTTTGCTAATTTTGTGCATACAGGTTATATGAGAAAACAATGAATGCCAAATACTACAATATTGATTACTGATTAAGTCAAACTATAATTAATTTCCTAAATTGTATTATACTTATCTGGAAGATAGGTTAACATTCGTTGTTCTTTCAGAAATATGTAAGATACATGTTAGATTTAATACAAAATAAATTGTTCTCTTAACAGACATCATCACTGCTTTACATGCATTATTATATTTGCTTTCTTTTCTCTTAAATCATTTTGGAAAGAGACGCTACCACTGTCATCTCTTCCTCTGCTCATCTCCTAAGAGCATTTGACTCTGTGACATGCACAATGGGTCCTTTTAACTCCGCCTTTTCTGCTTTCTGTACAGAGGAAGCATGTAGGCTGACAATGTTAGCTTCAAGAGGCAGTTTTCTGGCTTCCACTTCATCCAAAGCTAACTCCAGTTTCTTTCCTTTTTGGTTTTTCTCATCCTTCTCTGCTTTCTTCTTATCCAGATAAGCATGGTACTTATGTCTTGCAAAGGAGCCATGTGTCATCATTTCATTGCTAATGATGATTTCCAAAGGTCCACCTGCTTTTCTCATTGTGTCAATGATTAGCCATTGAGCTCTAAGGCTTTCTCTGCTGAGGTTCTCAACAAATACCTGTTTGTTGACAGAAAATCCTCTCTCCACTGTTGCCTCTCCGTGTGACAACATTTTATGGAGACCACACCAAAGTTCGACATATTCCTTTCTTTTGTAAAGGTCAGAATAAAACACTTCATCAAGGTTGGGCGTGTTTTTTCTCCATTTTTTTAAACAATAAACATTATCTATAAATCTAGTAATATTTCAAGCACTTCAAAGTACTGGGCAAAACGGGCTCAATTATAGTCTAACTATACCAACCCGTTTGTTTCTTTGGAAAGTCCGTTAATCATGAAATGTGCAGGAGATGGCAGTATTAGTGCCATTCTGGTCACATTCAGGTTAGAAATTATAAATCAATGATTTAGTTGCCTTAGTTCTGTGCACTTTTTATCATTTAATTATTTTCGTTATTGAAATAGATAGGGGTACAAACAAACGGTGATGTACAGTCAGACTATAGTTACACAAATCAATTTCGGCAATGTGATTTTAATTTTTTTTTTAATACCATTGGGGAAAAAGTCGAGGGTCGGCAATGAGAAACGGGGATATTCCGTCAACTGGAAATAAGTTTTTTTTAATTCTTTTATTTATTTACCTAATCAAAAATGACTTGACTTCTTACAGTTAAAGCTTCACAGCACACGTTTTTTTAATATACTCACAATTCAAGAACAGCTCTTGCTTAACTCTACTATAGTGTACGCATGCGTACTTTGAAACTGTATATCCGTGAATTGAATTTATTACAATGTATGTTTTTATATTAAACCAAGGAATATTATTATGTACAACAAAAGTTTAGAAAATGATTTTTTTTCCCCTCAAACGTGTTAAATAAATCGACGGTATAAGTAAATTTAAACGGGCCCTCTTTTGCCATATCTCCCAAATCATCACATTAAACAATATCTTATTTTATACCCGAAGAGTAATGAGTAAACATTATTTTGCACAAAATTACCAATAGTTTATACTTCTGCATTTTCGTTCCACTAAATGAACAGTATGAAGTTAATAATTTGCATGGACTCCTCTAATTGAAGCCATGTTGCTCGTCTTTTTACACAATGTACAAAACGTCTTTCGTGTACATAATTTATCCTTTTGCAGCCATTCCTTGTATTTCTCTTGTTCAAGCCAGATATCGTTGAAAGACCAAAGACCTGGCATTTTTAAACACTGAACTTGAAGAAGATGTAAATCGAATGAACAAATTTTCAACTCTCGAGGGTGCAACTTTCGCGAACTTTCTACGTAGAATTAGTGTAATTAACATTTTGATTGGCTAAAACTGATGGACTCGTCCAATCGAATTGAACTATTCGTCAAACGAAAGAAGCCAGGAAAACCAGCTATATCCGAAGCTAACGACCTTGGGCAATTTTATTGGTGACTTCCTTTGATGAAGTGTGTAGCGGCACTGTCTTGCTTTGATGAAGAGTGCATGTGTGATTGAAGTCGCCGCCGAGGCATACTTTGGATGGTCAAACAAAACAAAGCCTCTCTTGTTAATGCGGCAGCAATAAACTGAACAGGTCATCAAAAGAAAGAAACCAGGATAACTAGATTACATCTGAATCTAACAACCTCGGATAATTTTATCTGTGATTCTGGAAAGAAATTAATTTTTGGGGGGTTTATTTCAATTTTCAAAGACTTTTAAAGACCTTAGGGTAATATGCTCGATTTTCACAAACTTTCAAGGCCTTGAAAATGCTACCTCATTTTTCCCAAACTCTCAAAGACCTTCAAAGACCATACAAACCCTGTTAACCTCTTAATGCTGAGCACCTGGATGAGTTAGCTCTTAGGACCATTTTTATAAGTCTTTCGTATCACTTGGCTGGGGTTTAAAACCACAACCTCCTGCATCCAAGGCAGTTGCTATAACTACTAGGGCACTGGAGCAGTCACCAAATCTTGTTTTCAGGCAACGTAATGATGAGCTGCATCTAATGTTTTTATTATTTTAATTTTAAAAGGCAACCTATCACTCTACACCCCTCACCTGGCAATTTGTATCACCATACAAATTTAAATAAAAACTTGAAGATGTGCGTGTGTGATTTGGATTTTTAACAGCTTTAACAATTTTTCAGTCATATCACTATGATGTCTGCAGTGTGACAGTTTATAGTGATGTTTAGCACTGGGGCATCATACTGCAAACATGTAGCATGATATCCCATCTCGTCAAATTATCCTTACACCAGGCTGACCAGTCAAAACACTAACCTCTTAAGGGTAAGTGCCAAGCGAGGCCGCTGTAAGTACCATTTTTAAGTCTTTGGTATGATTCGGCTAGGGACTGAACCCAAAACCTCACACATCTGAAGTGGACACTCTGACCACTAGGTCATCAGAGTGGTTGCTAACAAAGAATTATGTTCCTGATTTGATACTAATAAAGCTAAAACAACCTTGGTATGTCTAATTTTATTCCCATGTTGCTTCCCCATCCATGTAACTGGCAACCCTAAAATCATGGTAGTCTAATTCTCAGGATTAGATTCATGCAATGGCTGTCCGAGAGTTATGCGTTTGTACATTACTGTAGTTTGAATGGATATGTAATACATAATGTATAGCTTTTCAGTCTTTAAGAATTCCGAAGCGAGAAAAGACGATCGTCGAATTGAGTGAAGGCTGCGGACATGCTTGCACTCCTTGGTTTGATTTATAGTACGTGATTCGTGGTGTCAGAGATTTTATCGTACTTTACTGACAAAACATCAGACTCCGTGCTAAAACAAACTTGCATGACCTCTATGACATTGCAAAATACGTGCTTGATTTACTAGTCCACAATGGTTCAATGTCTACCAATTCGTAAAATAAATAATCATATATCAAAAAAGAGCAAAAACATAAAAGATGAGCAAGACAATGGCTATATATTAGTGTCAGGTAGTTTTCTACCGTTAAACAATGCTGTCTGTGCTACACTCCCAGCGACCACAAGGCCTAGACCAATTTTTCCTAGACTGCTAAACAACCGCTGCATATTGTCACGTAGTTGTCTGGATAACTATTCTTATGAATTTTAAAAAATGGTATGTCAATAGTGTTATTTTCCTTTCCTATTGCTGCAAATGCACTTTTTTAACCGGCAAAATTGGCACTGATGAAACTGCACATGGATATCTGTTGCGAACGGAAATTACCTTACCGCACATGTGCGAGTTTTAAACGGTGTCCAGTGTAATTATTGCTTAATTAAAATCTAGTCCACTCAATATGCTATCTCTGTTGTGCGAGTTGAAAACATGAAATTAACAAAATCTATTATCTAACATTAAGGCGTAAATAATCCATTCCGATATAACAAAGATTAAAAAGACCACATACCCATGCCAATACACACCCACTGAACGTTCTTTAACTCTAATTAAATTTCAAATGGTAAAGAAGTTTTGTCGTGTACTCTATCCAAAGCATTACAAATTAAACCCAAAATATATTTATTTCGATTGTAAGAACTATCAATAACCTCTACTATTCTACAATTCATTTTCGGCCGTATATGTGCATGTGTCCGACATCAGTCAAGACAGTAATTAATAGTTCACACTGTAGGAGCGTAGTTTGTATTAGTCAGACTATGATATTGATTAATTGGTAATTGTAAATACTTCTGAGAGAGAGAGAGAGAGAGAGAGAGAGAGAGAGAGAGAGAGAGAGAGAGAGAGAGAGAGAGAGAGAGAGAGACGGGGTGGGGGTGGTTGGCGTGTAATTTAGAGCGCCGTCTGTTGTCATAATGCCATGTAGTATCACATTATGACAACAGATGGCGACACGAGTTGGACAAGAAAGATGATACTGACAAAATGACACTGTTGCACGGCCAAATCTAAATGAAATCAGGAGATGGAATGATGTAATTTGTAATATGGCAAGTTTATAAATATAATATTAAAAAAAACTTGTAATAACTGACATTGTTTGCCATACAACAAACTTTGGAATGAAGTCAGCGTTTGGCAGAAAGCAAGATACAATGACGCATAAGAAAAGTAGATCTAAGCACTTGTATTTACCGCTTGCATCAATGAAGAATACAATATACATGCATCTAGCCCTTTACAGTTTGCATCTATGATGAATACAATATACATGCATCTAGCCCTTTACCGCTTGCATCATGAAGAATACAATATACATGCATCTAGCCCTTTACAGTTTGCATCTATGATGAATACAATATACATGCATCTAGCCCTTTACAGTTTGCATCTATGATGAATACAATATAAATGGATGCAATTAGGAATGTTTTCAATAATGCAGTAGGAAAGTAGCACTTGCAAGTTGCCACGTACAGTTTGCATCAATGACCAATACAATATACATGGATAAAATTATGAAAGTAGAACTTGCAAGCAGCAATGTATAATAATGCATCAAGGAAAAATATAAAATACATGCATACAATTATGGCGGTAATACCCCTCCATAGGCGTGGGGTATTCTGTTCTGGTCGAACATACATTTAGTCTGCATTTATCTTATTTCAAAAGGAAATAGCTCTTTCCCACGGCTGCATGTAAGGTTCACTGCAATAACAGTGAACGAATAGCAAGAGGTCTGACTTGAGAGAAGTGTGTTGGTTTAAACTGGCGATTGTACAATTTACTTTTGGTGGTAATTTAAATTGTGATTGAAACATAACCCTTGTATATCTCACAATGCATACTGTCATTTTCGTACATTTGATATCTTTTGACATTTGTTTTCATTGAGACATTGTAACTTCTGTTCGCTTGTTTGTTTGTTTTTTTTACTCGCAGATGTGTTTGTTTCTAGATTTGAATATTTCGCTTAGTACAGATATTTCTAATGTTTTGTTTTTATTTTTGCGTTGAAGAGGAAACTATTAAAGGAATCAAATGTATGTGACCACTGCAGATACTCCTGTTTCTGAAAATTTTGACATTATTTTTCACGCAAAATGAAATATTTTTGTTCACTCAGAAACAAATGCATATATTCCGCTTTCTTATTTTCAACGCATATATTTAAATGTCGGAATACTATTTGAATAATGCCGAACATTTAATATTTCCAAAATGGAATAGATACTAGAATACAATTTCTCAGTGGAAAGGGAATATTTCAGGTAGGAGGATATTTCATAGGGGGCTAACCTCAGACATTGGATATGGCATATCTGATTTCACTAGAGTGCCCCCATATACTACTAACATATGTTACTATGGCATATCTGATTGTCGCTAGAGTACCCCCATATACTACTAACATATGTTATTATGGCATATCTGAGCAACATTTGGGAATATTCTGATATATCTGGATGACATGTAACTAGCTGATATATTTGGATGACATGTAACTAGCTGATATATTTGGATGACATGTAACTTGCTGCAGATGCCGATGATCAAAACTGAGGCAATTATGATCACAAAACAACGACTTTCTCATGCACATCCTTTACCTCGAACAATAAATATCAGCAACACCAATTTTAAAATTCACAGTCAGTACGAAACCTAGGTGTTACTCTAGACAGTATTCTTACATTGCACCAACATGTCATGAACAAATGCAAGGCTGCATATCTTGAGCTGAGACGCATCAGCTCCATTCGCGAATATATTTAAGTTGATACCACTAAAACAACTGTGTGTTCATTAGTACTTTCAAGACTTGAGTATTGTAACTCAATTACGGTATGTCTGGTTCGTCACAATATCAACTCCAAAAACTTCAAAAAGTTCAAAACACAGTTGCTCTGATCATCTGTAGAGTACCACGATCAGAGTACACCTCCACACTGCTCTGTACCATACACTGGCTATCAATTCGATCCAGAATCAAACACAATTTCTTTTCTCTGTGCTTCCTTTCACTGATGGACTCCAGTCCAACATACCTATCCGGCCTCACCCATGTGTACACACCAGCAATATAATTACGCCCCTCTTCTGACAATCGTATAATCATTATTCCTACTATGAAAACGAAGCCATATGGACAACATTCTTTTGCATAGCAGGGCCCAGCAACACGGAACGAATTGCCCATTGAAATTAGACACAAAAACATTTTAATCTCTTTCAAGAGTGCTCTTAAAAATCACATTTATCGACTACAAGAACAAACATAAATACTTATAAATGTTTCCTACATTAAATACTTTAGCATTTGTCTTCTTATAATTTCATGGTGTTTTGTTTTTTTTGTTTTTTTGTATTCATATCATTATAGGTGATGTAAAGCTCTTAAAGTCCTCATTCTTATTATTATTATTATTATTATTATTATTATTATTATTATTATTATTATTATTATAACAATAATTTTGTGATATTATTATTATTATTATTATTATTATTATTATTATTATTATTATTATTAGGTTTAGCTTGTATAAGTGCATCAGGGTTCCCTGGGATATATATTCTGAGTATATTATATGCTTTTACACCGTTCGAAAGGAGGAAATATGTTATTCGGAACACTAGCGGCCGATTGAAAAACGTGGTGATGAAAAGCGTGGTACTGTGTTGCAATAAGCTTTGTTTGATTACCATTTCTACGTTAATATCAGAGTTAAGTGTTTTGGAAAATAAGCTAAGGTATTCACAATACTACCCATCCGGACAAATCTAAGGTTAGTTATAAAAAAGTTGTTGTGCAAGAGTGCGCCTGCAAAGTTTGTTTCGTTATCGCTGCTGCTACACAGCGTATTGTAGTTGTAACTTCTGTTGTTACTGTTTAAGCCTGTAATGGATTGCACAGATTGCAAAGTGAATCAACATTGAAGTGCTTCAGCAGGAAGAGTTGATCATTGCCTAGTTATGAATGTGCTTCATGTTTTATTTATTAGTTAAATGCAAAGTGGTAATGATGATTAAATTTAAATCATTGTTTGAAATCGTACGATGTGGCTATTATACGTTTCACAGTTGCTCTGAAAACTTTGTTATATTATTATTATTATTATTATTATTATTATTATTATAATTATTATTATTAAAATAAAGTATATAAGCACTAGATAAGTTGATTTCTACAACAACAAAAAACATGTTCATTAATCGTACAACGTAATGCGTTACACAGCCAATGGTGCCAAGTCTTACTGCCTTAGTCCTACATGTAAGACATGGCACATGTTGATTTTGTTGATGCCCAAAACATAAATATCAGCGTCAGGACTTACATGTAGGACTAACTGCCTCTATAGTGGCGTGATGTATCGTGTTCCGATGTTGTCTGACATCAGACCCAGGGACCAAATTTTCAAGAATATCTCACTTGGCATCAAATGCAGAAGCGTTTCAACAAATTAAAGTAATATTGATTTAGGCGGACTATAATTACTCTGTTGTGACCGCGATGGTGGCTTCTAGGTTAGTGTCTTCCTTGGATGGGTGAGGTCGTGTCTTCAATCCTCTAACGAGTTATATTAAAGATTTATTTTTAAAAAAAATGGTAATAAGTGCTGCCTTGCTTGGCACTCAACATTAAAAGGTTAGTGTTCAAGATTTTGTCAACAGTAAGTGTCAAATTTAAAGTATTTTAAATAGTAATAATAACCTTTCAAATTCTGTGGATGAACTATTTATATTTTTTGAAGGCATGATCTGTGAGTTTACTAACATGTAGCTATCAGTCCTTAGTGGCCACAAATTTAATTTGTATTGAATTGTTATTGAGTGTTGGTGTGCCAGAACCGAAAGACTGTTAGAGAAACTCGTAGCATATGCTTTATAGTACTGTATTTTCCTGTCTGTCTGTCTGTAGTGTTTAAAACAGTTAATGTTCTGTGTTTTGCATTCACCTAGTAGGCTATTGTGAGATGAACGAAGGACATGTACATATAAATTGTTCAGTCACATTTAGCGTAAATTGAATTGAATTTTGTATGCTGGGGCTATGACATTCTGATTTTATTCATCCTTTTTTAAATTGGGAATACTTGACTCAATAATAGTAAGACTAAAGTTAAAAGGGTGCAGATCAAGAATAGATAATTGGGCTGTTTCTCCCCCACCCCATAATTTACCCAAAAATTGAAAATAATAACTAGAGCAGTGGAGAAAAGAAAAAAATGTTTGTGACTTCTGATTCTATATAGGTTGGGTCAGCATGACGTCACGAGCTTAGTGACCTACATTCGGCTTTGTCTCACTAAGAGAAAAACGGTGTTCGTTTGTTGGATTTGTTTTGGTATTTCTCCTTTTGCTTGTTTGGGAATTTTAATGACAATCGACTTAGAAGAAGACAAAAAAGAGAAGCATAGTATCCTTATCCAGAATTCACTAAACTTTACCATCAACCTCTCATTTTTCTAGGCCTACCCCTAGTTCTCCGCTAGACTAGGGGGGTAAACCCACTCAAGTACCCAAACGTTAACACTTGCGTTTATTTTGAAGTGCTTTATGAATGACCATGTAAGTATTCCCACTTTAACTGTCTTTACACATAAAAAAAATATTTCTATATTTTTTTTTACCTTTACACATGTACATAGGAAAATGCAAAGAAGGATGGCAAATTTTTTCTTCTCATTTTAATATAAAATGAACTCCACTCCATCACCCTAGATTCTCCAAACTCTCAATAGTCTGATTTTGACCCTGAAAAACTTGCCAAATCAATTCGTTTTTCTGCTTGCCTGTCGACTGGAATTTAACATGCACCAAAATACTTATGTATAAAATTTTGATTTAGCATATTATGATGTTAAACTTTCATGTCGATAATTAGAGAATCCCCTTTTCTTGCTTCAGCAAAAATTGCAGGTCCAATGCTATCTTTACAAAATGTCTTAGCATTAAAAAAACCTTCGAAGTTTTGCGTGCTGTTTATTTTTAATGTAGTTGGTTTGTTGGTTCGTCAGATAGATGGATGGACATACAGATAACCATAGACAGATATACAGATAGATAATTAAAGAGCTCACTTGATCATGTGTGCAGCAAGAAATCTTTAATTCTAATCATTAATAAATGCTGATACTACTATATCTTGCCAGTGTTTCGACCTTCAGTGAGAATAAATTAATGTAGATTATTTTTTAACATACAGTAGGTTTGTGAAATGAACTGATTGTCATTTAATACGCTATCATTGCTTAATTTATCATTCAAATACCCCATCAATGTCTAAAAGTAGTTAACATATGATTGTTTAAATAAAAAGAAGACAGTTTTCGGTTTTTAAATTTCCGTTTTTATGTGTATGTGAATTTAATTAAAACCTGCTAATTACTGCAGTATCTTGGTCGTTCTCATGATTAAAGAGATTAAAGAAATGGCACACAATCAGAGTAGTCAATCATTTAAAAGAACAATTCAGGGTTTGCACATATAGTTGGATCATATGACATATATTTATTTTGGAGTTTGCATTATAATGGCAAATATTAACGATGGAGTGTCAAGGAAATAAGCATGGTTCAATATGATTTATAATCTGAGGAATATATAAACGACGGAAAAGCTGAGCAGTTAAAGGTAGAATTTGTAGCTCATTTGTTTATTTTAAACCTATAATAGACACTTGTATATTTATGTAGTTATTGGCGAGAGAGAGAGAGAGAGAGAGAGAGAGAGAAGGCATATTTGGTAATTTAGGAGTTTATAATTATTTACATTTTTCTTTTGCATATGATGGTTTGTGCAAACACCAACACTGCAAATCATAGGCATATCTTAAAATGTGTAAATGTTCCCCCACACGGCACACGTTACTCAAGTAACTAGAACAATGGCGGTTGTTTTCACCTCGGCAGTCGTAGCCATGCACTGAAAATGCCTGGATGTGAAAAAGTGCCCGGATTCCTGACCCAACCTATAGATGGGCATCAATTATTGTGCATTTCATGCCATTTTCCAGCACATGACATGGTATACATGGCATCTCATAGAGGAAGGATGATACCCAAAAACTGATTCATTGGAAACTACTGGCACTGAGTTTTAGGGTTTCACTTGTAAATTGCATATGATAATTAAAAAAATTATTTTTAATGTCATTTTAATTTTTTTTTTAATCATTAATTTTAGTTCTTTTTTCTAGGTAGCAGATTAAAATAGAAATGGCAACAAATGGATCTGGTGATGCCCTCTCTGGCTTAGAGAAGAAAATTATTCGGCAAGTTGAGGTAAGAGAGTACGGTGTACAGGGACCATTCTTAATTGTCGAAACAGGCAGAAGTTGCTTTCATGATGTAAAATGGCTACATATTTTGTAGCAACATTATTATTATTATTATTATTACATTTATTGTAGCAACCGAAAGGGAGACATAATTTGTTTATAACATGCTTCAGGGATATGGGATAAATTGATAGTTGGATATCTTCCATTATTTCCCTGTTACTAGTACACTTAGTTTCAAACTAATTTTATGATGAAAAATTGTACAAGATGCAGTCCAAATATCCAGATCACCAATTCTGTTCTTGAAAACACAGATTGTTATTTATACATGCCATTGTTAAAGTTTTGAAACAAGTTTGTTCTTTTATCATCAAATGATAACATGTATAAATTGGGTAGTAATTGGGGTTTATTTTGTAGCTGCTACCTGACACTGGAAATGGTCATTTGGCAATCAAAACACATGCCTGTGAATGTGCAAGCGTTTGTTAGCGTAATTAATATCAAAATTAGGCCTAGCTACTGATGGCATGATGAATACCTTTCTCAATAACACTTAACATGACTAAGGTGAGGGTGCTTCTTTAAAGGTTTTGTAAGTCAGTGTATCTCTATATATATCACACTTAGAAGTCTTTTTTGCTTTCCTAATGGAAGAAGGCAAAAATTACATTTGTTAGGCGACTTAGTTGCCTACTTCTTCTGGTATCATGGCCCCTTTTTGGTGGGGTAGGAATGAGTGCTAGGCTTTACCACTTCGATGGGATAGGAGTCAGTGCTAGGCTTTACCACTTTGGTGGGGTAGGAGTCAGTGCTAGGCTTTACCACTTTGGTGGGGTAGGAGTCAGTGCTAGGCTTTACCACTTTGGTGAGGTAGGAGTCAGTGCTAGGCTTTACCACTTTGGTGAGGTAGGAGTCAGTGCTTGGCTTTACCAGCTTGGTGGGGTAGGAGTCAGTGCTAGGCTTTACCACTTTGGTGGGGGAGGAATCAGTGCTAGGCTTTACCACTTTGGTGAGGTAGGAGTCAGTGCTAGGCTTTACCACTTTGGTGGGGTAGGAGTCAGTGCTAGGCTTTACCACTTTGGTGGGGTAGGAGTCAGTGCTAGGCTTTACCACTTTGGTGAGGTAGGAGTCAGTGCTAGGCTTTACCACTTTGGTGAGGTAGGAGTCAGTGCTAGGCTTTACCACTTTGGTGGGGTAGGAGTCAGTGCTGGGCTTTACCACTTTGGTGGGGGAGGAATCAATGCTAGGCTTTACCACTTTGGTGGGGTAGGAGTCAGTGCTAGGCTTTACCAGCTTGGTGGGGTAGGAGTCAGTGCTAGGCTTTACCACTTTGGTGGTGGAGGAATCAGTGCTAGGCTTTACCACTTTGGTGGGGTAGGAGTCAGTGCTAGGCTTTACCACTTTGGTGGGGTAGGAGTCAGTGCTAGGCTTTACCACTTTGGTGGGGTAGGAGTCAGTGCTAGGCTTTACCAGCTTGGTGGGGTAGGAGTCAGTGCTAGGCTTTACCACTTTGGTGGGGGAGGAATCAGTGCTAGGCTTTACCACTTTGGTGAGGTAGGAGTCAGTGCTAGGCTTTACCACTTTGGTGAGGTAGGAGTCAGTGCTAGGTTTTACCACTTTGGTGGGGGAGGAATCAGTGCTAGTCTTTACCACTTTGGTGAGGTAGGAGTCAGTGCTAGGCTTTACCACTTTGGTGAGGTAGGAGTCAGTGCTAGGTTTTACCACTTTGGTGGGGGAGGAATCAGTGCTAGTCTTTACCACTTTGGTGAGGTAGGAGTCAGTGCTGGGCTTTACCACTTTGGTGGGGTAGGAGTCAGTGCTAGGCTTTACCACTTTGGTGAGGTAGGAGTCAGTGCTAGGCTTTACCACTTTGGTGGGGTAGGAGTCAGTGCTGGGCTTTACCACTTTGGTGGGGGAGGAATCAATGCTAGGCTTTACCACTTTGGTGGGGTAGGAGTCAGTGCTAGGCTTTACCAGCTTGGTGGGGTAGGAGTCAGTGCTAGGCTTTACCACTTTGGTGGGGGAGGAATCAGTGCTAGGCTTTACCACTTTGGTGAGGTAGGAGTCAGTGCTAGGCTTTACCACTTTGGTGGGGTAGGAGTCAGTGCTAGGCTTTACCACTTTGGTGGGGTAGGAGTCAGTGCTAGGCTTTACCACTTTGGTGACGTAGGAGTCAGTGCTAGGCTTTACCACTTTGGTGAGGTAGGAATCAGTGCTAGGCTTTACCACTTTGGTGGGGTAGGAGTCAGTGCTGGGCTTTACCACTTTGGTGGGGGAGGAATCAATGCTAGGCTTTACCACTTTGGTGGGGTAGGAGTCAGTGCTAGGCTTTACCAGCTTGGTGGGGTTGGAGTCAGTGCTAGGCTTTACCACTTTGGTGGGGGAGGAATCAGTGCTGGGCTTTACCACTTTGGTGAGGTAGGAGTCAGTGCTAGGCTTTACCACTTTGGTGGTGGAGGAATCAGTGCTAGGCTTTACCACTTTGGTGGGGTAGGAGTCAGTGCTAGGCTTTACCACTTTGGTGGGGTAGGAGTCAGTGCTAGGCTTTACCACTTTGGTGGGGTAGGAGTCAGTGCTAGGCTTTACCAGCTTGGTGGGGTAGGAGTCAGTGCTAGGCTTTACCACTTTGGTGGGGGAGGAATCAGTGCTAGGCTTTACCACTTTGGTGAGGTAGGAGTCAGTGCTAGGCTTTACCACTTTGGTGAGGTAGGAGTCAGTGCTAGGTTTTACCACTTTGGTGGGGGAGGAATCAGTGCTAGGCTTTACCACTTTGGTGAGGTAGGAGTCAGTGCTAGGCGTTACCACTTTGGTGGGGGAGGAATCAGTGCTAGGCTTTACCACATTGGTGGGGTAGGAGTCAGTGCTAGGCTTTACCACTTTGGTGGTGGAGGAATCAGTGCTAGGCTTTACCACTTTGGTGGGGTAGGAGTCAGTGCTAGGCTTTACCACTTTGGTGGGGTAGGAGTCAGTGCTAGGCTTTACCACTTTGGTGGGATAGGAGTCAGTGCTAGTCTTTACCACTTTGGTGGGATAGGAGTCAATGCTAGGCTTTACCACTTTGGTGGGGTAGGAGTCAGTGCTGGGCTTTACCACTTTGGTGGGGTAGGAGTCAATGCTAGGCTTTACCACTTTGGTGGGGTAGGAGTCAGTGCTAGGCTTTACCACTTTGGTGGGGTAGGAGTCAGTGCTTGGCTTTACCACTTTGATGGGGTTGGAGTGAGCACTAGGCTTTACAAATTTGGTGGGGAAGGAGAGGGTCTAAATATTGTGCTTCATTAACAGTTTCAGTCTAATAATAGTAATATCTCTGTATATTAAACAGAAAATAGTGAGACCATGTCTGTAAACTCTAATGTTTTTTTTAAGCAATGATCATGTACAGGTCAGTCAAGGGCCATGTCCAGCTTTAATTTTAGGGAGAAGTGAATTTTCTTTTTGACAGAATAGGGAGAAGTCGGAGCAAAGCAACAAATGCAATATATATTGCAGGGGTTGCTTTCTTCACTTAAAAAAGCGAATACAACTTTGCCCTGTGATTTTTCGATGTGCAGTGACTGACAGGTTAATGACTTTTCCCATGTTCTAGATTTTAACATGCTTAATTAAGTTCTCGCTGAAGTGCTTGCATATCGATGTGACTGATTCTTCTTATGTTTTAATACAAGAGAACATGACATAATTATACTGTTAACATTGAAACAGATTTACAAGGTTCAAGCAAGAATTTCACTTGACAAGATGTATTTAATTGGTGTTTGTTTCCAATTTGCTACCTGTTAGTATTACCCAAAGTTTTCATTAATTGCTATTTTGTGATATATTATTGTTTACAATTGTGTATTGAGAAATATTTTTTTTTACAACAAAATCTAGCAGAATATGGTATTTCTCATTAAAGAAGAGGAATTTCAGTGTTGGTTCTCGCTTTTTCAGCACTTGTTGCCATTTTGGACAAGGAAATTAACAGTACATCAAGGTTTCATTTACTTAGATTGTGATTTCTCTACTTTCACGAAAAAAAAATTTAAAAAAAATTTTAAAACAAAAACAGGATCAATGTATGACAATAAATTATCGACAGGTTCGCGAGTTATTGGAGGAGCATAAATAGCTGTGATTGTCAGACCTCTTTGGTATAATATATCATTTTGTCTACAAGGTTTAAATAGATGTGATGGTTTTTTTTTCCACTCCTCTCACATATATGCACACCAGTTGTCAAACTTTATACCTTTTTGAATTCTAAATCTAATTAGCAGTTTATGAAGATTTAGGGTTAGGGTTAATTTCGAATCTAATTAGCAGTTTATAAGATTTGTATCAATAACCTTTCCCACTTGTTTGCTACATAAATGCCGATCTGGCTACATGGAAAGTTGACTAGATAAATGACTACATAAATGCCGAGCTGGCTACATGGAAAGTTGACTAGATAAATGACTACATAAATGCCGAGCTGGCTACATGGAAAGTTGAATACATATATGTTGGGTTGGTTACATTGTAGAAATGGTTCTTATTGAAGCTGTTATCTTTACATTTATAATGTTTTCCATTCTAGTCAATATTTAGCATACAGATACACATATGCATGTTAATTGTTTTCCTTATTTAATTTCAGTATTATTTTGGCGACATCAACCTTCCCAGAGATAAGTTCCTGCTGGAGCAGATAAAGGAAAATGAAGATGGATGTATCCTTTCTTTGATCTACATCACTTATGAATCCATTTGCAGACACTGTTCCTCCTTTCCTTAAGTTCTTCTTTGGCAAGAAAGGCCATCAACTTAAGGAAGTTCCTGATCTTCCATAGCATTTATATTTCCTAAAACATTGCATTTCTTAAGCTTTTAACATTTTGCTCTGGTCATAACAACCAACTGCACCTCTTCCGTGGTAAAGGTCTCCACAGATATAGACTGCACTATATGCAAGGGAACGAGTTACATAGGGACCTAAATTTTTTTTATCAGTTTTGTTTTACTTATGGTACTTTTCTTATGTAATTGAAATTTTCTAAGTGCATACTGATACACATACATTTTACCATTTTTTTTGTCTTTTCTACTTACATGACTCGTTCATGAAAGAGGGATACCAGTTTGGCCCCACTGTGTCATAACAATAACTGTCTCCCTGTGTCATAACAATAACATCTTCCAGTTTGGCCCCACTAACAACTATACCTGTCTCCCTGTGTCATAACAATAACATCTTCCAGTTTGACCCCACTAACAACTGTAACTGACTCCCTGTGTCATAACAATACCATCTTCCAGTTTGACCCCACTAACAACTATAGCTGTCTCCCTGTGTCATAAGAATAACATCTTCCAGTTTGGCCCCACTAACAACTATAGCTGTCTCCCTGTGTCATAACAATAACATCTTCCAGTTTGGCCCCACTAACAACTATAACTGACTCCCTGTGTCATAACAATACCATCTTCCAGTTTGACCCCACTAACAACTATAGCTGTCTCTCTGTGTCATAACAATAACATCTTCCAGTTTGGCCCCACTAACAACTATAGCTGTCTCCCTTGTCATAACAATAACATCTTCCAGTTTGACCCCACTAACAACTATACCTGTCTCCCTGTGTCATAACAATAACATCTTCCAGTTTGACCCCACTAACAACTGTAACTGACTCCCTGTGTCATAACAATACCATCTTCCAGTTTGACCCCACTAACAACTATAGCTGTCTCCCTGTGTCATAAGAATAACATCTTCCAGTTTGGCCCCACTAACAACTATAGCTGTCTCCCTGTGTCATAACAATAACATCTTCCAGTTTGGCCCCACTAACAACTATAACTGACTCCCTGTGTCATAACAATACCATCTTCCAGTTTGACCCAACTAACAACTATAGCTGTCTCTCTGTGTCATAACAATAACATCTTCCAGTTTGGCCCCACTAACAACTATAGCTGTCTCCCTTGTCATAACAATAACATCTTCCAGTTTGACCCCACTAACAACTGTAGCTGACTCACTGTGCCATAACATCTTCCATTGACAATGATAACTGTTGCCATAACATTCTATTATTACCATTATGATAGATGTTGCCTTCTGCCAAAGCATTATCCCAAATTCATAAAGATAGCAGTTGCCTTGTGCCAAAGCATTCTCTCAAATTCGTAAAGATAGCAGTTGCCTTGTGCCAAAGCATTCTCCCAAATTTGTAAAGATAGCTGTTGTCTTGTGCCAAAGCTTATCCCAACTTTGTAAAGATAGCAGTTGCCTTGTGCCAAAGCATTCTCCCAAATTTGTAAAGATAGCTGTTGCCTTGTGCCAAAGCATTCTCCCAAATTCATAAAGATAGCAGTTGCCTTGTGCCAAAGCATTCTCCCAAATTCATAAAGATAGCAGTTGCCTTGTGCCAAAGCAATATCCCAAATTTGTAAAGATAGCAGTTGCCTTCTGCCAAAGCATTCTCCCAAATTCATAAAGACAGCAGTTGCCTTGTGCCAAAGCAATATCCCAAATTAGTAATGATAGCTGTTGCCTTGTGCCAATACGTTCTCCTAACGCCATAATTGTAGTTGTCTCCCTGTGATAAAACATTCTTTACACATTATAGGAGCCATTTGTATTTAAGTATTTGTTTTTTAAGTATTTGTATTTATGTATTTGTTTTTAAGTATTTGTATTTAAGTATTTGTATTTAAGTATTTGTATTTAAGTATTTGCATAAGATCGAAAGCCATGATTTTTCTTAACCAGATGTTTGCAGGGGTTACCATGGAGACGATGGTGAAATTCAACAGGTTAAGGGAACTGTCTGAAGACTTCGAGGTCATCGCTGGTTCTCTTAGAAAGTCAACATCAGGTCTAGTTGAGGTAGGAATTCAGCATCAGGTCTCATTGAGGTTAAAAGTCAATGTTTTGTCTAATTGATGTTAGAAGTCAATGTTATTAATAATTGAGGTAGGAAATTCAGTATCAGGTCTCATTTAGGTTAGAAGTCTAATTGAGGTAGGAATTCAGCGTCATGTCTAATTGAGATAGGAAGTCAGTGTTTTGTCTAATTGAAGTAGGAAGTCAATGTTATGTCTAATTGAGGTAGGAAGTCAACATCGGGTCTAATTGAGGTAGGAATTCAGCGTCATGTCTAATTGAGATAGGAAGTCAATGTTTTGTCTAATTGAGGTAAGAAGTCAATGTTTTGTCTAATTGAGGTAGGAAGTCAATGTTATGTTTAATTGAGGTAGGAAGTCAACATCAGGTCTAATTGAGGTAGGAAGTCAACATTATGTTTAATTGAGGTAGGAAGTCAACATCAGGTCTTATTGAAGTAGGAATTCAGTGTCCTGTCTACTTGAGGTAGGAAACCATACAGATAAACAATATGCACATTGCAAATTTTTCATGAAGGGAAGAAAAAAAACATCAGTATGCAGGAATCATATCAAATTGAGACAAAATCAACCATAATTGTTTGCATTCATATGAATTATCAGTGGAATTTCTGATTCATTTAAGTATTTTCATGTGCAGCCATCATATAATGATGTACCCTAGCAGCAGAGAGGGTGAATCCTACAACGTTTTTAGACAAAATTTGATTGAAATCCTAAAACGAGCCGTCTTATAATCTTATTTTAACCAAAAAAAGGCGAACCCTACAACGTTTTCAGACAAAAAAATTGATTGAAATCTACATACGAAATCATTTTAACTAAAAAAATGAAAACGATTTTTTAATTAATTTTGGTCGCAACTTGTTGTCATACACCCTCTCTGCTGCTATGGGTTAATAAAAATAATAAAATGATTTGATCTAGTCTTTATGATGAAAGTCTTTAGGACGAAAATCATTTATGATTTCACAAACAGACTAATCGCTAACACCTCTTCTTGTAAATCAATCAGATTATTTGACTGGTCGGTGAGTTTGAAATTAATTCTGGTTAATGAATTATTATGGCATCGCATGTAGACAGGATTAATTGGGTTTTCAATAATTAGGAATCCTGGAGGAGCTGTTGGTGCAAATGAATAAAGAATATATCCCTGCTGAGCTTGATTTGATTGCTCTAGATTAATCTGATAGCTTCCTTCGATAACATCACACACTAAATTGAGCGCAATCACTGAGGATATATTCACATTGAACGGAGCGATATGCCTACCACCACCATCTGGATCATTATTATGTTTGAGGAGGACAGTTGAATCTGATTTTTGTAGCGCTTTGATGATATCGGTTTTAACAATTCTTACTAATTCATCAGCGTTGTATTTCGGAAACCTGAAATTACGCAGATTGTCCTCTGTGATATTGTAATCGGTTAAGAATCGTTGTTTGTTGTCGCTGTTGTCATTAATTATTGTTTGAATAATTAGTTCATAGATATATTTCATGTCCGATATAAGCTGATTTATTATTTCAACGTGTGTTTGCGATCTTGTTTTCCGTAGTTGTTCTAGTTGTGTGTCATATAATTGTTTAATCTCATTAAAATAACCACGGACGTCAGTTAGCGTAAATGAAATAGTAACAGATGAGTCGGTTGTTCTTTTAATGATAAAATCCCATTGCAATGTGTCTTTGTTGGTGAATATAAATCTATCGGCGATTCTTCCTTTTCTTATATCAGATAAATTATCTCGATAACTGGGATTGATTTCATGATATGATTGTACATCCGTGGTTAAGTCGGTGGTGGATTTTTCCGGTGGTTTTTCAGGCCATCCTAGTACGGTTCTTATCGAGCTGTTATAGATATCTACGACGTATCCTTCTGTGCTTATCTCAATTGCGGATGATAGCGTCGGCTCATGAACTGTTATAGCGATTTTCGATTCTGTTTCAGTAATCGATTTTATTCTACGCGCGAATTCATCATTGATTTGTTCGATTTGGTATGACCCTGTTGGTATCGAAACGACGTTCCAGTCTGGAGTTCCGTCGGGTTTATTCTTATTTGCAAACACTAAAGAATTATTGGGTTGTTGACCACCAAATGATTTTGATCTGATATTAGGCCAACTGTGATACACTCGTAGTTTTGCTAGCGCTATCTCCTTCACTGGGACCGGAGAGGGGAAATTCACACTGAATTCTGGATTCGTTGATGTTATTGATATCATGCTTGTTTGTACTGGGTTCGTGTTCTCCACTATTCGTTGAAGTAATTCCTGCGGTGTTGTCATTGTTATTATACTCATGATTTATTTCTAATTTTGGTATCGATGAATCATAAATACTGACCATCACTGAGAATTCACAATCTGGTAATGTTGATATTATTGAGATCATTTTGTTTTTTGGGTTCGTGTTTTCTGATTCCATCGGTGTTGTCATTGTTATTATACTCATGTTGTCGCTCTAATTTCGATATCGCGGAATCAAAAATACTGACCATCGCTGAGAATTCACTATCTGATATAACCGTATTATCGAGTGACGACGATATCATCAATGATAATTGCGAATATGCGGTTGATGCAATATGAAATTGAAGTAAGTAATTCTGCAGTTTACTCTGGCTGCATGATGATATCTTTTTTGCTATCCCGGTTAATATACCCCCGATTGTAGCCACCGCAGAAATGCAAATTGGAACTACGACCGGGGCAATCATTGTAACAGATGCAAGTATTATTCCGGCGCCAGCGAGAACGCTTGACACCGAGTACATAATAACATCAATTGCGGTGATTCTTCGTCGGTATTTTTTTATTTTTATTTGATACTCCTCAGTGAGGGTTTTGAGTCTATTCTGAAATTCTCTGACCTGATCATAGCGACATTGCGTCGATGACAAAGTCATTGTTGTTTATTTTAAAAATACTAGCGTTTTCAATTGTGAAATCCTTTCAATTTAGTTATTTACTTCGCATATGAATTCTAAGCACCAGGATATTTTTGATCTAATCGTATTATCAACCGCGACAATCTCAAATTCTTCTTCACCCCGGATAATTACTGTTGCGGTGCCACCAAAATAGGTTTTACCGCTTAC
Organism: Unio delphinus; assembly: GCA_029339505.1. Classification (NCBI taxonomy): domain Eukaryota; kingdom Metazoa; phylum Mollusca; class Bivalvia; order Unionida; family Unionidae; genus Unio; species Unio delphinus. Next base: position 3,531,769 of record JAQISU010000103.1, read on the forward strand.
GATGATATCAAATTGCTTGTCAGAGATTAACGTCATCCTGTAGATACCATGAGGCCACTTCTCGATATTGACTTTCAATTTAGCATTAGATTCTTTTATCCAATCAAAGGTCCCATGCTTTACCCTTTCAGAGGTTTCTTTTAGTTTAGCAATATCGTCATAAACGTCGAGATAGGTTTTTTTGATTTCAGTATATTTCATCAACTTTCCATCGCGGAGTTTAAAAAATGAAGCCAGCAGGATGTCAAGTTCCAAACCTTTTCGGTTTAGATAATTCTTGTTGAGTTCAGAATATGTCGTCGTGATATTGTAACGTTCAGAGCCCTCAAAGAAATTTTTAGCCATTTCGCTGATGCGTTTTTGTTCATCAGTAGCTTTTTTAACTTCAGCGAGAGTCATGCCAACCACAAGAGGGGTTCCAAAGAATCTACCAACAATGTCGTTAGTGGGTTTTTGATCTTCTATTAGTTTAGAAATCTCGAGATAATTTGCCTTGAATTCTGAAGCAGTCATCATCCTTCCAGCTTCCTTGTTAGCGAAGAATGAATTCAACAAGTCTTTAATTTCAGTGAGAGTCATGCCAACCACAAGAGGGGTTCCAAAGAATCTACCAACAATGTCGTTAGTGGGTTTTTGATCTTCTATTAGTTTAGAAATCTCGAGATAATTTGCCTTGAATTCTGAAGCAGTCATCATCCTTCCAGCTTCCTTGTTAGCGAAGAATGAATTCAACAAGTCTTTAATTTCAGTGAGAGTCATGCCAACCACAAGAGGGGTTCCAAAGAATTTATGTATAACATTTTTGCGAAAAGAATTATAACCTCGTATATGATCATCCAGCTCACGGCCGTGGGTGGTAATCTTGTTGTCTTGGGTGGTAATCCTGTTGTCGTTGTCGGTAATCATCTTGTTGTGGGTGGCAATCGCGTCTGTGATCGTAGACACAAGTGCGCCTGGTTTAAGTCGTCCGTCGTTGGAATACAGCGCAATAGAGTTTTCAGCGGCGTCGCGCTGCCGTATCAAAATGTCATTCAATGACACATCACTGGATTTCAGTTTACCCTGTTTGTCTTGAAATACAACTATTTCATTAGGATCAACACTTGTTAAATTTAACGTCTCAGCTATTTCATCTTCAATTATTTTTTTTACATCCTTGATAGAATCAGGTGGTGCAGTGCCATCGGGTTTGGGTTTCAAAGATCTCCCCCAAATATCAATCATGTTATTGTAAAACTCTTTCTCTCTCTAAAATCGTTTTTGACGACTTCGTCGTTGCCAGTGATTGCTGGTGTAGTCATTTACGACAATATGAGGTGGTTTTCCGCTTGGGTTACTCAAGGAGTTAGAAATAGCGTCAAGGACATTTAATACTTCGCTGCCGCATATTGGTGGGTCAATCATCGTTTGTGTTGGTAGCGTAGAATACCAAGTCTTCATTGGAAGGGTTTTTATATACCGCATAAACTCTTTTGGTGGGGCTAATCCATATGAATCGAAATAAACAATCCCACGTGGATCAATAGCGTATGCAACCCAGTGAGTTCCGGGTCCGGTGCTGTTATCTAAATTAATGATTCCGGTTTCAACGCTGTTTGGTTGATGTGGTAATTGATCTTTCATAAAGACACCTCTGAAGTTTTTAATCGCGAGTTTTTTAGCCGCATCCATTAAATCAAAATTGGACATGGGAACCATAGGTTCGGAAATCGAAGATTTCTGAATTAATAAATCGTTCCTGGTAGTCTTAGACCCTTTCCGCTGTACCACGAATACGGGGTTCCTGGTAGTCTTAGACCCAATCCGTGAACGGATCGTCCCTTTTTTTTATATCCTTTCCCAGTTGCTTTCTTTAGTGCCATTCCTGCTGCAGTACCAACGGCTCCTAACGCTGCCGCTTTAGCCACCGCTGGGGCTGCTGCTGCAATCAATGCTGGAATCGCAGCTAACAACGGAAATATACCGCCTGTTTTAATCATATTTTTGATAGCAGCCGCAGAAAGAGTAATCTGAACACCTTTTTTGGCTGCAAGTGCATCATTGAAATGTTTTATTTGACGAGTTGTCAGCGATAGTTTATTTGCACCACCAGTCATTTGATTAGGTTTCAACGTGATTGTGGTTCCACATTTTTTAGCTGATTCCGATTGCAATTTTTTTAATTGACCGGGAGTTAACGTAACACTAATAACACTATATGACATTATACATAATAGATTGATTCTAAATCGTTTACAATTTCAATTACATGTTTTCTACTGGTGCATCTACCACTCTCATTCTTCCTCCAACACCTTCGAGTAACATTGATTTGTCGCTGAGAATGACAGCAACCGCTCTATAATTCTCAATAGCATCAGGCTTGGTTACATTAGCTCTAAAATGTATATCAACGACGGATTGTCTTGTTAAATCGAGATGTTCCAGCGAAAAGTAATAGATCGGATACAGATTTTTAAAATCCAATTGTGATATTTGCAAACCAGTATCCACATTTTGATCGCGTGCCATAAATGACAACAGACGATGATAAACTCGTGCAATATGATTTTCTGTGTAATTAAGTTGTATATCCTCAGATGGTTCCTGCTGGCCGTTTATTCTCAGTGAGACGTCTTTCACACCTAATTGATCAAATATCATATGACTGAAACGTTGATCGCCAACTCGTGTGTTATCCTGTAACGCTACGAATATATGACGTGGCGCAGAAACGCCTTGTTTTGATGCTAGGTTCCAAGTGAATAACCCGTTGATATTTGATTGCTTCACATCTGTACTCACGGTTAGCCAACTCAACAACGACTTTCCTCCTTGGTCCATAAATGATAGTAATCGTTCTTCTGCAGTGATTGCTGGAGTCAACACTGGCATCCACAATGATATTTTTGTTAAATTGACTTTACCGGCATCATCATTTATATGTGCTGCAGCTGGGTTTGCTGGAATCCTCCAAATTGCGTCGTTATCATCACTCTTTCGTACAAGCGATACTGTATGCTTCGCCCCGTAGATAACTTTTCTGACGTTTCTACAGAATCCAAAAATATGATGCAGTGGAATTGCGCATGAAAATGGTTTACGCCCTACTCCCAACATTGCGTTTCGTGTTGCAGCTCCTATATTGAAATTAATGTCGTTGTTTATAACTACAGCCTCGACATCAGCATCATCATTAGCAGAACTGGCTTTTTTTGGTTTTCTTACAATGAATTGTTTTCCTCCAGCGTTATTCCTACCATCTTTTGCAAACATCATAGAAGGTCCTGCTGATCTTGTATAATCATCAGAATATCTCGCTAACCCGATTATTGTTGTAGCCACATCAACATCGCGATCTATCGACTCGATTTCCTTTCCATCAATGAGGTATCTTGCACTCTCAAATAACGCCATAATACCATTATTGACAAAACCGACTTGAGTACCATCTGGATATGATGCTCCACCAGCTGTTACAAGTTCTCCTTCTACTTCAATAAACGCTTCAGCGGGTAGAAAGTATTTACTGGTATCATGGACTTGAAGTTCAATTCGCGATCGACTATTTGCGTCTATCGCATGATAAGCGTAATATTGATAATCGCGTACAGAATCATCCTTGCCAACTGGGGCGTCTATATCAAACGCCGGATCATGTGATTTTTTGAACATTTTATTCTATTTATCAGAGTCTAAATCGTAAAAATCCGTAGGATTTTCATCGTAAACGATTTTCATCGACGTAGTTTTTTAAAGCCGCTTCCTGCTATCATATTTGCAATATTGCTTTGGTCGGGAGTTAAAGCCATCGACGCTAATTTTTCGTCTACTGCGTTATTTATAATTCTACTAACACTTGCAGGCATTTCCGCTGTAGACGGTAACGGTTTCTTTGAAAATCCTTTGGATTTTTCTCGTAAATCACTTCGTGATTTCACTAATGATGTTATTTTATTCTTCGCAGTTGAAAACGCTTTTCCAGCAAGATCTCCAACAGCACCAATACCCTTATCACGAATAACTTCAATTGCTTTCATTCCTAGTTGTTTAGCCAACGGCATCACTTTTGGAGCCATTCTCGCAAATAACCCTGCAATGGTATTGCCTAAACCATCTCCGTAGTATGCTCTATAAACTGGAAACCGTGAATTAACTACGTAGACGGGGGTTGGTTTATCATGATTGTAGTGTATGATCATTATTTGAAATCAGAAACCATTTTTCAATTGGAAACGCTAGCGTTTTTATTCAGTCTCGGTGATTAATCACTGTGATACCCACTTTCCACTAACTCGCCAATGAAATCTCGATATGTGCTGATATCCATGATACCACCCTGAAATAATCGTCTACAGATATCAGATGCTTCATTAATTATTTCCGGTGAGTTATTTCCAGCTCGGAACCCTCCTACAAGAACTTCTAATCGTGATATATCATTGATAACACTACCAGGACATACCCCACTTTGGGGTCCACTGGAATCTTGCAATCCGCTTCCGCTATAACCAGTTGCTACATCCATTTTTTCTTCTTCATCCATGGGTTGTAAATAACCAAGAGGATCATAATCATCATCATCAGGTGGTAGTTGTTGTTTTTTAGGTGAAAAAGATATTTTCTTTGCAGGTTGCTGTCGCTTTTGCGGTTTTTGTTTTTCATATTGTTTATACACTATATCCACCGCATTGATATATTCAATGTATGATGCACTATCTGTCTTAATTTGACTTTTTTTAGTTTTGATTTTGTAGAATATATCAGCCCAATGAGTGAAATTCTTAACATATTTATGATGTTCTGGTTTCAACATTTTTTTTCTGTTTTCATAAGTCATAACAACAAGCGCAGGAATTTCTGGTGGATCAGTCTTATCAATTGCTGCTAACCCTTCCTCGTTAAATCTCACGCGTAAATCATCTACTGTTCTTTTTGATTCCATTTTTTGTGCAGTCTGTTTTGTTTGTTCAGTTTTCGCTGCTATTTTTTCAAGTTCACCGATAACAGATTTCCCCGTCTCGGGATCATTCCCCCGTATAGCACGCTCTACCCCGTACGTTGCTGTGGTTACTGGTTTAAACAATTCTTCGGATCCCGCAGCAAAATCAGTTTGTAAACTCTGTCGTTGTTGCAGTTTATTTCTTACAGAGTCACGAATTGGTACAAATCTCCTGATTGCATCCAGTCGTTCACGAGCCAATCGGGTTGTTAATGCTTCATTGACCATTATTTGAAATCAGAAACAATTTTTCAATTGCAAAACAATTTTTCAATCGCAAAATAATTTTTCAATCCGACCTAACACCACCGTGGAAGTGTTATTTCATCCTATAACAGCCTCTACGATCGGTGTTGAAACGGCACTTTTTCATATAATAATAAAATGTAATGTGCCGTTTCAACATTATGATTTTTATTGATCAATCTGAACCGTCCATCAATTTTTATTCAGTGTGAAATATTTTCACTGTTTTTGACATTGTCAATCAAAAAATGCTAAAAAAAATTAAAATCTCTATGAGGGACGGTCACAATCAAATAATGATAAATGGTCGGGCAATCAAAATTGTTCATTTTCTTGAATTAACGCCCGTAGGTTTCTAACTTTAGAATTAACCTCCTTTTTCAATTCGTATTCGTACCCCAATTCTTTTCGTATTCGTTCTACGATGGTATACAACGGAGCGAACACACTTACGTCACTGGAAAATGCGAGAGAGTCCTTAATAGAATTCTGAATTCTTTTGATGAGCGCATACTTCTTTGGTAGCATATATTTATTGTTGTTAACTCCGTATTCTATATCCTGAAAATCAGACATGATTTGATCAGGATTTAACCCATCTGATAGTTCAATATCCCAACCTTTCAATTTTGAAATCTCGGATATGATGCTATTCATGTTTTCAGAATTCATTATTCTATAATAATGATATATTTCTAAATGAAAAATATGACGCATTAGACATAACTAAATTGAACTTTTTGTCCCGTCCTTTTTGAAATAGCCGTCTTGGTTATTCCCTCTGCAACATATCGTACTGAGGCTCTACAAATATCGAAGTGCCTACCGGCTTCATTCATTGATTGAAATATTTTTTCTTCGTTAGTTATCGTATTCAAAGATTTCACAGGTCTCGCTTTTTTCGAGTATTTCCCAGTCCCCCCTCGTTCGGTATTCTCACTTTGTGTAACAGCCTGCAGATTTGATAAAGAATTGTTTTTCGGATTAGAATCGATATGATCAATGACAGAATCATCCTCGATCAATCCATGGAAACACTCGTACACGAAACGATGATTGAGATATTTCTTCTTTCCAGCACCAAACACCAAATACCCCATACCATTGTCAGCACCAACTGATTTCTTCAGTCTGCGGTTTCTTACAACACCATCACTGGATGCTTCATAATTTGTGATCACAGGGTGTTGTCTGAATTCTTGGTTCATTCGTATACATAATACTATTGTTTGTTTAATTCATTGTTTGGTTTAATGATAAATCTTTCGATGTAGTCTTGAGGAGTTCTTATGATTTTATCCTTGACTCTGTCAAGGATACTGACTTTGTCAGCGTCAAGAATACTGACTTTGTCAGCGTCAAGAATACTGACTTTGTCAGCGTCAGGGTCATAATTTCTGATTGATTGTCCATTTTTTATTCTTTTATCATAATATCGCTTCAACTCCCTGTATCGCTTACCACCGCAATTCAAACACAACTGAGATTTTCCCCTAACCCCAACTCCACATCGTATGCACGGTAACGGACCAAGGCTTCCACGACGAAAGCTTTGCATATGATACCCACAGAACTCGTTTCTGCATGATTTGTTACACGGGATTACTGATCCAATCATAAGCCACTTGCAGTGATTCATATATAAAAATCTTTCATTTAAATGCTTGTTTTAATTATAGCATGAAGGAGTTCAAGAGATTGACTTCGAAAAATGCTGAATTCAATGCTGATAAGGAGTTTAAGAGATTATTAAAAATCAATCCTAGATTTAATCTCGATAGACCAAAAAAACGTAACAAACGTCCAAGAGACGGAAACATGAAAGAGTTTAAGAGATTATTAAAAATCAATCCTAGATTTAATCTCGATAGACCAAAAAAACGTAACAAACGTCCAAGAGACGGAAACATGAAAGAGTTTAAGAGATTATTGAAAATCAATCCTAGATTTAATCTCGATAAACCCAAAAAACGTCCAATAGACGGAAACATGAAAGAGTTTAAGAGATTATTGAAAATCAATCCTAAATTTAATCTCGATAAACCAAAAAGACGTAACAAAATCAATCCTAGATTTAATCTCGATAAACCCAAAAAACGTCCAATAGACGGAAACATGAAAGAGTTTAAGAGATTATTGAAAATCAATCCTAGATTTAATCTCGATAAACCAAAAAAAACGTCCAAGAGAGATTACCCCTGGAAAGATGCCCAATTCAATCTCGATATAGTTTCTAATACACCAAAGAATACAATTCTTGATAAAGCCATGATTAGTAAAATCAGAGACTGTTTTAATGAATTCAAGCGTGATGGAGCATCCTATTGTTGGTCAACATTTCGAATTGATGGTGTTGTTGATGCTACCATGACTGATGAAAAAGCAGCAGTGATAATTTCACGTGTTGGGGAAAAACGGCATTTTTTCCGAATCAAATTCATTATCGAAGTCGATGGCAAATGGATTATTAAGGATAAATTTGAACCAATCCTCAAGAATAAAAAAGCTGTCATTGTGAGTAGAGATTCCAAACCAGGGATTCTAACCGGCATTGATAAACCATACTACGAAAGATCTTATCCCGTAACAGCAATGGTTTATGGGATATATCCGTTAAATGATAAACCCGATATCGCAAAACTAGCTCCTATGAAATATTCGTCAGGGCTTAATTGTGTAGCAGAACGAATAATAGAACACTTCACAAATGCATCCCGAGGAAATAAACTAACTGATCTGCGACGCAGGAAAATAACCGAGTGGGAACTGACAGTGAAACAGCATGGTGCAAAGATTTCTGATATAGCTAAATTAGAAACATCATTAAGATTTCCAATAACAGTTATGACGATAACGGGAGAGGTTTTATACGAACCGAAATATAACAAAAATGGAGCACCAATACAGATTATTGATCATAACAAACACGCGTGGACACCTGCGGTAACAATATTTCCACGAGAACGAACCGTGAAATATATCCCCCCGGAATTTTCCGGGGAGTTAGTCGGGGATGTTTTCTATGAAGAGAAATTATTCGATGCTATTCATGCGTTGTGTAAGGATGATCCTGTGTCAGTGTGGTTACTTAGAAGTGATGAAGAATTCGATCAATTTGTAAAACCAAATGGTGAATTATATCGCGTTGAAGAATTAGATAACAGAATGAGAAAAATCGCTAGTGATTTTTCACCGGAGAATTCCCATGAAAAACTACTCACGGATAGTTTTACTATTCCATCAGTGGTAGCTCACTTCGCAAGAGAAAAAAACTCATGGCGTCCAACACGAAGTGATTTTCTCGAGGATGTTAAATTGAGTTGGGTCGAATTTGGTCATGGAGGACTGTGGAATACAAAATACCATCGTGATGGTATGATTTCAATTGATATATCCGCGTGTTATCCCGGAAGTTTTCTCGGGTATGGGGAATGCGCTGAGTACTTCAAACGATTTGGACACCCCACGCATGAAATGACTCGTGTTGCGATTAATGGACCATTGCCTGATTTTGATTTAACCGGATTCGCTCGTGTGATATCATTTGAATTAGCTACAGGGTTACATCCGTGTAGTTATGTTTGGCTTGGTAGACACCTATCTGAAAAGGCCTGGATGCCAATAGTGCTATTGAGATATATGATTGATTGTGGTATGCTAATATCGTTGATTGTTTCCGAGGCTATTATATGCTATCGAGCTCAGAAAGAAGTTTGGCTACCACAACCCGATCTAGATAGAATAATCAACGAACTACGAAAACAGTTTCCAGATTTCAGTGAAGAAGAAATCATAAATTGGTCTAAGAAGTTATTTGAAATTAAAAAAGAACAAGCAAAAGATCTCGGAAGAAGAATAATCGGTAAATTTACCCAGGGTGGACGATACGATAACGCAAAATATTCTTCGCGGTTGATCATAGATGTCGCTGAATACGATTTTATTGTAGCGGATTTAATAAAACAGGGAAAACCTGTATCCCGTAAGGATGCTTTTCTATCCAGCGGCGAGAAATTAGGTACGGTTGTTACCTACTGTGATGGATATAATTCCCAGTACACACATTTGAGAAGTTCAATGCTAGCCTATGCTTGCATTAATCTATTTTCGATGATAAATAGATTTCCTAATACCGCGGTTAGAGTAGCCACTGATTCGATGTATATACACAATAAGTACAAATCAGCTGTAGCGGCATTCACAGATCCGGAGGAAGCGTGGGGGCGTTGGCGATTTAAAAAAGAGATGCTACATGAGTATTGTGAATCCGCAGACGTTGCCATGGATGATAAATATATTTGTTGTAACCGTATTGAAATTCAATCAGAACTTTCTAATGCACCACCGGTATCTGATCCAGTATGTAGATACAAGACAGTTTATTTAAACGGCTGTGGTGGGTCAGGAAAGACAACTCGTGCAATTGAATTATTTCGTGGTGGTGGAAATACTTGTATTTCTACTAACATGATTGTGCTAACACCGACTCACAGACTCGCCAGAGAGATGATACAACGAGGGGTAAATGCTTGCACTTATCACAGCTTCTTTCGATGGAAGGGTGACAAATGGACTCCTGATCGAATGGGTGATAAATTCATTCCTGAAATCATCATTTGGGATGAAATATGCACAGTGTCATTAGATGTATTAAAAACATTTCTTGAGTGGTTGTTAACCAAAAACACAAAAGTCGTCATGTGCGGTGATCAAGGCCAACCACCACCATTTGTCGGTGCATCTCCACATGAATGGCTAAAGGGTTTTGTAGACTACTATGAAGAAATCACCACTGATTATAGATCACTTGATGAACGATTACGCGAGTTCAAAGCGCTAATTAGATTACAACCGGATAGAATCCAATGCGAAATAGCGCGCGAAGTGATTTCAGAAACCCCAATGAATGATTTCTGGGAAGCGTGGAGACCAAACGATTTGATCATTGCAAGTAGAAAAATAGTCAGGGATACACTTCAGATGAAGTTATTTGAATTGCATAAAGAAAAATTTGCAACGCTTCCAGTACCCCTTTGTTATCGGCCATCGGATACACGAAAACAGAATATTGAAGTTGATATTCCAGGACAGAATGAAAAACAAATTCTGGTATTAAATGATATTGTGCTGGTTGATATCAATGTCGTTGAAGATGCATTGCGTGCTAATAAATCCCCGTGGACGCTAGGATACGCAGCAACAATACACTCTTCACAGGGATTGACTATATCGGATACAATTGTTTGGATGGTGGATAATCGCATCGAATGGTCAAATTTAGTCTATCTCGCAGTATCCAGAGTACGAAAAATAAATCAACTTCGAAGAATTGTCCTCGATGATGAAATCATTGGTGATGATAATGACACAACAATAAGTGATATTGATGTTAGCATCATTAATAAAAAACTCTCCGGTTACAAACAACAGGACAAAAAAAAACAACGAGAATTTGATATTGATGCTGAACTAATAATCACTTTGAAGAAACAACAGAATAATCACTGCGCGAGTTGCAATTGTATAATGCGTTGGCAGTATTCGGATAAGGATCCTCGCCAATTCACCGTAGACAGAAAAAATAACAATCTCGGTCATGTCAGAAATAATGTGATGTTGACTTGTCTTGAGTGCAATAGACGCAACGGTGCTAGTTAAGACCATGCGGTGGCAATTGAGTATCCTCGGGAATCACTTGTAGTTGTTGTCGAGTAAATCCTCGTTGAGGTGCAGTTGAATCCAGTTTATAGACTGGAGGTCTACCAGTTGATCGTGTTATACTAGATATCTTATGCGTAGTGACGCTCCAAATAGGATCAGTAGCCCTTTTTCTACCCCCTTCAAGCTCTCCTGGTTCGTATAAGTACCTCACAATGACATTACTACCAAGAATTGGTTGGGAAACGCTAGCGTTTCTAGGGAAATCTTTTTGTGATTGTACGGGTATTGACTTCTTTTTAATCGCGTTGATAGGTTTCATGTTGATTGTTCTAGTAATCTCGTTATTCAGTGCAGTAATCACAGATGGTAATCTTTTAACCCATTCACTGGATCGCTTTTCTTGAATGAATTCTTTTGCGTATTGATATCCAAATAACCGCTCAGCAATCGTCCGATTAAATCGTTCTACAATGGCCTGATCGCGATGTAGCGCAGTTTGCCCTCGTCGTATGGTGACATTATGATGTTTCATTGTAGATAACACTGCACCCTGAAATTCCTTGCCAGGATCAACTTGTAACAGATTTGGCCAGTGCAGAGGACCTCGTCGATAAATCCTTTCAAATGCAGAAGCTACTTCAGTAGATGATTTTGTCCTTAGCGGTTCTGCTTCTTTGTATCGACTCGCAACATCAACTACGGTTAACGCGTATTTGTAACCGCGATCATGTGGCAAAAATAATATATCAGCCTGATGAACTTCATTAGGAGCGGTCACATCAAAATGCGAGAATTGAATTTGTTTAGGACGCGGTAGATAAATTTGCCATATAGCCTGTTTGGATAACCAATGAGCCGCAGTGGTTTTTTTCACTTTTGCAGCTCTAGCGAGTTTATTGATTGCAGCGTTACCCCTCCAGTATCCCCTTGGAGAATAATAAATTGATTCCATATTATTAATTACCGGCACCTAACATCAATTTACTTTTCATAGCCGATTTTATTAAAAATGAAGCCAATTTTTCTTTGAAGGATTTATCAGGAATAGCATTTAACGCATGAATTAATTTCACATCTGCTAGATGCCTGTGTTGCAGATTGCTGCTTTTATAAGCAACATCATGAAGGTGACAGGCCTTATCAATGGCGTTTATTGGTTCTTCACCGGGGTTGGGTTGATTTTGATTATTGAGTCTGATATCAAGTCTGGTTCCCGGTCCACAGTAGCTATATCCTGGAAGGTGCTTTTCTCCGGGGTACTTTGCCCATGGGGTTCCAGGGAGTTTTGCTAATTTGGCTGCGATATCACCTCCTCGTTTTTTTTAAAATCAGATTTCATAGACACAAATCTGAATTTCTTTGTACCACATTGCACGCATTTACCAGAAAGCGCTGATCGGTTATTTTTAGTTGTAATCGTCGTCACATCATCTGTGCCAGTACGCGTTTTACACTTCACACAATATAGATCCATAATTTATGTATAGAAATATGGATATAATTGATTTTTCAGCGACGAAAACAAGAGAACCAATTAAGCATCATGCAGCGCTACCAAACTCTATCCGGATGATTATAATCGGGCCATCTGGATCCGGTAAAACGCAATTGTTGCTCAATTTAATAATGAGATGGATGAAGTGGGATAAGTTGTATTTAATTGCCCCTAGCGTAGATGATCAACGATGTTATGAAGTGCTAAAAGATTTTAACGACAGCGCGGTAGAAAAATCCGGAGAGGGTATTATTGAGTTTATAACCGATATCGATGAAGCACCGAGCATTGATGATATTGATGGAGATATTAACAATTTAGTCGTATACGACGATATAATGTTAGATAAACAAAAAAATCCTGCTAGGATTTTTTCCAGAGGCAGGCATAAAAACACTGACGTGATATATGTCACTCAACGCTACACTCAGGTTCCAAAAGTGATCAGAGATAACTGTAATTTATTGTCTGTATTCAACGGAGTTGATACTCATACTCTTAGAAATATTTGGCAGACATGGTGTTCTGATATGGACTTCAATCAATTTCGAGATTTCTTTAGTCATGCTCAGTCGACTCCGCACGGATTCGCAACAATAAATCTACATGATCCTCGGACACGATATCGTATCGGACTGGATCAAATATTTGGTTAAAATCGTAAAAGAATTATTAATCCAGAACTGAAAACTTTAGCAGCAGAGAGGGTGTATGACAACAAGTTGCGACCAAAATTAATTAAAAAATCGTTTTCATTTTTTTAGTTAAAATGATTTCGTATGTAGATTTCAATCAATTTTTTTGTCTGAAAACGTTGTAGGGTTCGCCTTTTTTTGGTTAAAATAAGATTATAAGACGGCTCGTTTTAGGATTTCAATCAAATTTTGTCTAAAAACGTTGTAGGATTCACCCTCTCTGCTGCTACCCTTGTTTTTCATCATTGAAGCAAGCTAATTCCATCGATAGCAACCATCGGTTACAAAAAAGAGATTTAAAAAAATTGAGATAGAATCGTATTAAGGGTGACATTGACCTGAATGAAAGTACATCATAAGATTTCTAAATAGAGTAATAATAATAATAATAATAATAACCCTAACCTGAATTAAAGTACATCATAAGATTTCTGAATAGAGTTATAATAATAATAATAATAATAATAATAATAACCCTAACCTGAATTAAAGTACATCATAAGATTTCTGAATAGAGTTATAATAATAATAATAATAATAATAATAATAATAATAATAATAATAATAACCCTAACCTGAATTAAAAGTACATCATAAGATTTCTGAATATTGTAATAATAATAATAATAATAATAATAACCCTAACCTGAATTAAAGTACATCATAAGATTTCTGAATAGAGTAATAATAATAATAATAATAATAATAACCCTTACCTGAATTAAAGTACATCATAAGATTTCTGAATAGAGTAATAATAATAATAATAATAATAACCCTAACCTGAATTAAAAGTACATTATAAGATTTCTGAATAAAGACTAAACTAAGTAACGTAGAAGATAATCACTTTCATTGGCTGACAGATATATTGTTAAATTACTTTTAGCACAAATCTAGTTTGCATGAAAGTAGTGTACAGGAAAGAAAATTGTAATTTTAATCTTTGGCATTTAAATTGTCTTTATGTAGTTTTTAACACATCACTTGTTTAAATGTAGAATTTCTTTTTGGTCTTTTGGACAAAGCCAAAATGCAACTCAAGTTGTCTGCTAACTTCTGCTAGACCCAATCTTTCAGCCATCATTTGCAAAAGAGCTTTATTAGAAATAGTTTTAAAAATCTATTCATTTTCCCAAATACATTATTTGTTATAAAAGTATTTTCTAGTCAATGAATGTGGCAGTTAGCTTTCTTTCTTACATTATATATTGCTATTTAGACAGGATTTTTACATTATATTTTGCTATTTAGACACAAGCTTTTTTCTTACATTATATATTGCTATTTAGACACAGGCTTTTTTCTTACATTATATATTGCTATTTAGACACAAGCTTTTTTCTTACATTATATATTGCTATTTAGACAGAAGATTTTTCTTACATTATATTTTGCTATTTAGACAAGCTTTTTTCTTACATTATATATTGCTATTTAGACAGAAGATTTTTCTTACATTATATTTTGCTATTTAGACACAGGCTTTTTTCTTACATTATATATTGCTATTTTAACACAAGCTTTTTTCTTACATTATATATTGCTATTTAGACAAGATTTTTCTTACATTATATTTTGCTATTAGACACAAGCTTTTTTCTTACATTATATATTGCTATTTAGACAGAAGATTTTTCTTACATTATATTTTGCTATTTAGACTCAGGCTTTTTTCTTACATTATATATTGCTATTTTCATAAGCCAAAATGCAACTCAAGTTGTCTGCTAACTTCTGCTAGACCCAATCTTTCAGCCATCATTTGCAAAAGAGCTTTATTAGAAATAGTTTTAAAAATCTATTCATTTTCCCAAATACATTATATATTATTTTTTCATTTTTCCAAATATATACATTATATATTATATTTTTCATTTTCCCAAATACATTATATATTATTTGTTATAAAAGTATTTTCTAGTCAATGAATGTGGCAGTTAGCTTTCTTTCTTACATTATATATTGCTATTTAGACAGGATTTTTCTTACATTATATTTTGCTATTTAGACTCAGGCTTTTTTCTTACATTATATATTGCTATTTTATTTTTCTGTGTTATAAGGTTAGTGAAGATAACCAAAAAGTGAGGAGAAATCCAAAACAACCCATGCCAGAGAATACAGCTGAGAGACGACAAGAATTAATGGACAGAACTTTATATGTTGTGAGTAATTTATGGGAATTCTCTGATTTCAAGTAATTGGTATTTTGCTGGTGGAGATAGTAAAGAAAGTGACATGTGACAGGACAGTGGTGCTAGTAAAACATGTAATTGAGCTTACATTTAACTATATACAGCCCAGACCCAGGTGTGTGCTTGTTTCTCCTTTGAATACGTTCCCCAATCACATTACTTTAGGATATTAGCCTGCTACCTCGCGAATCCAGCCCTACCAAAAGACGAAAATTCGTCTTTCCTGTCTACGTCATATAGACAAAGGGCAATAACTCTTGCCCATTACCTCCCCTTGCCACCCGTTAGGTGTCGCTTCTTTAGTTTTTTAGCTTCGCTGTACGCGAAAACACGTACAATTAGACCTCCAATGAATCCAAGCCATCTTAGTGTAAATTCTGACCATCCGAAGTTAAATTTGGAATTACTGTGTTGGATAATCATTCCTCTACAGGTCGTATACATTATTTTACAATATTTTCCAATTTGAGTTACTTTGTCACCTTTTCTAGACTTCGGACCAGGTTGCAACGTGGTCAAAGCACGCTTATGGCGGTACTAGCATGTAATACATGTAGCACTCAATAATTTCGCTTATTCCGTATGTAACGTTTACGATATTAGCGACTAATAACGTGCTGCATTGATAATGTGTGCTTTATTTATCTTATTTGACGTTTCAGTAGACTTCAAAAAAGTCTTTGAACGACCAATTTGCGACTTTAATGGCGAACTTCGTCTTGTAGTCACGAGTTCGCGCAACACTTAATCATTTCGCTTCCTCCGTTAGTTACGGTTATGGAATAGCGACTTAATAGCGTACTGAATTTTTAATTTGTGCTTGTTTATCTTTTTCTCCGTTTCAGTAGACTTCGTCTCTGAACGACCAGTTGCGACTATTAATGGCGGAATTTCGTGTTGTAGTCACAAGTTCACACGACACTAAATCATTTCGCTTCCTCCGTTAGTTACGGTTATGGTAATAGCGACTTAATAGCGTGCTGAATTGCTAATTGTGCTTTGTTTATCATCTTTTTCGTTTCAGTAGACTTCGTCTTGAACGAACCATTGCAACACGCTCACGGCGATAACTAGTGTTGTCATTAAGAGTTAACATGGCACGGAATAATTTGACTACTCTGTTAATAACGGTTATAGTATTATCGAATTAATAATATGCTGAATTTTTAATTTGTGCTTTGTTCTCTTCTTTTGTCGTTTCAGTAAGCAAAGTCGACAACGAAGGCATGAATGGCAAAATGGGTGTTGGCAATGTGGAAATGGAGGAAATTATGTTGACATGGTTTAGGCTGCCCAGTGGGTGTAAATTTCACCGCAGATCCGTGCATGGCTTTCGGGCCTGTAAGTCCGGACGCATGGAGTCTATGCTGGATCAATTGGATCCATTTTAATATGCACTTTCGCCGGCCTTCCAGCTGTCAGTCCAGCCGACACCGTCAGTTCATCCGGCACTTCAGCAGGCAAACCGGCATTAACCGTCCATCCGGCACCGTCCGTTCAGCCCAAATGGCACCGGACGGCCAGCCGACCTTCCAGCTTGCATCAACAGGCACCGGCCGTTCAGCCCAAATGGCACCGGCTGGCCAGCCGACCTTCCAGCCTGCGTCGACAGGCACCGGCCGTCCATACGGCAACGACCGTTCAGCCCAAATGGCACCGGTCGTCCAGCCGACCTTCCAGCCGGCATCAACCGGCACCGGCCGTCCATCCGGCAACGACCGTTCAGCCCAATTGGCACCGGTCGTCCAGCCGACCTTCCAGCCGTTATCAACCGGCACCGGCCGTCCATCCGGCAACGACCGTTCAGCCCAAATGGCACCGGTCGTCCAGCCAACCTTCCAGCCGGCATCAACCTGCACCGGCCGTCCATCCGGCAGCGACCGTTCAGCCCAAATGGCACCGGTCGTCCAGCCGACCTTCCAGCCGGCATCAAACGGCACCGGCCGACCATCCGGCAACGACCGTTAAGCCCAAATGGCACCGGTCTTCCAGCCGGCATCAACCTGCACCGGCTGTACATCGGATTTACGGAGATTATAGTGATGTACCCGTCAGTCAATCTACACTACTGGTTACATATCACTACCATGAGAGAAATGTTATAGATGAATCTCCCTCCAATCAGACCATTCGAGAGGCAGGTGCCGGTCATAGCCGGACCTTCACCGACATTCCGGCCGACCATATACCAGACAAATTAGTCGGTATTGCCGGTGTACACCTCCCGTCATGTCAAATACGTGACGGTGTGATTTTAAAACAAGGGAGAATTAGTGACATTATCAGAGGTGACGGAATTGAGTTATCTATGCCACTTGGTATGCGCTACCCAGATATGACAGCTTTACCAGAACAGGTCTTTCAGGCCGACCATCCGCCAGTTCAATCAGCCGGCAGTGCCGGCCGTCCATATGTTCACGGCTTCTCCACAAGGGAGATTTAGTGAAAGTGTCAATTATGACAGAATTGCGTCATCTAAGTCACCTTGTATGCTGTACAGATATGCAAGCTGTACCAGAACCAACATTCCCTCTGAGCGAATGGTAGATGGGCGCGCAGTGCTGGACGCACTACATAAGCATTATGTAATTGTTATTACCTTACAGTCGGCACCATCCGGCACCGGGCGTCCATCCGGCAATGACCGTTCAGCCCATATGGCACCGGTCATCCAGCAGACCTTCCAGCCGGCACTAACCGGCACCGGGCGATCCGGCAATGACCGTTCAGCCCATATGGCACCGGTCGTCCAGCCAAGCTTTCAGTCGACACTTGCCGGCACTGACCGTTCATCCGGCTCCGGCCGTCCAGCCCAACAGGCACCGGTCGTCCAACCGTATGGAGATTTTAGTCTTATACCAGTCCATCCGACTATACCGCTGTACCAGCACGGGGACTTTTATCATACCGCAATCCGCACAAATCGGATTGATGAAGATTCTAATGATGTTTCCGTCTGTCAATCCGTACTACCGGTTACATATCACTACCATGACACAGATAGTTGACGAGGAATCTCTCGATCCAACCCGACCATTCAAGTGGTCGGTGCCGGTCATAGCCGGCCCGTCGCAGTCATTCAGGCCAAACATATGCCAATCAATTCATTCGGCATTGCCGGCCGTCCATAGGCTAACAGCTCATCCACAAGGGAGAGTGAATGCCTTTATCAGAGATGATGGAATCGAGTCATCTATGCCACCTGGTATGCATTACCCCGATATGGATGCTTTACCAGAGCAAGATTATGCACATAGTGAGTGCGATGAGTCGCAGGCAAATCAGCGGTATGCAGATCCAACTATGGAACGGACTGAGTTCAGCTTCAAAGCCGCAGTGGAGGAAATTTATAGGGTGTTGGCCCCTTCAGAATGCCCTCCACCTCCTGCTGCCATTACCGACTATAAGGTTAGAGCGTCGGTCGATCTGGATGAGGGGGAAGAGACTCTATCCTTCCGCCTCCTTCCCCAGTCGACAAAATTAAGGAAATTAATGACCGTCTGTCGACACGTATAGGGGATCCAGGAATTGCTACGGTTTTTCTTTTCTGAAAGCCAAGTACCAGCGTCGTTTTCAGGTCGATGGTACAAAACTCACTCCGGTGCGTTCAGTACTGAGGTCCCGGCTCTGGATAAAAATATGGCAGCAGTCCATATGTCTGCTCCATTGTCTTATAAAGTGGACTAAACGGTGTTCAATGCCAAGTCCAAGCTGGTTCGAAATGTAGTCGCTACGTCTTCACTGTTAGATCTAGCCTCCCTAGCCATTTTCAGGATCGCTGATAAATCTGGCAATGAACATGCTTGGGATTCGACGGCCCGGTTAGCTAGGGTTCTTAACAGGGCAGCTCACCATTCCATGGCCAATGCTCTGACTGCTTCTGCCAACCTAGACCTGATACATCATGACGCATGTCTGAAGGGCACGTCGCTTAAACCCCATCATATGCTGGCTAGATATGACCGACGCACATTTCACGTCCCTATCCCACGAGTTGCGGACATTCTCCGTTGTGCTTGTCGGGACTAGGCTTATCAGTTCCATGTCATACCTTTTGGCCTAAATTTAAGCCCTTGGGCTAGTACCAAGGTTATGGATTACGTCGTCACCCTGTTCCGCTCGACTTCATCTATTGCATCGGCAGTATATTTGGACGACATCCTTCAGTAAAATCTGTCAAGTTCTACTCTGCTCAAAGGCAGAAACGATCTTATATCACTTTACGTCTTATAGGCTTTGTCGTGAACTGGATAAAGTCTGATCTCTATCCAATCCGGATTTTGGTCCATCTGGGTGTGGAGTTTCTCCCGATCTGAATCTGGTAAGGCTTCTTCGAGTTTGCGATCATCCAGATAATTGCACTCGTAGAGTCCGTTTCCGACAGGATGCGCATTTTAGCGAGAGAGTTGCAGATCCTCGGATTATTCAATGCGGCAGCAGACTTGATCCCTCTCAGCCGTCCTTTTAGGCGCCCTTTACAAAGGACTTTGCTAGCGTAATTGCGCCATTTTCAAGTCCCTTCGATCCCAGAAAACAGTCATGCTCACGCCAGAGATACGATCATTCTTGAGTCAATGGCACAACCCCTGTAGGCTGTCCACAGGGATTACTCTGGAGAGACCCCAAGGGGATAACGGTATGTTCCGCCACTAATACCTACGGTTGGGGTGCCCACCTGTTGCCGGACTTAGATACTGTCAGCGACACGTGGGTGCCAGGGGCGAGCCCTTTCCACATCAACCTTTCAGAAATAACGGCTGTCATCAATGCCTTTCATTTCGGGCAGGATCAACTCTTATTACAAACTGCCCTCATTATGTCAGACAACATTGTGGTGGTGCCTTGCCTCAAAACAAGGGGACACCAATCACCAGACCTGTGCAATATGAACTGGCAGTTTCTACATTGGTTCGACAATCTCCACCTCAATGTACAATTCAGACACACAGAATGGTCACTCCATCAATCGGACTTTCTTCCAATTGACACACTTTGGAGACGTCCGATGATTGATCTTTTGCAACAAGGTGGAATAGCAAATTCTCCACCTTTCATCTCACAGGTTCCAGACCCAGAAGCTTGGGTCGTGGATGCTCGATCAATCACCTGTGAAGGGTTGTGGTCATTCTCCTACCCTCCCACGGTCTTGGTACTGGAATTAATCCAGAAGTTAAGGGGTCAGAATTGTCAGATGGTTCTGATTACCCTTCTCAGATGGAACAACTACTGGGTCTCCGATCTACTCAATCTAGGCGATAGATCTACCCAGGAAGATTACAGTCAGCACAAGTATTCACAAGCAACCGCGGCCAGGGGTGTTCCACCCCTGTCCGGACCGTCTTTTTGTTCAAGCTTGGCTCTTGTCCAGACAGCCTTGCAAGACAAACAATTTAAATCTTTGATTGCGGAGAGAATCTCGAGAGCAAGAAGGCCCTCTACTCTGAAGGTTTACGAGGGCAAGTGGCATGTTTTCAGAGACTGGTACCATATCATTCACATTGTTCCTCTGAGTGTCACAATCCCTCAACTGGCCAACTTTTCTCTGGCTTTTCAAGGAGAAACATCTGGCTCCAGTTATTCTCAAATGTTACCGCTCCATGATATCAGACACATTCCGCCATTCTGGTACATGTGCTATCAGCCATGACAAAGATTTGTCAGATCTTTTAGACATTTAAAAAAAAAAAAAAAAAAAATTCAATCGACTTATATCCCTCACCCTGTTTCCAAATGGAATCTGTCCTGGGTTTTAACATGACTCAATTCAGACAGTATTGAGTCTTTAACCCACCATTAGTTAAAGCTACTATCATACAAATTGGGTTTCTTGATAGCCTTAGCTTCAGCATGCAGGGTGAGCGAGTTACATGTCCTTTCTAGTGACCCGAACTCTCTTCCGTTCCGATCAGAGGGTTTGATGGTCCTCTTGACGCAGCCAGGCTTCGTAGTCCAAAATAGATTACCATACATTGGCGATCAACGAGTCGTCATTAGCTCGCTTTCTTTATAGATAAGTTCAATGCATAGAGGTGAGTCAGGTCACATACAAGCACCTCTTTTTTCTGGTGATAGCTGGGATATGAGACATCACCATTCAAGCCCTTGCTTCATGGCTGTAGTGGGTTATACGCTCGGCGTACTCTGATAATTCGCAAATCAGTCACCTTATAGAAGCTGTTGGCTGACATGCAGAGTTAACCTTCTACAGTTTTATCTTCAAGTTTGTACTCGCAGAGGCAAACATTGATTCTAGAAGGTCCGGTGTTGGGCAGCCCAGACGCCCACTAGACTCATGTACAACAATCAGCACAGCCTATTAGCTTCGCTGGATTCGCCAGATAAATTTTCGTAGGTAAGAAGATTTCAATATCTATCTTCTTAACCGTATAAAAGGGTCACATATCACGTGACCCTGGGCTGTGTTGCTGATTGAAAATTAGGAGACCGGGTTATCATTCACATGGGGAATCCAACCATCATTCCCTAGAGGATACCCGTGTGGAGGTCGGATGCTCCGCATTCCCTCCTCCTATTACTTATTCTCCTAAAGTAATGTGATTGGGGAACGTATTCAAAGGAGAAAGCAAATTTTGTAGTAAATTATGTTTCTCCGAGAATACTTACCCAATCACATTACTAAGAAACCCTCCCAACCACCCCGCCATGCGAGCATCCTCGTGTTTTATATATCGCTCAGCTTAAAAACTAAAGAAGCGACACCTAACGGGCGTCAAGGGGAGGTAATGGGCAAGAGTTATTGCCCTTTGTCTATATGACATAGACAGGAAAGACGAATTTTCGTCTTTTGGTAGGGCTGGATTCGCGAAGTAGCAGGCTAATATCCTAAAGTAATGTGATTGGGTAAGTATTCTCGGAGAAACATAATTTACTACAAAATTTGCTGTTTCGCTGGCAGATGCTAGCGCATGCCATCCTCTAGAAATCATTGAGCTATAGATTTTAAAAGTTTACAAATTTTCCTCCTGCTTTTGTACTGTGTACATTTTACTGCCATTCAGTGTTTTTGAAAATGACAGACCTACAATACTAGACTTTGAACATCACACAGACTTAGAACATAACACAGACTTACAATACTAGACTTAGAACATAACACAGACTTACAATACTAGACTTAGAACATAACACAGACTTACAATACTAGACTTAGAACATAACACAGACTTACAATATTAGACTTATAACATAACACAGGCTTAAAATATTAGACTTAGAACATAACACAGACTTACAATACTAGACTTAGAACATAACACAGGCTTACAATACTAGACTTAGAACATAACACAGGCTTACAATACTAGACTTAGAACATAACACAGACTTACGATACCAGACTTACAAGTTTTACATAACAGACTTACCATACAACATAACAGACTTGCAAATACCTGACTTACCAAAGAACATAACACATACTGACGATAGAAGACTTACCAAAATTTTACATAATAATAATAATTAGGACTTTGTATAGCGCCTTATCTTTTGGAAGCTGTATGGACTTTACAACATCTATAATGATATGAGTACAAAATAACAAAATAAAACCAAATACCACAAAGTTAGAAAACATATAAAATGCTGAAAATATTTAAGTTAGGAAACATTATTAGGTCTTTAAGTTTGTTCTTGCAGTCGAAAAAGAGTTTTAAGAGCAATCTTGAAATGGATCACTGTCTTTGTGTTTAATTTCAGTGGCCCAATTCGTTCCACGCTGCTGGGCCCTAGTACACTACATAACCATACTGACAATACTAGACATACCATAGAACAAAACATACTGACAATACTAGACTTACCATAGAACAAAACATACTGACAATACTAGACTTACCATAGAACAAAACATACTGACAATACTAGACTTACCATAGAACAAAACATACTGACAATACTAGACTTACCATAGAACAAAACGTACTGACAATACTAGACTTACCATAGAACAAAACATACTGACAATACTAGACATACCATAGAACAAAACATACTGACAATACTAGACTTACCATAGAACAAAACATACTGACAATACTAGACTTACCATAGAACAAAACATACTGACAATACTAGACATACCATAGAACAAAACATACTGACAATACTAGATATACAATAGAACAAAACATACTGACAATACTAGACTTACCATAGAACAAAACATACTGACAATACTAGACTTACCATAGAACAAAACATACTGACAATACTAGACTTACCATAGAACAAAACATACTGACAATACTAGACTTACCATAGAACAAAACATACTGACAATACTAGATATACAATAGAACAAAACATACTGACAATACTAGACTTACCATAGAACAAAACATACTGACAATACTAGACTTACCATAGAACAAAACATACTGACAATACTAGATATACAATAGAACAAAACATACTGACAATACTAGATATACAATAGAACAAAACATACTGACAATACTAGACTTACCATAGAACAAAACATACTGACAATACTAGACTTACCATAGAACAAAACATACTGACAATACTAGACTTACCATAGAACAAAACATACTGACAATACTAGACTTACCATAGAACAAAACATACTGACAATACTAGATATACAATAGAACAAAACATACTGACAATACTAGACTTACCATAGAACAAAACATACTGACAATACTAGACTTACCATAGAACAAAACATACTGACAATACTAGACTTACCATAGAACAAAACATACTGACAATACTAGACTTACCATAGAACAAAACATACTGACAATACTAGACTTACCATAGAACAAAACATACTGACAATACTAGACTTACCATAGAACAAAACATACTGACAATACTAGATATACAATAGAACAAAACATACTGACAATACTAGACTTACTATAGAACAAAACATACTGACAATACTAGACTTACCATAGAACAAAACGTACTGACAATACTAGACTTACCATAGAACAAAACATACTGACAATACTAGACTTACCATAGAACAAAACATACTGACAATACTAGACTTACCATAGAACAAAACATACTGACAATACTAGATATACAATAGAACAAAACATACTGACAATACTAGACTTACCATAGAACAAAACATACTGACAATACTAGACTTACCATAGAACAAAACATACTGACAATACTAGACTTACCATAGAACAAAACGTACTGACAATACTAGACTTACCATAGAACAAAACATACTGACAATACTAGACTTACCATAGAACAAAACATACTGACAATGCTAGACTTACCATAGAACAAAACATACTGACAATACTAGACTTACCATAGAACAAAACATATTGACAATACTAGACTTACCATAGAACAAAGCATACTGACAATACTAGATATACAATAGAACAAAACATACTGACAATACTAGACTTACCATAGAACAAAACATACTGACAATACTAGACTTACCATAGAACAAAACATACTGACAATACTAGACTTACCATAGAACAAAACATACTGACAATACTAGACTTACCATAGAACAAAACATACTGACAATACTAGACTTACCATAGAACAAAACATACTGACAATACTAGACTTACCATAGAACAAAACATACTGACAATACTAGATATACAATAGAACAAAACATACTGACAATACTAGATATACAATAGAACAAAACATACTGACAATACTAGACTTACCATAGAACAAAACATACTGACAATACTAGATATACAATAGAACAAAACATACTGACAATACTAGACTTACCATAGAACAAAACATACTGACAATACTAGACTTACCATAGAACAAAACATACTGACAATACTAGACTTACCATAGAACAAAACATACTGACAATACTAGACTTACCATAGAACAAAACATACTGACAATACTAGATATACAATAGAACAAAACATACTGACAATACTAGACTTACCATAGAACAAAACATACTGATAATACTAGACTTACCATAGAACAAAACATACTGACAATACTAGATATACAATAGAACAAAACATACTGACAATACTAGATATACAATAGAACAAAACATACTGACAATACTAGACTTACCATAGAACAAAACATACTGACAATACTAGATATACAATAGAACAAAACATACTGACAATACTAGACTTACCATAGAACAAAACATACTGACAATACTAGACTTACCATAGAACAAAACATACTGACAATACTAGACTTACCATAGAACAAAACATACTGACAATACTAGACTTACCATAGAACAAAACATACTGACAATACTAGACTTACCATAGAACAAAACATACTGACAATACTAGATATACAATAGAACAAAACATACTGACAATACTAGACTTACCATAGAACAAAACATACTGACAATACTAGACTTACCATAGAACAAAACATACTGACAATACTAGACTTACCATAGAACAAAACATACTGACAATACTAGACTTACCATAGAACAAAACATACTGACAATACTAGACTTACCATAGAACAAAACATACTGACAATACTAGATATACAATAGAACAAAACATACTGACAATACTAGACTTACCATAGAACAAAACATACTGACAATACTAGACTTACCATAGAACAAAACATACTGACAATACTAGACTTACCATAGAACAAAACGTACTGACAATACTAGACTTACCATAGAACAAAACATACTGACAATACTAGACTTACCATAGAACAAAACATACTGACAATACTAGACTTACCATAGAACAAAACATACTGACAATACTAGACTTACCATAGAACAAAACATACTGACAATACTAGACTTACCATAGAACAAAACATACTGACAATACTAGATATACAATAGAACAAAACATACTGACAATACTAGACTTACCATAGAACAAAACATACTGACAATACTAGACTTACCATAGAACAAAACATACTGACAATACTAGACTTACCATAGAACAAAACATACTGACAATACTAGACTTACCATAGAACAAAACATACTGACAATACTAGACTTACCATAGAACAAAACATACTGACAATACTAGACTTACCATAGAACAAAACATACTGACAATACTAGATATACAATAGAACAAAACATACTGACAATACTAGACTTACCATAGAACAAAACATACTGACAATACTAGACTTACCATAGAACAAAACATACTGACAATACTAGACTTACCATAGAACAAAACATACTGACAATACTAGACTTACCATAGAACAAAACATACTGACAATACTAGACTTACCATAGAACAAAACATACTGACAATACTAGACTTACCATAGAACAAAACATACTGACAATACTAGATATACAATAGAACAAAACATACTGACAATACTAGACTTACCATAGAACAAAACATACTGACAATACTAGACTTACCATAGAACAAAACATACTGACAATACTAGACTTACCATAGAACAAAACGTACTGACAATACTAGACTTACCATAGAACAAAACATACTGACAATACTAGACTTACCATAGAACAAAACATACTGACAATACTAGACTTACCATAGAACAAAACATACTGACAATACTAGACTTACCATAGAACAAAACATACTGACAATACTAGACTTACCATAGAACAAAACATACTGACAATACTAGATATACAATAGAACAAAACATACTGACAATACTAGACTTACCATAGAACAAAACATACTGACAATACTAGACTTACCATAGAACAAAACATACTGACAATACTAGACTTACCATAGAACAAAACATACTGACAATACTAGACTTACCATAGAACAAAACATACTGACAATACTAGACTTACCATAGAACAAAACATACTGACAATACTAGACTTACCATAGAACAAAACATACTGACAATACTAGACATACCATAGAACAACACACAGACTTTTTAATGCCAGACTTACTATTGAACACAATATAGCCTTACAATAGTAGATGTACCATTGAAAAAAACAGTCTTACAATAGTAGACTTACCATAGAACAAAACAGACTTTTCAATGCCAGACTTATTATTGAACACAATATGGCCTTACAATAGTATATGAGAGATCATTTAATTTTTACTCTTTTGAGATAAGTGGCATCTGCCAGCATAGAAAACATTTTCAGCGTATTTTTTTTATTGTGTTGAATAAAATAGATTTTCCAAACGTATGCATTTCTTTTTGGGATACATATGCATCACTTTATTTATCTTTGTAGAAACCTTTCCCACTGGATGTGACACTGGACAAATTAATGGAGTTCTTTGAGGGACACGGAAATGTGGAAGGCTTACTTATGAGAAGGGACATGAAGAAAAAGTTTAAGGCAAGTCAAAGCTAAGTGATGACTGTGATTTACATAACTATGGAGATTAAAGCAAGTCAAAGCTAAGTGATGCATGTGATTTACATAACTATGCAGATTTTGTGATTAATTTATTAGTATTTAGTAGTAATGAATTATGTATTTAGTAGTAGTGAATTATGTATTTAGTAGTAGTGAATTATGTTTTTATTAATGAACTATGTTTTCATTAGTAATGAATTATTTATGTAGTCTGTATGAATGACATGAAATCTTATCTACATGCTCGTCTCAGGTTCTACTTGGATCATTATTATGAAATCTTACCTACATGCTCATCTCGGGGTCTACTTGGGTCATTATGAAATCTTACCTACATGTTCATCTCAGGGTCTGCTTGGGTCATTATTATGAAATCTTACCTACATGCTTGTCTCAGGGTCTCCTTGTATCATTATGAAATCTTACCTACATGCTTGTCTCAGGGTCTGCTTGGGTCATTATGAAATCTTACCTACATGTTCATCTCAGGGTCTACTTGGGTCATTATTATGAAATCTTACCTACATGCTCGTCTCATTGTCTACTTGGATCATTATGAAATCTTACCTACACGTTCATCTCAGGGTCTGCTTGGATCATTATGAAATCTTGCATACATGTTCATCTCAAGGTCTACTTGGGTCATTGTTATGAAATCTTACCTACATGTTCATCTCAGGGTCTACTGGGATCATCATGAAATCTTACCTACATGTTCATCTCAGGGTCTACTGGGATCATTATGAAATCTTACCTACATGTTCATCTCAGGGTCTACTTGGATCATTATGAAATCTTACCTACATGTTCATCTAAGGGTCTACTGGGATCTCAGTTAAAATGACAGACATATCGTATATTATATTTCCACCACAGCAGCTAACTTGAAAACCTTATCACCACTCCTATTAGATGGACGGTCATATAAACATATTGTTTTCTTTAAAGGATTTCTTTGATGTCTTGTTGGTCTTAAATGAAAACGGTGTCAATCCAACATATAATACCTTCCATAGCAACCATCTTTAATGCTCATCACTACTCCAGAATGGAATTCCATAGCAACCATCTTTAATGCATATCACTAGAATGGAATTCCTTAGCAACCATCTTAAATGCATATCACTACTCCAGAATGGAATTCCATAGCAACCATCTTAAATGCACATCACTACTCCAGAATGGAATTCCATAGCAACCATCTTAAATGCATATCACTACTCCAGAATGCAATTCCATAGCAATCTTCTTTAATGCATATTACTACTCCAGAATGGAATTCCATAGCAACCATCTTAAATGCATATCACTACTCCAGAATGGAATTCCATAGCAATCTTCTTTAATACTTATCACCATTCCAGAATGGAAATACACATCAGCTGGAGGTTTTCATCAGAAGACTAATTGTATAGCCTAGTTAACCCTAAGTGAAAGTAATGGCAGTCTGTGCTCAAATAGGGCTGTGGCAATGAAGATAATTAAATTTTGTAACAAATTCTTCTGACTGCATGATCATATCAACATATGATTTTCACCAAAAGTCTTGTAAATCTTACAACCAGAATGGATGACAGAAAACCTTAATTGTATGTATTATTGTTCAGGAACACAGAGATGGTTTTACACTTAGCAGTTGAATGAAGAAATTGTCTTAATTCGAATTGTTGGAAATATTTTTTGGCATCAGTGCTTTTATGGGACTCTTGTTCTCTTGAAAACTCAGCACAGCAAGCATAGCATCTGGCACTTAATTGGCCCTGAAGCTGAGAATGAACCCTGCTTGAAAATTGGTTCTGATTAATTTGTATATTTGTATTTCCAGGGTTCAGTCTTCATTACATTTAAGGAGAAGGAGGATACAGAGAAGTTTGTCAAAGCAGAGAATGTAAAATTTGACGATACAGAACTCATTAAAAAGTTAAAGTAAGTATTTGATGGCATCATATTGTCATTACTGTTTGCTACAATTCAGCAGATTGATATTCCTGACATCTATAACCATATTATTGACATTTGTGACATCTATATCCTATTGACCTTTGTGACATCTATAACCACATTATTGACATTTGTGATATCTATAACCTATTGACATTTGTGACATCTATAACCACAATATTGACAATCGGGAAATTTAGTTGGTTAGCTTATAAGAAAACTAGAGGACTTAAGGTAATCACGCTTAGGAGCAGCACCTACAAAAGAAGATGCATACGGAAAAATTTAAACTCTGATGGCATCTGGAAAAAGTGCAGTTAATTACAATAAGAAGAAAGATTTGCATGAGAGAACAGATGTAATCCTCTGTCAGAGTGGCCAAGTGGTTTAAAGTGCTTTTGGTTATGGATCATTGCCATTTCACCTCTGTCTGCGTGGGTTGGAATCGGATAATGTGGGTATGTGAGAAAGCTTGCCAGTGGCTTCTCATGGGTCAGTGGTTCTTTCTGGGAGTTTTCCTGGGTTCTTCCTCCACCATTAATACAGGCCGCCTTGTATAACCTATCATGTGCTGAAAAATGGCGTTAAACACTACTACTGCTACTGTCAGAAAAATGGCGTTAAAACATACTACTGCTACTGTCAGAAAAATGGCGTTAAACCCTACTACTGCTACTGTCAGAATATGCACACTGAAAAATGGCGTTAAACACTACTACTGCTACTGTCAGAAAAATGGCGTTAAACCCTACTACTGCTACTGTCAGAAAAATGGCGTTAAACACTACTACTGCTACTGTCAGAATATGCACACTGAAAAATGGCGTTAAACACTACTACTGCTACTGTCAGAATATGCACACTGCTTGTTAAACACTACTACTGCTACTGTCAGAATATGCACACTGCTTGTTAAACACTACTACTGCTACTGTCAGAATATGCACACTGCTTGTCGCCAATACAAGCATCAGCTTGAAAGGAAAAAGACTCACACTGAGAAAGAAAAGAAACAATTGCACATTGAGCCAAACAAGTCAGTGGTGACAGAAATGACAACTAAAGAAATCTTTGCCAAAGCCACAAAAAGGGCTTGACTCACATATCAGCAGGTTATGTCTAGTGGAGACAAAGACAAGTGAATGTATGGGATTGTAAATAGATGATGTACTTGGGTGTTTATTTTACAGATTTGTTATGAAAAGAGAAAAGTGTAATATATTTGCTGCAAAAAGTGAGAAATTATTGTGACTTAATTATGATTTGAACACTGACATGCACATGAAATAACTTCAGCATCAATAGTATTAAAAAACCAATATTATGAAATCATTAGAAACCAGTTGAAGATTTTTAGTAAGTTTTTTAGTTTCTGATTGATTCTTTTGGTTTATTTTATGATTATAAGTTGTAGCAGTAGCATTTTTTCTGAATGTAAAATGCATTTTTGTCCTTGACCCCTGAATTGGGGTCACTGCTCCTAGAGACCACATTGAGGGAGGACCTCCCAAACCTCCTCCCTTAAAATGTTTTCTGCATGGGTGGGGTGGGGGTGTCAGACTTACATCAATAAGCACAACGCTAACATACCTGATGGTTAAAATGCATTACATTGATATACCTGATAGGTATAACTCGTTACATTGATATACCTGATGTGTATAACTCGTTACATTGATATACCTGATAGGTATAATTTGTTACATTGATATAACTGATGAGTATAACTCGTTACATTGATATACCTGATGTGTACAACTCGTTACATTGATATACCTGATAGGTATAACTTGTTACATTGATATACCTGATAGGTATAGCTCATTACATTGATATACCTGATAGGTATAATTTGTTACATTGATATAAATGATGGGTAGAATTCATTACATTGATATACCTGATAGGTATAATTCATTGCATTGATCTACTTGTTTTTCATAAATGATAACATCTGTTTGATGCAGGTCAGAATGGCCATATTGAACTCATCCGGATGGTTACATGAAAATGGAGATTTCACTTTAAAATTACTTATGATATCTAGGTCACGATGATCTGGAATTTCTGGAAAACAGTTCAACATTGGGCTCTTGATTGTTTTCTGACAAACATTTTACTGAGACAAAGACCTGATTACCATCTTGCTTCAGTTTTTTTGGAGACATAACTCCAAGAGCAAACTGATGGATCAGTTATCTTTTTTGCTTTGGTTTTGCTTATCAAAACTGCCAATAGACTGGTTTCAAAAAATGTCTTTGCAATTTACATTAATAGGTAAAGATATTTAAGCATGTATATGTTTGGTTTGTTTTTTATGGTTTAACGCCATTTTTCAGCACAATATACGCTATACATGGCGGCCAGTATTAGTGGTGGAGGAAGGACCAGGAAAACCCCGGAAAGAACCACCGACCTACAAGAAACTACTGACAAGCTTTCTCACATAACTACATTAGCCGAATTTTAGACTCGAACCCACGCAGACAGAGGTGACATGGCAGTGATCTGTAATGGACAGCGCTTTAGACCACTTGGCCACTCTGGGCCCCTTATGCATGTATAAAGTAGATTAAATATATTTGTAGTTATTTGAATTTGTTTATGGGAATGAAAAGGACCAAAACAATTAATATTTTATTAATTAATATTTTATTAATTAATATTTTATTAATTAATATTTTATTAATTAATATTTTATTAATTAATATTTTAACAGTTGATCCAGTTTAATTATAGTAATTATTGTAACCTCTTATACTTTCATTTCTTCAAGAAGAATATGTGATGTAAAGACAATTGATCAAAATTTTAATTTAAAAAAATCTAATTTTTACATTTATTTTTTTAGGAAGGATTACTATGCTGAAAAGGACGAACAAAAGAAACAGAGAAAGATGGAACATCAAAAGAAAAAGCAAGAGTGAGTTTTTCTTTGAAACTTTATTTTTCTCAGTTCATTTTACAAGAGATGTGACGTTTTTCTTTTACACTTAATTGTTCTCAATAGTTCATTTTACAAGATTCAAAGACAAGTTAAATTTTAAACAAGTTTTTTTATGTTTCAGTGTTGACTTTACATTGTATTCAGTGAAATTCATTATAAATAAAACATAAGCCCATGTATAACACCAGTTGATGTCAAAATAATGTTGTGCCCAGTGGATTGCATTAGAAATAAGATACATATTTATACAAACAAGAATGTTTAATTTCTCCCAAAAAATGGCAGTGACCATTTTTTTACCAGAAGAAATCGCTGGATTTTGTAAATGTCCATACTCTTCCAGACACGCCTACTGTACCATATTTATTAGCCCTGCCATGTGCCGACTGGCCCATATTATTTTATTAGCCCCTGCCATGTGCTGACTGGCCCATATTATTTTATTAGCCCCTGCCATGTGCTGACTGGCCCATATTATTTTATTAGCCCCTGCCATGTGCTGACTGGCCCATATTATTTTATTAGCCCCTGCCATGTGCTGACTGGCCCATATTATTTTATTAGCCCCTGCCATGTGCTGACTGGCTCATATTATTTTATTAGCCCCTGCCATGTGCCAACTGGCCCATATTATTTTATTAGCCCCTGCAAAATGCCTTCTGTCACATATTTTTTGCATTAGCCCCCACAAAATGCCTACTGTCGCATATTTTTTGTATTATCCCCCACAAAAGGCTTAATGTCACATATTTGTATTAGCGCCCACAAAATGCCTACTGTCACATATTTTTGTATTAGCCATCGCAAAAATGCTCAGATTTCACTTGGCACCCTGCGCGTACACATTTATCATTGCAAATCCATAATACTGGAGGAAAAATTCTTGTCATAAAATATGCCATTACTGAATGGTGAACATGAAATTATCAACTTGGCGCATGCTCAGGGCTTAAATAGCCCTCACAAACATGTTTTCCAAGGCAGTTCTATTTGTCTACATTCACATCGTTTGTTCTTAAATTCTGTTTACAAGGTGTTGTTTTTTATTGTGGTAAAAAAACCAATTAGATGTCAATGAATGTAATTCAAAACCCATCATCGAAAGACGGGCACAATGTTTTTGCAACAACAAAAAAATGATGCGTGAATTCATAAAAAAAGGAAAAATACATTCTGACATTTTAAAGTTAAATGCTCAAAGAAATGATTGGATGTTTTTCCTGGATCTAGTACAATTGCATCTCCTGTCTGATGTAATTAGGACTGTAGTTATTGGCATCTCCTGTCTGATGTAATTAGGACTGTAGTTATTGGCATCTTCTGTCTGATGTAATTAGGACTATAGTTATTGGCATCTTCTGTCTGATGTAATTAGGACTGTAGTTATTGGCATCTTCTGTCTTATGTAATTAGGACTGTAGTTATTGGCATCTTCTGTCTGATGTAATTAGGACTGTAGTTACTGGCATCTTCTGTCTGATGTAATTAGGACTGTAGTTATTGGCATCTCCTGTCTGATGTAATTAGGACTGTAGTTATTGGCATCTCCTGTCTGATGTAATTAGGACTGTAGTTATTGGCATCTTCTGTCTGATGTAATTAGGACTGTAGTTATTGGCATCTTCTGTCTGATGTAATTAGGACTGTAGTTATTGGCATCTTCTGTCTGATGTAATTAGGACTGTAGTTACTGGCATCTTCTGTCTGATGTAATTAGGACTGTAGTTATTGGCATCTCCTGTCTGATGTAATTAGGACTGTAGTTATTGGCATCTCCTGTCTGATGTAATTAGGACTGTAGTTATTGGCATCTTCTGTCTGATGTAATTAGGACTGTAGTTATTGGCATCTTCTGTCTGATGTAATTATGACTAGTTATTGGCATCTCCTGTCTGATGTAATTAGGACTGTAGTTAATGGCATCTTCTGTCTTATGTAATTAGGACTGTAGTTATTGGCATCTCCTGTCTGATGTAATTAGAACTGTAGTTATTGGCATCTTCTGTCTGATGTAATTAGGACTGTAGTTGTGTTGTCATTACTGAACTCCGTCTGACTATCATTGCACTTCATAAGTTCTGATAAAAATAGCAGCCATTACTACAGTTATTCAGTCATGTCAGAGACCAACGTTTCCTCTAAGCTGCATGCACAGCTGCTCAGGCATCTCCGCGCAGCTGAATTGTCAATTTTTGCTCATTCCAACGTTAAATTTTGCTCGTCTTTGTAATGCTTGCACATTGCAGCAAGCACTGCGCGCACATCTACCATTCGCTTAGAGTGAATGTTGTCTGAGACCTCAAAAAACGTTTTCTGGGGTAGGTATATCTAATCTTTTTAGAATACATTGTGCTTTATTATTTTGATATTCATCAGAGTTTTTATGCCGATATAAAGTTGGACATGTTATTATGTTCGTCCATTAAATTTTGTTTGTCTGGCCCTTAACTTTGTAATTGTTGTGAAGATTTACATGAAACTGCTGTATTAAAGGATGCAAGCCATATAATTGTACTTTTATCTGCTGTGACCTTAAACTTGGCTCACATTTATGTGCAATATTTTTAGTGGTTTGAAAAGTCACAACAAAAGCCACAGTATACACAAGCTGCCTCAATATACCATGGCCACACACACACACTGCCTTAGTATACAATGGCCACACACACTGCCTTAATATACAATGGCCACACACACTGCCTTAGTGTACCATGGCCACACACACACTGCCTTAATATACAATGGCCACACACACCGCCTTAGTATACAATGGCCACACACACTGCCTTAGTGTACCATGGCCACACACACACACTGCCTCAATATACAATGGCCACACACATACACACTGTCTCAGTATATCATGGCCACACACACTGCCTCGATATACCAAGGCCACACACACACTGCCTCAATGCACCATGGCCACAGACACTGCCTCAATATACCATTGCCACACACACACACTGCCTTAGTATACCATGGCCACACAAACTGCCTTAGTATACCATGGCCACACAAACTGCCTTATTATACCATGGCAACACACACTACCTTAGTATACCATGGTCACACACACTACCTTAGTATACCATGGCCACACAAACTGCCTTAGTATATCATGGCAACACACACTACCTTAGTATACCATGGCCACACAAACTGTCTTAGTATACCTTGGCCACACACACTGCCTTAGTATACCATGGCCACACACACTACCTTAGTATACCATGGCAACACACATTACCTTAGTATACCATTGTCACACACACTGCCTTAGTATACCATGGCAACACACACTACCTCAATATACCATGGCCACAAACACTGCCTCAATATACCATTGCCACACAAACTGATTCAATATAGCATGGCCACACACACCGTCTCAGGATACAGTAGCCACACACACTGCCACAATATACAATGGCCACACAAACTATCAATATACCATGGCCACACAAACCGCCTCAATATACCATGGCCACACACTGCCTCAATACACCATAGCCACACACACTTCCTCAATATACCATGGCTACACAAACTGCCTCAATATAGAATGGCCACGCAAATTGCCTCAAAATACCATAGCCACACACAAACTGATTCAATATACCATGGTAACACAATCTGCCTCAATATACCATAGCCACACAAACTGCCTCAGTATACCATGGCCACACACACTGCCTCAGTACACCATGGCCACACATACTACCTCAATATACCATGGTGACACAAACAGCCTCAATATACCATAGTGTCACAAACTGCCTCAATATAACATGGCCACACACACACACATTGCCTCAATCTACCATGGCCACACACTGCCTCACCATGGTAAATATGTAAGTCAGACTTGGTGACACCAAGGAATAAGGCAAGTCTGTGATAAGTTTCTTTACAACTTTTGAGCCCCCAAGTACTTTGAAACTTTTACCTGTGTACACCTTATAATACCGTAGTCTAGTCCCATGAACTTTTACCTGTGTCCACACCTTTAATACCGTAGTCTAGTCCCATGTAACTTTTACCTGTGTCCACACCTTATAATATCATAGTCTAGTCCCATGAAACTTTTACCTGTGTCTACACCTTTAATACCGTAGTCTAGTCCCATGAAACTTTTACCTGTGTCCACACCTTTAATACCGTAGTCTAGTCCCATGAAACTTTTACCTGTGTCCACACCTTTAATACCGTAGTCTAGTCCCATGTAACTTTTACCTGTGTCCACACCTTATAATATCATAGTCTAGTCCCATGAAACTTTTACCTGTGTCCACACCTTTAATACCGTAGTCTAGTCCCTGAAACTTTTACCTGTGTCCACACTTGTGTCCCATTGTCATCAGATCAAACATCCCAGTGGCCTAGTGGTTAGATTGTCCGTCACAGAAGTATGAGGTCGTGTGTTCAATCCCTGGCCGAGTCATACCAAAGACTTACAAAAAATGATACAGCTGCCTCGCTTGATGCTCAGCATTAAGAGGTTAGTGTTAGGAGTGGTCAGCCTTGTGTCAGGATAATGTGACTTGGTGGGACATCATGCTACATGTCTGTGACATGATGCCCAGTGTTAGACATCGCTATTAACTGCCTCACTGCAGACGTCGTAGCAATATGACTGAAAAATTGTTAAAACTACGTTAAAAATCCTAATCAAACAAACAAACAATCATATATCAGATTCTGAGTGTAAAGGTCAAGGGTCATATTCATTGTGGAATGAATCCTGTTAACTTTTTTATCAAGCTATGTTCTTTGCTTTGTTTAGAAAGTTGAATTATCCATGTGCATTAATTTTGCATGTCTGTTTTTTTTCAGAGTGGACAAGAAGAAAGAACAAGATGCAAAAGAGGTACTTAATCTTTTAAAGATTCTTATTATTTTTCTTTTGTCTTCATGTTTTGGAACATACGTCATTATATGAAGCATTTATGTTGATGTCTGTCTGTCTCCATTTGTCTGTCAGTCTAGTTTCTGCACAATAACTCAAGTTGTCCATCGTCTAAAGTTACATGACTGCATGTGACTTGCACTATCAATGTCGTGGTCAAAAGCTTCAACATGAACCGTTTTCACTGAAAATGATCTCAGTACAGTAACAAAGAATTATCAAACACTTATCAGTCTCTGTGTTAAACTTGGCCTCAAGAAGAATCCTGTTATAAAAATGTCAAGGTCACTAACTACATTTACCAAATTTTTACATGGCTTGTGTATGGAATGGGCTTATCTGTTTGGGGGCCATTTGGTCAGAGGACAAGTTCATTGTGACTGATTAACGAAAATTATTTCTACACACAGTAGCTTCATTAGTAAGACATCCAACTTGTAAAATGGATTGAAATACATGACAGCTGCATTAATGCAGATAAAACAGGTGTAATCCCTTCATATTGTAATTTGTAATAGCTGCATTAATGCAGATAAAACGGGTGTAATCCCTTCATATTGTAATTTGTAATAGCTGCATTAATGCAGATAAAACGGGTGTAATCCCTTCATATTGTAATTTGTGATAGCTGCATTAATGCAGATGAAATGGGATGAAATCGTTTCATATTTATCTATACAAGTGCTGTATTTAGGCAGATAAAACAGGTGCAATCCCTTCATATTATAATTTGTGATAGCTGCATTAGCGCAGGTAGAAAAAAATGAAATTTCATATTTAACCATTTGAATGCCGTATTAAGGCAGGCACAATGTAATTGTTGTCACCCCATGTTTAAATGTATGAATAGTTATTTTGGCAGATATAAAATGGTTGTTTACTTTGCAATGGAAATGTATATTAAAATGTATTGTGTCTATAATACATTGTGATAATCACTACTGGTATCAGAAGTTTCATGGTACACAGTCTGTAATACGTTGTGATAATCAGTACTGGTATCAGAAGTTTCATGGTACACAGTCTATAATACATTGTGATAATCAGTACTGGTATAAAAAGTTTCATGGTACATAGTCTGTAATACATTGTGATAATCACTACTGGTATCAGAAGTTTCATGGTACATAGTCTATAATACATTGTGATAATCACTACTGGTATCAGAAGTTTCATGGTACACAGTCTATAATACATTGTGATAATCACTACTGGTATCAGAAGTTTCATGGTACATAGTCTATAATACATTGTGATAATCACTACTGGTATCAGAAGTTTCATGGTACATAGTCTGTAATACATTGTGATAATCACTACTGGTATAAAAAGTTTCATGGTAAATCCTGTAAATCCCTCTTTGCCATAGTTACACATCAGGAGTTATACTCGAGTTCTGAGGTCTGTAACTTCAACACCATTCACGATAACTAGAGCAGATAATATATTAGATAATATATCAAAAGGACGTAAAATGTATTTAGATAATATATCAGAAAAGGACATAAAATGTAGTTCAACAAGGATTTCAAATAATGTAGTTGTACAGTGAAATCAAATACATGTAATGTTGTTTTACAGTGATATCAAGTAATGTAATTCAACAGTGATTTCAAATAATGTTTTACAGGGATATCAAATAATATAGATTGACAGTGATATCAAACAATGTAGTTCAACAGAGGTTTTAGACCATTTCCACTTGAATCTAGACCATATTTTGTAGAGTCTGTATGAACTGTGACATAACACAGTCTGTATGAACTATGATATAACAGGTCTGTATGAACTATGATATAACAGGTCTGTATGAACTATGTTATAACAAGTCTGTATGAACTGTGATATAACAAATCTGTATGAACTATGATATAACAGTCTGTATGAACTATTGTATAACAAGTCTGTATGAACTGTGATATAACAAATCTGTATGAACTATGATATAACAGTCTGTATGAACTATTGTATAACAAGTCTGTATGAACTATGATATAACAGGTCTGTATGAACTATGATATAACAAGTCTGTATGAACTGTGATATAACAAATCTGTATGAACTATGATATAACACAGTCTGTATGAACTATTGTATAACAAGTCTGTATGAACTATGATATACAGGTCTGTATGAACTATGATATAACAGGTCTGTATGAACTATGATATAACAGGTCTGTATGAACTATGATATAACAGGTCTGTATGAACTATGATATAACAAGTCTGTATGAACTATGATATAACAAGTCTGTATGAACTGTGACATAACACAGTCTGTATGAACTATGACATAACAGTCTGAATGAACTATGATATAACAAATCTGTATGAACTGTGATAACAAGTCTGTATGAACTGTGACATAACACAGTCTGTATGAACTATGACAACAAATCTGTATGAACTATGATACAACAAGTCTGTATGAACTATGACACAACAGTCTGTATGAAATATGATATAACAAATCTGTATGAACTATGATATAACATCTGTATGAACTATGATATAACAAGTCTGTATGAACTATGATATAACAGGTCTGTATGAACCATAATTTAGCAACATATTTTTTCCCCACAGAAAATAAAGTCTCAATTAACAGAGGGCGCTGTGCTTCATTTGAAGGGGCTGAAGAAAGAAACTCAGAGAGATGACATCAAAAACTTTTTCCAGGATCATGGAAATGTTGCTTGGGTCAATTTTAATAGGGGAGATGAAGAGGTAAGGTTTTATAATATAACATATAATCATGGAAATGTTGCTTGTGTCAATTTTAATAGGGGAGATGAAGAGTAAGTTTTTATAATATAACATATAATCAGACATGATTTTTCTCCGTTTTAAAATGGAATTCCGCTTTTCTCTTGACTTGAATCCGATTGTTCTTGATATAGTCCGTTTTTTTAAAGATAATGTCTGATCAGGTTTTTTTTGTTTTAATTGTTCTTTTCAGTCCCATTCCGCAACAACACTTGTAGCGTATTCGCTCTATATATTAGTTAGCCCACAACTCTCATAAAGAATATTCTGATTGGTCAAAAGTTTAAATTCATCCAATGACTCTTTGTATAAAGAAAATGATGGCAATGAAAAGAGAAGCGTGCTTGCAAAAAATGGTGTCCCAAGTTGTTGATAGAGACGATGACACGAAAAGTTTAGATAAAGGTTTTAAAA
Organism: Unio delphinus; assembly: GCA_029339505.1. Taxonomy (NCBI): domain Eukaryota; kingdom Metazoa; phylum Mollusca; class Bivalvia; order Unionida; family Unionidae; genus Unio; species Unio delphinus. Next base: position 3,572,409 of record JAQISU010000103.1, read on the forward strand.
AAACAGAAGGGAATGGCTGGAACGAAGTGTCGATGGAAATATAGTTGGTCATTTTATAACAAAACTGAATGCTCGATGACGCATTTTGTGCCCTCTGCAATATATACATTACAAAAGTCGTGGTTGAAAGAGTCTGGAAACGCACCTACAAATGAAGTTGCATATGGAAAAAAATGAAGCAATCTGTCAGAAGATGTGCACTGCATGTCACCAATACAAGCTGGAGCTTGAAAGGAAAAAGGCTCTTTGTTGAGAAGGAAAAGAAATGATTGCACATTGAGTCAGCAAAATCATTGGTGACAAAAAGGAAGACAAAATAAATCTTTTTTAAAGCCGCAAAAAGAGCTCAACTGGCATATCAACAGGTTGTATTCAATGGACAAAAAGACAAGTGAATATATGGGATTATTTGTATAGAGATGATGTATGTGGGTGTTTATTTTACATATTTGTTATGCAAAGAGAGAAGGATAATATGTTGGCAGCAAAAAATGCCTAATTGTTGACTTAATTACGATGTGAACACTGACATGCACATGAAATAACTTAAGTACCAATAGTATTGGAGAACAAATTCATGTGACAATAAATATTGTAAAATTATTCAAATTTTTGGCTAGTTTGTCAAATGATTGTTTTGTTACATATTATGGTCACAAGTTGCACCAGGAGCAGATTTTCATGCGTGTAAAATGCATTTTTAGTTGGGGGCCTTTGACCATGGAACTCCCTGATCAGGGGTGCTGCCCTCAATACCCCATTGGGGGGAGTACCCACAAACCCCCCTTTCACATTTTCAGCTTTTTTTTTCAAGGTCAAACTCATGTCTGATATAATATAACATATAATAGAACACATAGTATAACATATAATATAACATAGTATAACATATAATATATAATATAACATAGTATAACATAATATGTAATATAACATAGTATAACATAATAAATAATATAACATAGTATAACATATAAAATATAATATAACACAGTGTAACATATAATATATAATATAACATAGTATAACATATAATATATAATATAACACAGTGTAACATATAATATATAATATAACATAGTATAACATATAATATATAATATAACACAGTGTAACATATAATATATAATATAACACAGTGTAACATATAATATATAATATAACACAGTGTAACATATAATATATAATATAACACAGTATAACATATAATATATAATATAACACAGTATAACATATAATATATAATATAACACAGTATAACATATAATATATAATATAACACAGTATAACATATAATATATAACACTATAACAATATATAATATAACACAGTATAACATATAATATATAATATAACACAGTATAACATATAATATATAATATAACACAGCATAACATATAATATATAATATAACATAGTATAACATATAATATATAATATAACATAGTATAACATATAATATATAATATAACATAGTATAACATATAATATATAATATAACATAGTATAACAAATAATATATAATATAACATAGTATAACATATAATATATAATATAACATAGTATAACATATAATATATAATATAACATAGTATAACATATAATATAATATAACAAAGAATATAACATATACTATAATATAACATATATAACATCATCATCATCAGTCTCTTGACCTAGTGTGGTTGTTGATGCACTGTGCTGCTGAACATCTGACCAGTTCCCTCTACTTGACTTGATCATGTGCCAATGCCTGTGTCTCTGCAAAACTTTTCCTGGTCCATTCTGTGATGTTGTCACTCCACTTTTTTCTCTGTCTACCTCTCCTTCTACCACCTTGACACTACCCTGCAGTACTGTTGTGGATAGGCTGTTGGCTCTAGTGACATGACCATACCATTTCAGCTTTCTCTTTTTGACAATGATGAGGAGGTCTTCATAATGGCCTACTTTGTGCCTGGTGGTGTTGCGCACTTCTTCAATTGTGATGTGGTCCATGTAAGAGATGCCAAGGATGGTTCTGTAGCATCTCATTTCAAGCGCCTGAATTCTTCATTGTAATTCTGCTGTCAGGGTCCAGGCCTAACATGAATACAGAAAGATTGAGATGACTAGAGCTCTCAGTAGTCATATTTTAGTTTTCAGACAGATATAGTTGTCACTCCAGATGGGTCTTAGTTTTGACATAGCTGACATTGTTTGTGCTGCTCATGACAACATTTCTGCTTTAGATCCCTCTTCAATAAATATAGAACCAAGATATTTGAACTGGCCCCCTTGTATCCAGTTCCTGTCCTCTGACTTTAATCTTGGCTGAGATTTGTTTGCCACTGTTTGTCATCATCTTTGTCTTCTCTGCACTTATCTCCATGTCAAATCTGGAAGATGTTTTATCCAGGTTCTTCACTAAGGTGGCAAGCTCATCTTCACTGCTTGCCAGCCCATCAATGTCGTCTGCAAAGTGGAGGTTGGTGATGTTACGCCCTCCAATGCTGACTGTCCCACAGTGGTTTTCCAGGGCTTTGCTCATGACGCGCTATGAGTAGATGTTGAAAAGCGTGGGTGACAGGAGACAGCCTTGCCGTACTCCAACCGTAGTCTTGAACCAGTCCCCCACAGAACCTTGAGCAATTACTGCACTGGTAGCCTTGGCGTACAGCTGCTTGATGGTGTTGGTCAACTTTTGACCCATGTTGTACTTCTTCATTGTGGCCCACAATGCCTCATGCCACACTCTATCAAAAGCCTTTTTGAAATCTATGAATATTATTATATAATATAACAAAGAATATAACATATAACACTATAACATATAACACTATAACATATAATAGAACATATAATATACCATATAATAGAACATATAATAGAACATATACTTTAACCTAATATAATATCACATATAACATATAATAGAACATATAATATAATATCACATATAATATAACATGATATAACATATATCACATACAATATAACATATCACATATAATATAACATATAATAGAACATATACTATAACATATAATATAATATAATATCACATATACTATAACATATAATATCACATATAATAGAACATATACTATAACATATAATATAATATAATATCACATACTATAACATATAATATCACATATAATAGAACATATACTATAACATATAATATAATATAATATCACATATAACATACAACATATATAACATATACTATAACATATAATATAATATAATATAATATCACATATAACATGCAACATATATAACATATACTATAACATATAATATAATATAATATAACATATAACATGCAACATATATAACATATACTATAACATATAATATAATATAATATCACATATAACATACAACATATATAACATATACTATAACATATAATATAATATAATATCACATATAACATACAACATATATAACATATACTATAACATATAATATAATATAATATCACATATAACATACAACATATATAACATATACTATAACATATAATATAATATAATATCACATATAACATACAACATATATAACATATACTATAACATATAATATAATATAATATAATATCACATATAACATACAACATATATAACATATACTATAACATATAATATAATATAATAACACATATAACATACAACATATATAACATATACTATAACATATAATATAATATAATATCACATATAACATACAACATATATAACATATACTATAACATATAATATAATATAATATAATATAATATCACATATAACATACAACATATATAACATATACTATAACATATAATATAATATAATAACACATATAACATACAACATATATAACATATACTATAACATATAATATAATATAATATCACATATAACATACAACATATATAACATATACTATAACATATAATATAATATAATATAATAACACATATAACATACAACATATATAACATATACTATAACATATAATATAATATAATATCACATATAACATACAACATATATAACATATACTATAACATATAATATAATATAATATCACATATAACATACAACATATATAACATATACTATAACATATAATATAATATCACATATAACATACAACATATATAACATATACTATAACATATAATATAATATAATATCACATATAACATACAACATATATAACATATACTATAACATATAATATAATATAATATCACATATAACATACAACATATATAACATATACTATAACATATAATATAATATAATATCACATATAACATACAACATATATAACATATACTATAACATATAATATAATATAATATCACATATAGCATACAACATATATAACATATACTATAACATATAATATAATATAATATCACATATAACATACAACATATATAACATATACTGCAACATATAATATATAGATGATATTTGCTTGAAACGAGTGAATAACGGATATATTTCATCGAGTGGATGAAAAACTCAGTATTTTCACGAGTGGCGAAGCCACGAGTGAAAATACTAGAGTTTTTTTATCCATGAGATGAAATGTATCCGTTATTCACTCGTTTCAAGCAAATATTCTTTTTATTTTATGCTCACATAAATTTATATAGAAAATAAAAGGGAATTAAGTATGTTCTGACCCAAAAATGTAGTTCCTGTAGTGAAAAAATATTGTTATTTTTTCAGTTATTTTTTCACTTGTTATTTTTTCACTGCAGTGAAATATCAATATTATTTTAACTAGAAAATCAAGTAATTCACTGCTGAGCATAAAATAAAACATAATATCACATATAATATAACATATAATATAATATATAACAATAACATAATATAGCATATAATATAATATATAACAATAACATAATATAACATAATATAACATAAAACATATAATATAAATATAATATAACATTTAGCATATACTATAACATATAACATTTAATATGACATATAATATAACATAATATCACATAACACATTATATAACATATAGTATAACTTAATTAGATATTTCACTAGCATATTTAATTTGAACAGATATTTGACTTCCAGTAATGGCAGTTGTCATCATTTGATGTATTGGTAGCCATTGATTTTTATTTGTGTTTGTTAAATTTTAAGTCTGGTAGAATCTATAATGGACTTTGCCAAATATTAACATTGTTTGACCAGCTTTCAGATTATGTCATGGTAGAATCTATAATGGACATTGCCAGATATGGGCATTGTTTGACCAGCTTTCAGATTATGTCCAGGTAGAATCTATAATGGACATTGCCAAATATTAACATTGTTTGGCCTGCTTTCAGATTATGTCCAGGTAGAATTTATAAAGGACATTGCCAAATATGGCCATTATTTGGCCTGCTTTCAGATTATGTCCATGTAGAATCTATAATGGACATTGCCAAATATGGGCATTGTTTGGCCTGCTTTCAGATTATGTCCAGTTAGAATTTATAATGGACATTGCCAAATACGGGCATTGTTTGGCCAGCTTTCAGATAATGTCCAGGTAGAGTTTATAATGGACATTGCCAAATATGGACAGAGTTTGGCCAGCTTTCAGATTATGTCCAGGTAGAATTTGTAATGGACATTATTTGGACTGCATTCAGATTATAACCAGATATATACTGGACACTTTGAAAAAATGGTAGTGTCTTAGAATGTGACCAAATTTAAAATGGACATGCATGGCAACCATTGTACATACATGGCAACCATTATGCTCTTGGCGTGACCATCATGGCGTTTTGCACCAAATTATATCTTATGGTAGACTGTATTGATTACGCTTTTTTCATACAATAAAAAAGAACTAATAATAAACCAATAAAACATTTTTTCATTTTATTATCATCTGTAAATTTACTCCCATAAATTATGGAATATTCTTAAGAAGATAACTGCAGTGTAAGAATAACATGAAAGTACTTTCCATATTTGCTATTTATAGCAACAGTACATGATCCATTTGTAATATAACAAGACAGATTTCTTCATGTGTGAATTTGCTTTACAGATTCACAGATTCTTTTTATTGATAATTTGGGTCATTAGTTATCCAGTCTGTACTTTTAAAAAAAAACTGGAGACAAATGTTTCATGAAATGCTTTACGGCGTGAGTATTGGATGTTATCTGAAGAAACATGTCAGACCAGAAGGATCTTTTCAAACTTCAAAACATGACTGATCTGAAAAATGGAAAACTCAGCACCATTTTCCAAACTTTAAAAGAAGCATATGAGAATAATGTATTACAGATCTTGTAGCACCTTACTAGGATCATTACAGTATTCTAGATTGCAATCATAAAGCTCAAGTTATACATGTAAATTGCAATCATAAGCTCAAGTTATACATGTAGATTGCAATCATAAAGCTCAAGTTATACATGTAGATTAGTTATACATGTAGATTAGTTATACATGTAGATTGCAATCATAAAGCTTAAGTTATACATGTAGATTAGTTATACATGTAGATTAGTTATACATGTAGATTAAGTGAAGTGAGTGCTGAATGTAAATAATGTTTTGTTATATTTTGTGATTCTATCAATGGATTTTGCTCTCTGACAAGATTTTTGACCAGCGGCAAAATCAGTTTAGTTGTAAAAATGTATATTTTTCATGCTTGCTGTAAATTGTAATTAAGGGATTTAATTTATTGATTACACTTTTTAATTCCCAAATTATGCTGTTTTTTAGCAATAATTGTTTCTTTGGGAGGTTGGCATGTATGATTGTATGGTTTGGGAGGTTGGCATGTATGATTGTATGGTTTGGGAGGTTGGCATGTATGATTGTCTGGTTTGGGAGGTTGGCATGTATGATTGTATGGTTTGGGAGGTTGGCATGTATGATTATATGGTTTGGGAGATGATTGGCATGTATGATTGTATAGTTTGGGCGATGTTTGGCATGTATGATTGTATGGTTTGGGAGATGTTTGGCATGTATGATTGTATGGTTTGGGAGATGTTTGGCATGTATGATTGTATGGTTTGGGAGATGTTTGGCATGTATGATTGTATGGTTTGGGAGATGTTTGGCATGTATGATTGTATGGTTTGGGAGATGTTTGGCATGTATGATTGTATGGTTTGGGAGATGTTTGGCATGTATGATTGTATGGTTTGGGAGATGTTTGGCATGTATGATTGTATGGTTTGGGAGATGTTTGGCATGTATGATTGTATGGTTTGGGAGGTTGGCATGTATGATTGTATGGTTTGGGAGATGTTTGGCATGTGTGATTGTATGGTTTGGGAGGTTGGCATGTATGATTGTATGGTTTGGGCGATGTTTGGCCCACTCTTAGATTTTGACCAGATTGATGATGAACCTTGTTGGATTGAAATCATTGATGTGAATAAACAGTTGAAATGAATGAAAATCCCACTTAATTTGTCAGACTGAATCTTTTATCACATATTTGTTTTGAATGAAATGCAAAAAAAAGCAACCATTTTAAAACCATTTGATAGCATGACAGTTATGCAGTAAAAGTGCTTGATTCTTTGGTCAATGGATAGATCCGAAATGACTAGTTAATCTCCGCCCACTTAAGAGACAGTTACTACGAGAAGCTTTCCAGTAAAGTGTTGCAGAAGACTTTAATCTACTTTACACAAGGATTTATTCAAGATATTAAAGGTTTGGGGTTTGAAAATGAGATTTGCGTAGAGCAAGATGCTGTTCATCTCTGAAGAGAAGCAGCCAACGCACCGTCTGCACATTGAAATTACGGAAGAAAAGTGTGAAGAAGCATACTGTTGACGTAAAGTGATGTAAATTTAATGTTCTGTATTTCTTATGAACTATTTTTTTTATGTTTGAACCATTTAATACCCTGAAGTAATGGCAACTGTTATAGTACAAGTCATGCAGGTCATGTAGCTGATCGGTACCGACTATTTAAGTAATGTGGCTTATTTTTTTTACAGTTTGATTTCACATACATGAAATGGTGAACATTCACTTTATCTGGATCCTCATACATCCATATTCCTTTAGAAATTCAATATATACACGCTGTTCAAGAAGTACACTTGGCAAAAACAAATGTTAAATTATGTAAATGGATATATTTGGATGAGGTAAACTGACATAAGCTGGAATCTCAGACAGCAGCATTAAAGAAAGAAAAAACAGTATCTGACATTTCTTATTTGTATTTATGTCACTGAGAGGATTTACTAATTGCAGATATAAAAATTGTAACTTTATCACATGTTGTTTGGAAACCTAATAAATAATATCTAAACACTTCATCTGGCATTTCACTGAGTGGTGTAAACAGTGTGTTTCAGATATATGCACCAATAGCATTTCTTTTACTAATGAATGTGTATGATATTGAAAAATAAATATGTATTGTGGCAGTGTCATTCGACCATGTAATAGGGCTAATTAAGTCTCTACAGGGTTTCAAACTACATAACTTCACCATTGTTCCTGTATAAAACGACTACATGTATATCCAACCTTCTCGGATATTTCTCATCTGCATTGCATGATCCCCATGCACATAGAATCACCATTTTGTAAATATATACAAAAAAATCATGAAAGTCTGTCATGCAGCTGTATTCTCACCACATGTTTGTTTGTGGGCAGATGTTACTGTAGCACCAGACACTCTTATGTGATTGGTTAACATTTATGGATTGATTGAAGGTCGGATCTGTGCATTATTTTTCTTTCATCTGCATTGAGTGCTGTCAAGGACATCTTTAATACAGTCTAAACTGTATAAATGAAACGTGTCCTTGTTAGTCAAGACATCTTTAATACAGTCTAAACTGTATAAATGAAATGTGTCCTTGTTAGTCAATGTCATTGTTAATTCAGTCTAAACTGTATAAATGAAATGTGTCCTTGTTAGTCAATGTCATCTTTAATACAGTCTAAACTGTATAAATGAAATGTGTCCTTGTTAGTCAAGACATCTTTAATTCAGTCTAAACTGTATAAATGAAATGTGTCCTTGTTAGTCAAGACATCTTTAATTCAGTCTAAACTGTATAAATGAAATGTGTCCTTGTTAGTCAAGACATCTTTAATTCAGTCTAAACTGTATAAATGAAATGTGTCCTTGTTAGTCAAGACATCTTTAATACAGTCTAAACTGTATAAATGAAATGTGTCCTTGTTAGTCAAGACATCTTTAATACAGTCTAAACTGTATAAATGAAATGTGTCCTTGTTAGTCAAGACATCTTTAATACAGTCTAAACTGTATAAATGAAATGTGTCCTTGTTAGTCAAGACATCTTTAATTCAGTCTAAACTGTATAAATGAAACGTGTCCTTGTAAGTCAAGACATCTTTAATACAGTCTAAAGTGTATGAATGAAACGTGTCCTTGTTAGTCAAGACATCTTTAATACAGTCTAAAGTGTATAAATGAAACGTGTCCTTGTTAGTCAAGACATCTTTAATACAGTCTAAAGTGTATAAATGAAATGTGTCCTTGTTAGTGCCTAGAGTTTGCTTAATGGCTTGGTTTGGTGTTAATTGTTTGCTTAATGGCTTGGTTTGGTGTTAATTGTTTGCTTAATGGCTTGGTTTGGTGTTAATTGTATGGTAACACTTTTTTAGTCTCAAAGCATTTGGAGCAATGTGCTTTGTTAAATGATATACTGATCCAGTGGTCAAATTTAAAAACAATATTCATCTTTAGGAAGCTTTAAGACCATTGAGATCTCAAGATATTTTATTTGTAAAAGATTATATCTTTAAATATTGGATATGAACATTATCGTATTAAACTTTGGTATTTTCTGGCTACCACTAATAATATTTCTGTTGGTCGCTTTTCATATGTACAAAGGGCAGAAAAATATGTATGGATTTTACTGCATTAGGAAACTTGCCTGCTTTGGAATAAGAGAATTGTTAACAATACCGGTTACATTGTTTCCACAGTATTAGACAGTTCAGAACTTAACCATGCAAAACACATTTAGTTGTGGGATAGATCAAACTTTGTATTTTGGATGAAATCATTGGACCACGAATTTAAATTAAACTTAAATTCCAGCAAGTTACACATTAATTGAACATTGGGTAATCATCATGGAGCCATTATGAGGTGTTACATGATTTGTTTGGGCATCGCCTTGGAGATGGAATGAGGTATTGGGTATCACCATGAAGCCTGTATCACTTATGTCACATGACCAGTTCAGTTATTTTTTCCTCACAAATGTCATAAATTTTCATATTATTCACAATTTTTTTCTTAAAGCTAAAATTCACGTGACTGTCTTTCTAGGCTAAAGTGAGGTTTTCTGAGAAAAATGCAGCAAAAGAAATTCTGGAGAAAGTTAAGAATGCTGATGGAAAAATTGTCCTGAATGACACAGAACTAGAATGTACAGTGTTGGAAGGTAAGTAAATCTGCTAAATGACCTGTTTTTCCAAATTTCATTTTTTCTTCCTTCCTTCTCTAGAATAAATTAGATTACTTCTATTATTAATACAAAAAATATAGGCAAGCTTCTTAATTGCTTTTTTTATGTAGCAACCAACTTCTTACAAGTCAGGTGTAAAACAAAATACAGTAGTCAAACCTGACTTAAGTGGTCACCTTACATTGTAATCACCTGTATAAAAGATACAGGTAATTTTAAATACAAGTGAAGCCAGCTCAAGCATTTGTCTGTATATTAGTTGCTTGTTAATAAAGTACAGGTATGCAATACATACATATTCAAACCTGCTAAAGTGGTCACCTCAATGTAGAAGCTGGGAAAACCACTGCAAGAACCAACAACATGGGTTAAGATGTTGACATGCTTTCTAACGTACATTGGCCGAGCGCAAGACACAAATGTAGAGGTAATCCCAAAAAAGAACAAGATATCATTAGTATAGTTATACAGGTAGAATTAAATATCTTTACAATGTTTCCGTCACCTGTCCAAAATAGTGTCTGTGAGTTTGACATTTGATTGATGTGGCCAGGAAAGATTTTTAGTCCTATATTTGAACCATATGTGAGTTCAGACGTTTGATCAATATGACCGGTCAGGCGTGAATCGAACAGTTAATCGATAAAGCCAGGACTTTAAGAGTCTGACATTTGATCTATAGTCCGTTTTTGCATAATTTGGCTCTGTTTTGGACAACTAGATCTTTCATTACATATAATATTTCATGCTTGATCTAACATCTGATACAAGTTTTACATCTTGATGCTTGATGTGACATCTGATACAAGTGTTACATCTTGATGCTTGATCTGACATCTGATACAAGTGTTACATCTTGATGCTTGATCTGACATCTGATACAAGTGTTACATCTTGATGCTTGATCTGACATTTGATACAAGTGTTACATCTTGATGCTTGATCTGACATCTGATACAAGTGTTACATCTTGATGCTTGATCTGGCATCTGATACAAGTGTTACATCTTGATGCTTGATCTGACATCTGATACAAGTGTTACATATTGATGCTTGATCTGAAATCTGATACAAGTGTTACATCTTGATGCTTGATCTGACATTTGGTACAATCGTTACATCTTGATGCTTGATCTGACATCTGATACAAGTGTTACATCTTGTTGCTTGATCTGGCATTTGATACAAGTGTTACATTTTGATGCTTGATCTGAAATCTGATACAAGTGTTACATCTTGATGCTTGATCTGACATTTGGTACAATCGTTACATCTTGATGCTTGATCTGACATCTGATACAAGTGTTACATCTTGATGCTTGATCTGGCATTTGATACAAGTGTTACATCTTGATGCTTGATCTGAAATCTGATACAAGTGTTAAATATTGATGCTTGATCTGGTATTTGATACAAGTGTTACATCTTGATGCTTGATCTGGCATTTGATACAAGTGTTACATATTGATGCTTGATCTGACATCTGATACAAGTGTTACATCTTGATGCTTGATCTGGCATTTGATACAAGTGTTACATCTTGATGCTTGATCTGAAATCTGATACAAGTGTTAAATATTGATGCTTGATCTGGTATTTGATACAAGTGTTACATCTTGATGCTTGATCTGGCATTTGATACAAGTGTTACATATTGATACAGCTGCTCAGTCCATATTTCACTCTTGTTACAGCTGTTTACACTATTCTATTTTTGATACAGCTGTTCTGGTCATATTCCATTCTTCATACAGTTGTTCCAACTTTTAGCTTTTGGTTGGTTCATTATTTTGATTAGAAGATTTTATTTTGATTAGAAGATTTTATTTTGATTAGAAGATTTTATTTTGATTATAAGATTTTTTTGCCATCATGAGTATTGCATGTTTCAGGAATTTTAACTTTATGAGAATGGGAATTCTAATGTTCTAAAATATTTTAATGTCTAAAAATATTCTATTCATATTTTAATGTCTAAAAATATTCTATTCATATTTTAATGTCTAAAAATATTCTATTCATATTTTAATGTCTAAAAATATTCTATTCATATTTTAATGTCTAAAAATATTCTATTCATATTTTAAGGTCTAAAAATATTCTATTCATATTTTGATGTCTAAAAATATTCTATTCATATTTTAATGTCTAAAAATATTCTATTCATATTTTAATGTCTAAAAATATTCTATTCATATTTTAATGTCTAAAAATATTCTATTCACATTTAAATGTCTAAAAATATTCTATTCATATTTTAATGTCTAAAAATATTCTATTCATATTTCACTTTGATGCTGAAATGACTTGTTTGTTTTAGAGTTGGCAATACATCAGTTAAAATTAAAAAGTTAAAATGTCAATAAACGATTTAATTTTTGGGGCAAATTTGTAACATCTTTGGTTGTTTGAATAGTCCACTTCTTGAAGCTCTTTTTAATATATTACCTATATTTACCCATTAGGTGACGAGGAGTTTGCTTACTGGGAGAATGCATTCAGGGAGATGGCAGAGAGGAGAGACAGTAACAAGCGGAAGGGAAGTAACAAAGGCAGACAGGGAAGATTTGGAGGAAGAAAGGGATACATGGTAATTCCGTGTTATTAAAAATATGACATACTCTTGGAGTGGAGGTGTCCTCTTTTGTAATGCTGTAGTCAAATTTATTGCATTGTTTCATCTGTTTTGTTACATTGTTACATGTTTTGTTACATTGTTACATCTGTTTTGTTACATTGTTACATCAGTTTTGTTACATTGTTACATCTAATTTGTAATACTGTTATTGCCCAGCTATTAAACTCTTTACCCACTGGAGATTTCATTTCCACCTAAAGGAGGCATTGGAAAAGCACTTATTTGGTTACCTCTGATTGCTGGCCAGTTGCTTAGGTGTACAAAAGACGTTTTAGTGTATCGACATAAAAGTGCTAAAACCTTATATTTGCTGTTTTATTGGTCTGATAATATTTTACTCCATGTCTCGGATGTCTCTTTTTGCAAAGATTCAGCAGATATTTCCTTGTTTTCATAATCATGTGTAAACCAGCTGACCAAATCATGTCAAGCACAAGAACATTCTTCTCATCGTAACCTAATATTTATTTTCTTGCTAGCAAGATATTTAGAAGGTGGCTACACAGCTGTCATAATAAAAAGAGAAATTTTGAGTCCATCACATAGCAAGATATTTAGAAGGTGGCTACACAGCTGTCATAATAAAAAGAGAAATTTTGAGTCCATCACATAGCAAGATATTTAGAAGGTGGCTACATAGCTGTCATAATAAAAAGAAATTTTGAGTCCTTCACATAGCAAGATACATAGTAATCATAACACTGACTCAACAAACTAGAAAATATTTAATAATAATAAACACAACATTGACTCAACAAACTAGAAAATATTTAATAATAAGAAACACAACATTGACTCAACAAACTAGAAAATATTTAATAATAGAAAACACAACATTGACTCAACAAACTAGAAAATATTTAATAATAATAAACACAACATTGACTCAGCAAACTAGAAAATATTTAATAATAAGAAACACAACATTGACTCAACAAACTAGAAAATATTTAATAATAATAAACACAACATTGACTCAGCAAACTAGAAAATATTTAATAATAAGAAACACAACATTGACTCAACAAACTAGAAAATATTTAATAATAGAAAACACAACATTGACTCAACAAACTAGAAAATATTTAATAATAGAAAACACAACATTGACTCAACAAACTAGAAAATATTTAATAATAAGAAACACAACATTGACTCAACAAACTAGAAAATATTTAATAATAGAAAACACAACATTGATTCAACAAACTAGAAAATATTTAATAATAATAAACACAACATTGACTCAGCAAACTAGAAAATATAAATAATAATAAACACAACATTGACTCAGCAAACTAGAAAATATAAATAATAAGAAACACAACATTGACTCAACAAACTAGAAAATATTTAATAATAGAAAACACAACATTGACTCAACAAACTAGAAAATATTTAATAATAGAAAACACAACATTGACTCAACAAACTAGAAAATATTTAATAATAATAAACACAACATTGACTCAACAAACTAGAAAATATTTAATAATAGAAAACACAACATTGACTCAACAAACTAGAAAATATTTAATAATAAAAAAAACAAAATTGACTTAAGAAACTAGAAAATATTTAATAATAGAAAACACAACATTGACTCAACAAACTAGAAAATATTTAATAATAAAAAAAACAAAATTGACTCAAGAAACTAGAAAATATTTAATAATAATAAACACAACATTGACTCAAGAAACTAGAAAATATTTAATAATAATAAACACAACATTGACTCAACAAACTAGAAAATATTTAATAATAATAAACACAACATTGACTCAACAAACTAGAAAATATTTAATAATAATAAACACAACATTGACTCAAGAAACTAGAAAATATTTAATAATAATAAACACAACATTGACTCAACAAACTAGAAAATATTTAATAATAATAAACACAACATTGACTCAAGAAACTAGAAAATATTTAATAATAATAAACACAACATTGACTCAACAAACTAGAAAATATTTAATAATAATAAACACAACATTGACTCAAGAAACTAGAAAATATTTAATAATAATAAACACAACATTGACTCAACAAACTAGAAAATATTTAATAATAATAATAATGAGGACTTTGTATAATCTCTGCAAGCTCTAAGCAATTTACAACATTAGAATATGCGTATACTGTTAATAAAACCATATATAATGATATGATTACAAATAAAACCCAAACACCATGAAATTAGAAAACAAAACATGCTGAAAATATTTAAGGTAGGAAACATTTTTTGGTCTTAAGTTTGTTCTTGCAATCGAAACAGGTGAGTTTTAAGAGTACTCTTGAATGGGATCACCATGTCTTTGGATAAACAAACCTGATTAATTTTATACATGTACTTTCATTCTTGTTTAAAAAGCTATTGAATGTTTGTAATTACCATATGTACCGATCCAATACAGATGGACGTACCCAGTTGGAAAGATTTTTTTCCAAGTTTAGCCATCTTGCCTTTCTACCTCTGTGATCTCGTTTCTTAGGATTCATCTTCTTAAGCTCCTCCAACTTCAAATCACATACATTCTTCTCACTGCAACTAAATTCTCTTCCAGCCGCTCTGTTGCCATGCTTCTTGGCAAACTTGGTGATGTCTAATTTAAAATCAGCCATATATGACTTTCACTTTGGCATCGTGAAAATATTATAAATGCTCAAGAAATTGATCACTCATTTATTTATTACAAGAGATTGATCCCATGTATACCCTATATTCCGTTATATACTAAACCCATGTATACCCTATATACCGCTATATACTAAACCCATGTATACCCTATATACCGTTATATACTAAACCCATGTATACCCTATATACCGCTATATACTAAACCCATGTATACCCTATATACCGCTATATACTAAACCCATGTATACCCTATATACCGCTATATACTAAACCCATGTATACCCTATATACTGTTATATACTAAACCCATGTATACCCTATATACCGCTATATACTAAACCCATGTATACCCTATATACTGTTATATACTAAACCCATGTATACCCTATATACCGCTATATAACTAAACCCATATATTCACTATATACCGTTATATACTAAACCCATGTATACCCTATATACCGTTTTATACTAAACCCATGTATACCCTATATACAGCTATATAACTAAACCCATGTATACACTATATACCGTTATATACTAAACCCATGTATACCCTATATACCGCTATATACTAAACCCATGTATACCCTATATACTGTTATATACTAAACCCATGTATACCCTATATACCGTTATATACTAAACCCATGTATACCCTATATACCGTTATATACTAAACCCATGTATACCCTATATACCGTTTTATACTAAACCCATGTATACCCTATATACAGCTATATAACTAAACCCATGTATACACTATATACCGTTATATTACTAAACCCATGTATACCCTATATACCGCTATATAACTAAACCCATATATTCACTATATACCGTTATATAACTAAACCCATGTATACACTATATACCGCTATATACTAAACCCATGTATACCCTATATACATTATATACTAAACCCATGTATACCCTATATACCGTTATATACTAAACCCATGTATACCCTATATACCGTTATATACTAAACCCATGTATACCCTATATACAGCTATATAACTAAACCCATGTATACCCTATATACCGCTATATAACTAAACCCATGTATACCCTATATACCGCTATATAACTAAACCCATGTATACCCTATATACCATTATATAACTAAATGTGAAATCAAATTGTAAAAGAAATAAGCCACATTACTTTAAATAGTTGATACTGATCGGCTACATGACCTGCATGACTTGTACTATAACAGTTGCCATTACTTCAGGGTATTAAATATTTCAAATATAAAAAATAGTTCATAAAAATACAAAACATTAAATTTACATCGCTTTACATCAACAGTATGCATCTTCACACTTTTCCTCCGTAATTTCGATGTGCAGACGGTGCGTTGGCTGCTTCTCTTCTGAAATGGACAGCGTCTCGCTGTACGCGAATCTTAACTGTTCAAACTCCAAACCTTTAATATCGTGTATATATCCTTGCGTAAAGTAGATCAAAGTCTTCTGCAACAATTTACTGGAAAGTTTCTCTGATCAGGAACGTATTTAAGTGAAATGTTATCGGGTATGCGCGAGAGAGAATCTGACATGGTGCCTGTATTCTGTGATGAGTCAGCCATTTTAATGGGAAGCTTGGGGTTCGTAGTAACTGTCTCTAAGGGGGCGGAGATTAACTAGTCATTTCGGATCTATCCATAAGCTTTGTTTTCCAAATTATTCTCACAAATTTGTGAAATTTAATGGACTCTACATATCCATACCAATTTAATTTGGGATTATCCTTTTAAATGCAGTCCGTTATACGTGTACATACCAATTCAGGATTATCCTTTTAAATGCAGTCCGTTATACGTGTACATACCGATTCAGGATTATCCTTTTAAATGCAGTCAGTTATACATGTACATACCAATTCGGGAGTCTCCTTTTATATGACTGAAAAGTTTTTAAAATTACATTTCAAAATCCAGATCACACACTTGCATGCAGTCGTTATACATGTACATATCTACCGATATTGGATTCTTTTTTATATGCAGTTGGTTATACATGTACATATCTACCAATATCGGATTCTATTTTATATGCAATTAGTCATGGTGCTGGTAAATTATATTTGTGTCCGTGTAGAGTGGAATAATCTGTACGATAAGATTTGCTCATGGATTTGTAATCCATGACCTGATTTGTATTCCATGACCGCATTTGTAATCCATGACCTAAATTGTAGTTAAAGTTGTTTATTTTGGTATTTTTTTCTCAGGGAAAGAAAAACAGAAGTAAGAAGGAGAGAGACAGTGATAATGAGGAGGAAGACGGCAATGATGATGATGGAGACAATGTTGATGATGAAGGTGTTTTTATTATATTGTGATAGTGAATAGTACATAAAGTTTGAATATTATTGATGGATGACAGCAAGAACTTTGGGGCTCTTGTTCCATTTAAACTGGTTGATAAATCCCAATTTATTATAGTGGACATCACAGCAAGAGGCAAAAATATATTAAAGTTTAATTTTATCCCTAAAACTAATCTTCAAATGATGTAAAGCTTTCTTTTTTGGTTCATGTAAATTACTTCTTACAGCTTTGATCCACCTATTTTGTCTAGTTCAGCTTGTAAAGTTGAATTTCATACTTAAACCAGATTTTAAGATGATGTAAAACGTGCTTATTGTATTTCATGTAAAGTACTTCTTACAGCTTTAAACTAGGGCCCTGAGTGGCAGAGTGTTCTAAAGCACTGTCCGTTACAGATCAATGCCATTTCACCTCTGTCTGCATGGGTTCGAATCTCAGATTCGGCCAATGTGGGTATGCAAGAAAGCTTGCCAGTAGCTTCTCGATGGTCAGTGGATCTTTTCGGGGTTTTCCCCAGGTTCTTCCTCCACCATTAATACTGGCCGCCATTTATAGCCTAATGTGTGCTGAAAAATGGCGTTAAGCCATACAACAACCACAACAGCTTCAAACCACCTATATTGTAAAGTCCAGCTTGTTCTAATTTGGGAAAACCTGATTGCCAAAAATATTAGTTACTCGGTTTTGTGGATTTCTCTCTCGAATACATTTGCTGTCCACAGTATCAGTATGAAATAAACTCCACTGTCCTAGCAAATTATCTAATCTTTTCACCATAGTGATGAGGGATAAGGGAAGAAACTCTTGCCAAATACCTCACTTAGGTTCCACAAGGTGACAACCAAACAGCTGGATTTTTATAGATTAATTTCAGCATCATGCTGCATTGGCTTTGATTATCTGATGAAAACCGCTATCTTGTTACTAACATCTTCAAGAAGGGAGTATGACCAAGGGTAATAGGCAAGAATTTGACAGGCAAAGAGAAAATAAGTTTTAGCTACATTGATACCAAAAGAGCTATTAATATTGAAATGTTCATAAAAAATATGGTGTACACTGAACTTTAGCTTGGATGACCCACTTGTTATTGTGTACATGGAACCCTGCCTTGGATGACCCACTTTTTATTGTGTACATGGAACCCTGACTTGGATGACCCACTTGTTATTTTGTAGTAATAAAAACTGTCATTCTTTCTGCTACTAATTTTACCAACACAGACCTGGTATAATACTAATTTTACCAACACAGACCTGGTATAATGTTTTCCATGCCTAAAAAAAAGTCTTCAAACGGCTTCACTATGTTTGGGTTAGGGTTAATAATACCCCTAATACAAGGGGTTATTTAATGTGTCTATAAATAATACAAGGGGTTATTTGATGTGGCTATAAATAATACAAGGGGTTATTTGATGTGGCTATAAATAATACAAGGGGTTATTTGATGTGTCTATTAAAGAGAGAACTGACAGTTAGAGTAATGAAAATTGTGCAACATTTTGTTGTGCTGTTGTTATATGATTTTTAAATTAAAGCAAAGTTAGTGCCCTTGTATTATGATTCTAAAATTAGAGCAAAGCTAGTGCCCTTGTATTATGATTCTAAAATTAGAGCAAAGTTAGTGCCCTTGTCATATGATTCTAAAATTAGAGCAGATTTAGTGCCCTTGTATTCTATTGAATATTTTCAGACATGATATTCTATAATGTGGAGTAGCAAGTATTCAACATTTGTTAAATATTGTCAGACATGATATTCTATAATGTGGAGTAGCAAGTATTCAACATTTGTTAAATATTGTCAGACATGATATTCTATAAAGTGGAGTAGCAAGTATTCAACATTTGTTAAATATTGTCAGACATGATATTCTATAATGTGGAGTAGCAAGTATTCAACATTTGTTAAATATTTTCAGACATGATATTCTATAAAGTGGAGTAGCAAGTATTCAACATTTGTTAAATATTGTCAGACATGATATTCTATAATGTGGAGTAGCAAGTATTCAACATTTGTTAAATATTGTCACACATACTTTCCTGTCACACAAACTTTCATGCCACACATACTTGCCTGTCACACAAACTTTCATGCCACACGTACTTGCCTGTCACACAAACCTGCCTGTCACATTTATGTGATTTATTGTTCTAACTAACCCTAACCCTTGTCTTGGTTTTCATGCATAGTCGGAATATTGTTATAACTGTATTGTCTTGTGTGTCATGGATAATTTGGTTATTGTTATAACTGTATTGTCTTGTGTGTCATGCATAATTTGGTTATTGTTATAACTATTTTCTTGTGTGTCATGCATAATTTGGTTATTGTTATAACTGTATTGTCTTGTGTGTCATGCATAATTTGGTTATTGTTATAACTGTATTGTCTTGTGTGTCATGCATAATTTGGTTATTGTTATAACTATTGTCTTGTGTGTCATGCATAATTTGGTTATTGTTATAACTGTATTGTCTTGTGTGTCATGCATAATTTGGTTATTGTTATAACTGTATTGTCTTGTGTGTCATGGATAATTTGGTTATTGTTATAACTGTATTGTCTTGTGTGTCATGCATAATTTGGTCATTGTTATAACTGTATTGTCTTGTGTGTCTTGGATAATTTGGTTATTGTTATAACTATTGTCTTGTGTGTCATGCATAATTTGGTTATTGTTATAACTGTATTGTCTTGTGTGTCATGCATAATTTGGTTATTGTTATAACTGTATTGTCTTGTGTGTCATGCATAATTTGGTTATTGTTATAACTGTATTGTCTTGTGTGTCTTGGATAATTTGGTTATTGTTATAACTGTATTGTCTTGTGCATCTTGGATTATTTTGGTTATTGTTATAACTATTGTCTTGTGTGTCATGCTTAATTTGGTTATCATTATAACTGTATTGTCTTGTGTTTTATGCATAATTTGGTTATTGTTGCTTTTTATTTATAACATAAGTACTAACACAACATTTCCTTTTTCAGATGCTGATGAACCACCTGCCAAGCAAATAAAAGTGGAATGATCACTCTCGTTTGACACGATGTTGTTATCTTGCACAAGTTTCACGCCCATTGATCATCTGACAGCATTACACTGTATATGACACAGAGTACATTAGCTCCATACATGTGAAATATCTTCCAAGTATTTGGATTATTTTTGCTTGAATATATTTTCCAATCCTATTTCATTATCTTCCATGCATTTGGATTACTTTTTATTTAAATGTATTATACACTGCTATCAGTATAAATGGAATATCACCTTTTAAAATCAAGCTAAATATTTAGTATGGATTCTGCGTCATATATAGTTTGTGACTGTTTTTTTATTTTATAGACAAGTTCTTTGCTACAAATAGCAAATATCTTCTCCATATTGATCTTTGTAGTTCATATAAAGGTGTATACATGTTAGATTTGTATTTTTCTATGGACTAATGAAGAACAATAAACTTTTTTGTCAGTTTTTAAATTGTGACAATGTTTTCAGAATGAAACGCTGCCTAATATGGAAGTAAAACAAAATGGTTTAAACTTTCTTTTATTTGTGTGGTTGTACATATGTGTCATATATTTGTATACATGTGTCACATTGGTATACATGTGTCACATTGGTATACATGTGTCACATAGGTATACATTTCAGTATTTAGTGGCTGTATGTGTCACTCTGGATATGTGTATTGAATGAGAGAGTACATATTTCGTTTTCATTTCATTATAGACTTAGAACTTTTATTAAATAACATTTAAAAAACGTAAGAAATGCAAAACGAATGGCATGGAGATCCACAAAAGCTAAAGGCTCAAAAGAAGATGAAGATTCCATGTTTTATGATGGATGAGGCAGTAAACATAAGAAATAAATTATTTGAAAATGTTTTTTATGTGCAATTTTTTAATTAGCTTTATTGGTCGTGGCTTAGTTGTGATTATGGGACGGACTGTTGTCAGTCAGCTTTGAAGATTTCAATGAAACTTTACACACTTATTCATCCCATGGATTTGTTGGTCCGACATTAAAATAGTACCACTCAAACACACATTATGACCACTATTGCAGCCAGCTTAAAAAGCTTGTTGTTGCTTCTTCTCCTGAATAGATTGTTATAATGGTTTTATCACTAAGACTTCTTGTAATGTCTGGTTTTTCCTAAATGAAAATGGTGATGATCTGACATCTGGTATTACTATCATGGCTTTATCACTAAGACTTCTTGTGATGTCTGGTTGGTCCTAAATGAAAACAGTGCTAATCTGACATCCGGTATGACTATCATAGCAGCCATTTTGAAAATCTTGCTGAAAACCACCTGAAAAAAGCATCATATCTTATCATGTCTTGTATGTCTTAAATAAAACTATTGCTAACCTGATATCCAGTATGGCCATCAGAAGACTTCTTATAATGTCCGGTTGTTTCCAGATTAAATGGGTGCTGATATGGCCACCACAGTTCTCATCTTAGGAATTTTGTTTATCACATCACCTTCTGAATTAATGGTTATATCAACATTGGTTTTTATTTAATGTCTTTTTATGATGTATAGCTACTAATTTGTCTATTGTGGCTACACAGTGACCCTGGAAAGTCTTGTTTATTGAATGAATGGTTTGTTTATTGTGGCTACACAGTGACCCTGGAACGTCTTGTTTATTCAATGAATGGTTTGTCTATTGTTTATTCAATGAATGGTTTGTCTATTGTTTATTCAATGAATGGTTTGTCTATTGTTTATTCAATGAATGGTTTGTCTATTGTGGCTATTGTCTATTGATCTTATGAGTCTGGTTGGTCTTTGCAAAATGGTGACAATTGGATAATCTATTATGGTGACAAGAGTAGCCATCTTGAAAAAAAATTATTGGGACTTTTTCAAAATAAAGTTCTATTAACATGGAGTTTCCATCAAAGGACATTTTATAATGTTGGTACTGTATCTAACATTGACATCAGCTAGTTTGAAAATAGTCCTGTTATATTAACATCGAGTTAAGATCAAAGGACATTTTATGATATTGGTGTCTAACATTGAAATCAGCTAGTTTGAACACTCAGTAAAAGTTATCAGGAAGAAATGGTTCTATGTTGAATTCTGGGAAATTCTTTTCAGTCAGTAGAGCATCAGTCCCTTCAGGGGACTCTTGCTGTTGAACACTGTTCATTGGATAATTATACAAAGGCGAAATATGCAGAGTCATAGTAAATCATTGAATAGTAATTCAAACCTTGTTACAATTTTGATAGAAGCTGAAATAGTTTTTTTTTTTTTTGTAAAGTCAGCCATTGTGTCTATCATTAATATCATGTAAATATCAGGTATTGATCTTATAAAGTTCGCTTGGTATTATAAAGTTACTGAGTCAATTATTTGGTAAGATTTTGCTTTGAATTATTATTTTTTTTACTTTGTAAGAGCAAATAGTTTACTCTTTTAGATACATTATCATGAAATTTACTGTTTTATTTGTGTATTAACTGAAGTGAAATACATAATTCTCTTAAATAAAAGTTATTGAATCTTGTTTTGCTTTTTTGATTTTGTGTAATTGACTCGATGATTGCTCACAGATTAATTATTGAGTCTGTTGCTTTGCTGTTTTAATTGTGTGTACCAAGGTTACCCAGATTAACAAGCTTTGGCAACTTCTATTCGCTGATTAATCACGGTTATTTCATCGAGTTTTGTGATAATACCAGTGAGATCTATTTTAACATCATCGGGTTTCGAATTTTTTTCACCAAAAAATTTATCAATAGAGTCAATTCCTGTTAAAGTTTTTACGTAACGTAGTAAATTGAGATACATGAATATCATAATCTGATCGTAATTTTATCAAAATTTCAGTAGCTGCTTTTATCTTTGTGAGTTGTGGTGTGGTAATCGGTGGATCTCCAAAGAAATCGTTTAAGGGGACCTGAAAAGTGTTAATAGCTTTTTGTAACGACATAAACGCATTTACGTGAATGTTATATTCATCAAGTAGTTTTTTTTTTTATAATTCTATCTTCGATGAATAATCATCACCGGGCGCTACTAATTTATCTGTGAGTGTCGAAACAAGTACACCTGGTCTGAGTTTACCCTGATCGGAAAACAATGTGATAGTATCTTCTACTGCGTCGCGTCGTTTTGTCAAAATATCATCAAGGGAAACATTACTAGTTTTTAATTTACCCTGACGATCTTGAAATACAACTATTTCTTTTGGATCTACACTTGCGAGGTTTAACATCTCGGATATTTCATCTTCGATTATTTTTTTTTTACGTCACCGGTTGCAGATATTTCTGTGATGGTTTTTCAGGCTTGATAAAGATCTCCCCCAAATATCAATCATGTTATGTTATATAATTTCTTTCTAAAAAGCGATTACTCGTATATTCGTGTACAGTTTTATGTGGGGGTTTTCCCGATGATGAAATAGCGTTGAGGACATTAAATACTTCTATGCCACATATTGGTGGGTCATTCTTTTTCTATGTTGGTAGCATAGAATACCAGATAGGAGTCTTTAAGCGGTTTATATAACGCATAAATTGTTTAGGCGGCGCTGACACATATGAATCGAAATAAACAATCACACGCGGATCAATCGCGTATGCAACCCAATGAGTTCCATGTCCGGTGATGTTATTGAGATTAATGATATGGGTTTCAACGCTGTTTGGTTGTTGTGGTAATTGATCTCTCTTAACACAGGGTTCGTATGGTCTTTGAAGGTCTTTGAGAGTTTGGGAAAAATGAGGTAGCATTTTCAAGGCCTTGAAAGTTTCGGAAAATCGAGTATATTACCCTGAGGTCTTTAAAAGTCTTTGAAAATTAAAATAAACCCCAATTTTTTTAATTTCCTTCCAGAATCACAAATAAAATTATCCGAGGTTGGTCGATTAGGATGTAATCTAGTTATCCTGGTTTCTTTCTTTTGATGACCCGTTCAGTTTAATTGCCGCCGCAAAAAAAAAAAAAGAGGCTTTGTTTGACCATCCAAAGTTGGCCTCAGCGGCGACTTCAATCGCACATGCACTCTTCATCAAAGCAAGACGGCTACACACTTCGTCAAAGGAAGTAACAAATAAAATTGCGTAAGGTCGTTAGCTTCAGCTGTAGCTGGTTTTCCTGGCTTCTTTCTTTTGATAAATCGTTCAATTTGATTGGACGAGTCCGTCAGCTTTGGCCAATCAAAATGTTCATTACACTAATTCACTCTACGTAGAAAGTAACACGCTCGAGGATTCAAAATTTGTTTAGTCGATTTACATCTTTAGTGTTTAAAAATGCCAGATCTTTGCTCTTTCAACGATATCTGGCTTGAACAAGAGAAATACAAGGAATGGCTGCAAAAGGATAAATTATGTAAACGAAAGGCGTTTTGTACATTATGTAAAATTAAGACGATCAACTTGGCTTCAATGGGAGAAGGAACCTTTCCTTTACAAGTCATGCCAAAGATAAGTTGCAAATTAGTAACTACATACATTTAGTGCAACAAAGATGCAGAAGTATAAGCTATTGGTAGTTTTGGGCAAAATTCTCTTCGGGTATAAAATAAGATATTGTTTTGTTTATGATTTGGGAGATACGGCAGAAGAGGGCCCGTTTAAATTTACTTGTACTGTCGGTTTATTTAACATGTCTGAGGGAGAAAAATCATTTTCGAAAAATTTGTTCTTCATAAAAATTAATGTTCCTTGGTTTAATATAGAAACATCCATTATAATAAAATTCAATTCACAGATAAACAGTTTTAAGTGCGCATGCGTACACTATAGTATAGTTAAGCAAGAGTTGTTGTTCTTAAATTGCGAGTAAAAAAAAGATTTAAATGGCGTTAACGTGTGCTGTGAAGTTTTAACTGTAGGAAGTCAAGTCATTTGATTAGGCAAATAAAACAAAAGAATTAAAAAATGTGATTCCAGTTGACGGCATGTCCCCGTCTCTCATTGCCGACCCTCGACTTTTCCCCAATGCTATAAAAAATTTGTGTATCTCTATTCTGACTATACATCCCCGTTTGTTTGTACCCCTAAGTTATCCAATCGGACAATCATCCCTTGACATGCTTCGATAGAACAGATGACAGCCTTGATGAAGTGTTTTATTCTGTCCTTTCTTGAACAACACCTCGAAAGTTTTTTATCGCTAGTGTTTTAGCAGCATTGAGTAAATCAAAATTTGACATGGGAACTATATATAGGTTCTCGCGATGGAACCTTCGGTTCTCGAGTTAGTAAACTGTTCCTAGTCTCAGGCCTTTTCCGCTGTACCATGAATACGGAGTCCCTGGTAATCTTAGACCCTTTCCTGGTCGTTTTTTTTTTTTTTTTTTTTTTTTTTTTGTATCCCTGTCCGGTAGCTTTCTTTAGTGCCATCCCTGCCGCGGTATCAACGGCTCCTAGCACGGCAGCTCTTGCTATCGCTGGGGCCGCTGCCACAATCAACGCTGGTAACGCAGCTAACAGCGGGAATATACCACCTGATTTTATCATGTCTTTGATCGTGGCGGCAGAGAGAGAGAGAGAGAGAGAGAGAGACCTGAATACCTTCTTTTATTTTTGATGGCATCAATGAAGTGTTTTATCTGACGAGTTATCAATGATAGTTTATTCTGACCGCCAGACATCTGATTGTGCTTCAGAGATATTGTGGTTCCACATTTTTTTTAGCTGATTCCGATTGCAATTTTTTAATTTGACCAGGAGTTAACGTAACACTAACATGACTATATGACTATTTTTAAATACGAGATTGATCTAATTGTTACATTACATATTTTCCACTGGTGGATCAACTACTTTCATTCGTCCACCGACATCTTCGAGTAGCATTGATTAGTCACTGAGAATAACAGCAACTGCTCTGTAACCACCAGCAGGAGCAGCAGTTACGCGAGCTCGAAAGTGTATTTCAACGACGGATTGTCTGGTTAAGTCTAGATGTTCCAACGAAAAGTAGTAGATGGGATATAGGTTTTTAAAATCCAACTGTGATATTTGCAGACCGGTATCTACATTATTATCGCGTCCTATAAATGACAACAAACGATGATACGCGCGTGCTATTTTGTTTTGTTCGTAATTAAGTAAAACATCCTCGGTTGTTTCCTGTTGGTCGTTTACACTCAACGAGACTTCATTAATACCAAATTTATCAAATATCATATTGTTGTGTTTGTGAACCCAATCGCTTCTTATCCTGGAACGCAACAAATATATGACGCGGAGCAGAAACACCTCGTTTTGATGCCAGTTGCCAAGTAAATATACCATTAACAGTATACATAGTATCCGTCGTTCTTGTTAGCCAACTTAGTAACGATTTGCCGCCTGTACTAATAAATGATAGTAATCTTTTTTTTCTGTGGTGATTTGATGGAGTCATTACTGGCATCCACAGTGATAGTTTTGTTATATTCACCTTGCCACGGTCATTATCCCGATTTGCAGGATCTGCTGGAATCCTCCAGATTGCATCATTATCATCACCTTTTTGCACTAAGGCTACTGTATGCTTCGCTCCATAGATAACTTTTCTAACATTTCTGCAGAATCCAAATATATGATGTAGTGGAATCGCGCAGGAAAATAATCTACGCTCTCCTTCCAACATTAATACGCGTGTTGCAAACCCTACGTTGTAACGAATATTATCATTTTTTAACTATATCAAAGGCAACAGCTGGTCTTGGTTCGTGTTCACCATCAGCTACTGGTTGTGGATCGGATGCAGTATCTCTTGGTGTCTTTAATTTCTTATACTTATTGTTATCAGTGAGATCCTTAGCAAACATCATAGCTGGACCTGCCGATCTTATATAATCATCGGAGTATCTTGCCAACCCAACTATTGTTGTGGTACCATCAAGATCATGTTCTATAGACTCGATTTCTCTTCCATCAATCATGAATCTAGCACTCTCAAATAGCGCTATGATACCATTATTGACAAAGCCAAATTTGGCACCAAGTGCATATGGCGGATAATTAGCAACACGATTATTTGTTACAATTTCTCTTTCTACTTCGATAAAAGCTTCAGAGGGTAGAAAGCATTTGCTGATATCCTGGAAATGAAGTTCGATTCTTGATCGACTATTTGGTTGTACTGCATCATAGGAAAAATACTGATAATTGAGTATAGAATCATTCTTGGGTACTGGAGCGTCCATATCAAACGATGGGTCAGGAGCCGATTTGAACATATTATTATATATTTCTTGATCTAAATCGTGATCTCGCTCGCGATTTCAAACCACTTCCCGCTATCATATTTGCAGTAATATTTCCCTGAGTGTCATCATACCGTGATGCTATATTCTGCTCCACTGCGATGTTTATTATTTTGCTAATACTTGCAGACATAATTTCCGTAGATGCTGATGGTCCCAATGACGAAGTAATCGGTGACTTTGTCACTGGTGGTTTCCTTCGCCGCCGAACTAACTCTACTAGTTTTTCTTTAGCCGCGGAAAATGCTCTCCCGGCAATATCACCAATAATGCTAATACTCTTATCACGAATAACATCAATAGCTTTCATTGATAATTGTTTTGCGATTGGTGCTATTTTTGGAGCCATTCTTGCAAAAAACCCTGCAATGGTATTGCCGAGGCCATCTCCATAGTACGCTATATAAACTGGCAATCGTGAGTTTACTACATAGATCATGGTTGGTTTATTGTGGTTGTAGTGTATGATCATCTTATTTAAATGCTATTTATCTAATCAGTGATTCATCACCAATGACAAAGTCATCAGCGACGAAGTCATCAAATTAATCACTATGGTAACCGTCTGCTAGCTCATCAATAAACTCTCGATATACACCAATATCCATGATACCACCCTCAAATAGTCGCTTGCGGATATCAGCTGCCTCATTATTTCCCGTGAGTTATTTCCACTCGTTTCCCTCCTACGTGAACTTCTAATCGTGATATATCCCCGAGAATACTATTAGGACAACGAACTAGACCACTACCTGAAAACCCCCTTGGATATCCATCTCCATTTTTTTTCAGTTGTACCAGTTGCACCATGTGTATTCTTTTCCTGATCTTGTAAGTATCTAAAAATTTCATCATCATCGTCCTCAAGTGGTGTATCCCATTGAGGTTCTTGTTTTTTGTCTCCGTGTTTGTCTCCGTGTTGGTGTTGGACGTTTTCTTTCTAAATCATCCTCAAGTGGTATATTCCTTTGAAGTTCTTCTTTTGTTTTTTGTCTCCATGTTGGTGTTTGATGTTTCCTCTCTTGTCGTATTTCTATTTGTTGTCTATTATAGTTATCAACTCCCTCTTTAAATTCTATATACCCCAATTCTCTTTTATTTAAACGATCAATCCCTTTGTGTATTTTATACAACCCATCAACCCAGTTATCACGTGATATTATCTTATCTTTATATTCGTTTTTTTTTAAAATCATTTTTTGAATAATAACTTTTAACAGCAAAATTGCCAAAAGCGTGATAATCGCTGGGTTTTAATAATTTGTTTTATTATTGTTTTAGCCACATCGGTAATTGTATCCACTAAAGAAACACCCTTTGTTTTACTAACATCACCCTGTTGTTATTCATCATGTGGTTGCGGTTTATCTCCAGCTATCTGTTTTAACAACGGGAGAATACCCTCTTTTCTATTTTCTTCGTCAATAGTCTCCCAATATAATTCTCTCAGTAGTTGAAGTGACGGGTTTAAATAAATGTTCAGTGTCTGTTGCAAAACAGTTTGAAATTGCTGTCTCATTTGGAGCTCATTTCGAATTTAATCACGAACTGGAATATATTTCCTAATCGCAGCTAATCGTTCACGTGCTAATTTAGTCGTTAATGCTTCATTTACTATTATAAATTAATGTCCGATTTAAATTGTAAGTGAAAAACTCACCACCAATATTATTTTGAATTTCACACTGTGTTATACATCTGCATAGTGATTAAATCACCGAACACTATCTTACCTGTCTATACAATTTCGTTCTAGGTGAGTAAGCGCATACCTGTCTATAGAATTTCTGTTATTACTCATGTATCTATGGTGTGTTCAGAGTGTCAATTGTTGAGGCAATCAAGGGGGGGGGGGTCAATCTCTTATTTTGATTTTCGAGTTAATTGTGCCTTTGATTTCATATTGGTTCCCCAATTCACTTCTGACCTTTTCGACAGCAGTGAATAAACGGGACGAACTTATTGATGTCGTTACAGAATGCACGGGAATTATTTAGTACGTGTTGAATTCGTTTGATCAGTCCATATTCCCATGGAAGGACATACCTATTATTCCGAGCGCTATCATCAATATCTTGAAATTCAGGAAAAATCTGATCACAATCTAATTTATCTGACAATTGAATTCCTTGATTTTACAATTTTTAAATCTCGTTAGTAATGACATTCATAATTTCGAAATTCATATATAAAATATTATATAT
Organism: Unio delphinus; assembly: GCA_029339505.1. Lineage (NCBI taxonomy): Eukaryota > Metazoa > Mollusca > Bivalvia > Unionida > Unionidae > Unio > Unio delphinus. The sequence continues at coordinate 3,602,944 of JAQISU010000103.1, forward strand.
ATTTAATATATTTTTCAAAAATAAAAATAAACAATAGATATGATGAGCGGTTATCATTCACTGGGTCCCTTATTGGCCTTTGTGTCTTTCATAGGGTTCTTTTTCTTTGAGATTTTATCTCATTGAGATTTCTCACTTCTCTTTTTCTTTGAGATTTTTCTATCTTTTTGACCCTATGACCGTTTCTACTAGCCGATAGTTCATTCTGAACCATCCTGTGGGGTTACCCTAGGGTGACATAGAGCTTTTGAATCCATGCTACTGTTTATTCTGGGGGCGCCAATTAATGTTGTACACCTACCCCCAATAATTTAATTTCCCGGGGGTGTAAAATCACACCGTCACGTATTTGACGTGACGGGAGGTGTACACGAAGTACCTTTGGCCTGGCGCCCCCAATTATATAGAAAAACCTCCAAATTGGTTCCGTCGATAATAATGCCTGCCACGAGATTCGAACGATGGGACGAGATCCCATTTGTGTATTGTATACACTAGTATTCGTAATCTACAAATCTATAATATTGAATACGATATATGTGTATGTTGTAAAGAATTTAACGAATCCTATATCAATCATAGATGGAGAATTGTAGATGAAAAGTCTATGATTTCACTGTAGTTAAAAATCGTAGACAAAATTATAAATTTTCTAGTCAACCAAAACAAAAAAAGTCATTCAGTCGGACTATTATCCCATTGAGATACGTGACTACAACAAAAGAGTTATCGTTGTTTCAAAACTACACACACAAGCCCACACGAGTTATTCCCCTTACTGCTACAATGTACAATACAAAAAATAATTCAGAGATATGTAAATTGAATTCTATATCCGGTTCACTTCGAAAAAGCGGATTTAGTTATATTCTCTGCTACTTTTCTTACCAAAGATTCGCAAATATCGAAATACCTACCGGCTTCAGTCATTTATTTAAATACTACTTCTTTGTTATTTTCTGTATTAAATGATTTTATAGGTTTCGTATTTTTCGAGTGTTTTCCAGTCCGCCCTCGTTGGAATTTTCACTTTGTGTGATAGCCTGATATTTCGAAAAAGAATTATCAGTTTTTATACCATTTATGTCATCAATCACAAAACAATCTTTGATCAATCCATTAAACACCCCGAGGACGAATCTGTGATTAAGATACCTTTTCCCTCCAGCAGTAAATATCAAATATCCTTGATTATTCACAACACCCACTGGGTTCTTCAGCCTGAGATGTCTGACAATACCGTCACGAGTTGCGTCATAATCGATGATCACATGATGTGGTTGAAATTCTTGGTTCATTTATATACTATAATATTATTTGTCTAATTCATTATTTGGTTTAATTATTACTGGAGAATCTATCAATGTAGTCTTGAGGCGTTCTTATGATCTTGTCAGGGACAGAGTCATTGATGGAATCTTTGATGGAGTTTTTAACGGAATATTTGATGGAGTCCTTGACTCGTTTATCATAATAGCGCTTTAGCTCTCTGTATCGTTTACCGCCACAATTGAGACACAACTGCGACTTACCACGCACACCTAACCCACATTGTATGCACGGTTAGGGCCCAAAACTCCCACGACGTATGCTTTGCAAATGATATCCACAGAATTCATTTCTACATGATTTGTTACAAGCAGTTACTGATCCTATCATAAGCCATTTGAAAGGATTCATTATATAATAAATTCTTTATTTAAATACTTGTTTTAATTATAATATGGAGGAGTTTGAGAGATTATCGAAAATTACACCTTGGAAAAATGTTGAATTCAATCTCGATAGAGTCTCCACTGATGCACCAAAGAGTCTAATAGGTGATAGAAACATGATAGGTATAATCCGTGATTGTTTTAATGAATTCAAGCGCAATGGAGCATCTCACTGTTAGTCAACATTTCGAATTGATGGTAGTGTTGATGCTACCATGAACGACGAAAGAGCAGCAGTGATAATCTCACATCTTGACCAGAAAAAGTATTCTTTTTTAGAGTGAAATTCATTATCCGCTCAGAAACGGGGAATTGGATTATACGCGACAAATTTGAACCCATCCTGAAAAATAAGAGAACCGTCACTGTGAGTCAGGATTCCAAACCAGGAATTCTGACTGGGATTGACAAACCGTATTACGAGAGATCCTATCCTGTAACAACAGTTGTTTATGGGATCTATCCGATAAATGATAAACCGAGTATTGAAAAATTAAAACCCATGAAATATTCGTCGTTGAATTGTGTAGCAGAACGAATAATAGAATATTTTACAACTGCGTTGCGTGGAAACAAATTGACGGACCTAAGATGCAAAAAAATAAATGAATGGGGATTAACAGTGAAGGAGAGCGGAGCAACAATTCAAAATGTGGCCGCGTTAGAGCGGATACTAAAATTCCCAACATCCGCAGAGACGGTAACAGGCGAGATATTATATGAAAAGAAATATAAATCGAGAGGATCTCCAATCAAAATTATTGACCATAATGCACATGCGTGGACACCCGCGGTAACAATATTTGCGCGAGATAGAACCATAAAATATTAGACTGGAAATTTATTTACTTTTATTTACGAGTTAAGTGTGGTTACTTCACAGTTTTGAAGACGAAGAGGGTAAATTCGATCAATTTGTAAAGCCCAAAGGCGAAATATATCGTACTGAAGCCCTCCATGACGAGATGAAAAAATTAGCTAGTCGGAACACGACGAACAATTAATAAAAAAATGTTTTACAATTCCGTCAGTTGGAGCTCATTTCACGAGAAAAAGAAATATATCGAATAAAGCTGCGTTGCATATGGCCATGGTGGATTTTGGAATACAAAATACGACCCCAAAAGTATTATTTCGGTTGATATGATTGCGTTTTATCCAGGGAGTTTTCTCGGGTATGGAGAGTGTTCTGAGTATTTCAAACGATTTGGACATCCCACATACGAGATGACCCGTGCTGCGATTAATGGACCACTGCCCGATTTTGATTTAACCGGATTCGCTCGTGTGGTATCATTTGAATTGGCTAAAAGGACTTTATCCGTGTTGTTATGGTTGGATTGGTAGACACATCTCTGAAAAGCACTGGATGCCAATAGTGTTCTTATGGTATATGATTGATTCTAAAATACTGATATCGCTGATTGTTAGTGAAGCAATTATATCATATCGAAAACAAACTGAAGTTTGCTTACCACAACCCGATAGTCTACATAGCATAATCACCGAAAACAAAAAACAAGTCCCCGATCTCGACGAAGAATATATCGTGAAATGGTCCAAATAAATCTTTGAAGTTAGAAATAAACACGCAAGAGATCTCGGTAGAAGAATAATTGGTAAGTTCACACAAGGTGGAAAATACGACCACAAACGATATTATTCGCGGTTGATTATAGATGATGCTGAATACTATTTTATAATCGCAGATGTAACATCTAGGTGTATATATATATATATATATATATATATATATATATATATATATATATATATATATATATATATATATATATAAATTGTACAAGCGCTTTCGTGTCCGATGGAACCAGATTAGGTACAGTTGTTACTTACACAGATGAAGAAAATCATCAGTATACGTACTTAATGTCGTCTGTGCTGGCTTATGCTTCTATTAATTTACTTTCGATGATAAATAGATTTCCATTTCACACAATATAAATCCATAATTTATTTATAAAAACATGAATGTAATTGATTTTTCAGCGATAAAAACACGAGAACCAGTTAAGCATCTTGCAGCGCTACCGAATTCTATTCGCATGATTATAATTGGACCATCTGGAAGTGGCAAGACGCAGTTGTTACTTAATTTAATAACGAGATGGATGAAATGGGATAAGTTGTATTTAGTAGCCTCGAGTGTAGACGCTCAGCGATGTTACGATGTGTTAAAGGATTTTAACGAGAAAGCAAAATCGGAAATCGATGAGGATATTATTGAATTTATAACCGATATCGATGAAGCACCGAGCATTGATGCTATTGATGGAAATATTAGCAATTTAGTTGTATATGATGATGTCATGCTAGACAATCAAAAGAATCCCGCTAGGATATTTTCCAGAGGTTGGCATAAAAATACCGATGTTATATATGTCACTCAATGATGCGCACAAATACCAAACGTGATCATAGATAAATGCAATGTCCTTGCTGTATTCAACGGAGTTGACACACATACGCTACGAAATATTGACCAGACTTGGTGTAGTGGAGATATGGATTATAATCTCTTTAGAAATTTCTTTAGTCACGCTCTGTCAATTCCACATGGATTTGTAACGATAAATTTGCACGACCCGAGATCAAGATATCGTATCGGACTTGATCACATTATTCGGTTGAAATTGTAAAAGAATTTTTACCCCATAGCAGGGGAGGGGGGGGGGGGCAAACAACGACTTTGCGTCTCCAAAGAAAACTTTTTTTTTCGATTTTGGAGGAAGCCTTGGTTTGCCAAATAGACGCTTCTATAAAGTTGTCCTATTTGCCCTCCCTACTACTCTCTTGGGTCCTTGGAGAAACATTCAAGCTTGAAATGTCTCTGGTACAATCTGGTGTGTTGAGTTAGCATAAAAACCTTATCTCGTTAATGTAATCGACCATACAGCTCTTTTTTTAAAGGTCTCTGGAAATGAGAAAAAAAAACCATAATTTTCTGTTTGTTTGTTTTTGTCTGGGTGAGGGAAAGCGGGGGCAGGCACCCCGCCTCATTTGTTCCTCTCAATATGTAGTTTGGTGATCTTTTAATGTTTTTTTCTCCCTTTTCTAAATTTTCTGTTTGTGTAGTTAAACTTGGATGGGATATTGTATCCTTAGTGTTTCTATAGGATTGATCATCCGAGTTGATTTTATTCATCTAATCTCAAAACTCCTTCCCTAGTTCATTTTGTCGACCTTGGCTTGAGGTCACCTGTACCCAATGTATGATATTTATGTCGGTGGTGTATGTATGTGATATATAAGAATTGTTTCACAATTATTTTTATATTCATTTATTTGATTTTTAATTTTGAACGAAGTACGGTGTACTATCTTTGTTTAGGGGAAGAAGATAAAAAAGAGAAATTTATTGTTGTAATGCTTGTATTATTTCCGTGTAGTTGTTCGCAATGTCTTGACAAGTGGTGTGAACTGGGCAGATGTTCAGCAGCACAGTGCCTCAACGACCACACTAGGTCAGGAAACTGATGATAATGATGTTCCATGTTGTTTTTTTTTCGCCTAAAAATTCATATTTAGAGACACCTAACTTGTATATTTGATTCACACAATTTAGAGTCGAGTATTGAACCATCTTTTTTTCTACTTAACACTTCGCTGCACAAACTTAACGACTCGTATAAGTTAATCGTCTCAAATGACGTCACCTCCTGTGTATATGGAAGGGGACTAACAAATTCGCAGCAGGGTCGTTCTGTTTGATCTCGGAAAACAAGACAGTATTCTTTTATGAAATTTAAGCGCAGATGCATATGATGCAAATAAGTAAATAGTCTGGATAGATTATATACACAAACTACTAACTATCTTTCTATTTACAATAAAGTTAGGGCGGTCAGGGTTTTTACCCCTTTATGTGATTGGGATAATGGCAGGGGTAAGAAGCATGCCACATCGTTGATCTCTCTCTTTAAGTGATTGGGATAATGGCAGGGGTAAGCAGCATGCCACATCGTTGATCTCTCTCTTTAAGTGATTGGGATAATGGCAGGGGTAAGCAGCATGCCACATCGTTGATCTCTCTCTTTAAGTGATTGGGATAATGGCAGGGGTAAGCAGCGTGCCACATCGTTGATCTCTCTCTTTAAGTGATTGGGATAATGGCAGGGGTAAGCAGCATGCCACATCGTTGATCTCTCTCTTTAAGTGATTGGGATAATGGCAGGGGTAAGCAGCGTGCCACATCGTTGATCTCTCTCTTTACGTGATTGGGATAATGGCAGGGGTAAGCAGCATGCCACATCGTTGATCTCTCTCTTTAAGTGATTGGGATAATGGCAGGGGTAAGCAGCATGCCACATCGTTGATCTCTCTCTTTAAGTGATTGGGATAATGGCAGGGGTAAGCAGCATGCCACATCGTTGATCTCTCTCTTTATGTGATTGGGATAATGGCAGGGGTAAGCAGCATGCCACATCAATGATCTCTCTCTTTATGTGATTGGCATAATGGCAGGGGTAAGCAGCATGCCACATCGTTGATCTCTATCTTTATGTGATTGGGATAATGGCAGGGGTAAGCAGCATGCCACATCGTTGATCTCTCTCTTTGAGTGATTGGGATAATGGCAGGGGTAAGCAGCATGCCACATCGTTGATCTCTCTCTTTAAGTGATTGGGATAATGGCAGGGGTAAGCAGCATGCCACATCGTTGATCTCTCTCTTTAAGTGATTGGGATAATGGCAGGGGTAAGCAGCATGCCACATCGTTGATCTCTCTCTTTAAGTGATTGGGATAATGGCAGGGGTAAGCAGCATGCCACATCGTTGATCTCTCTCTTTAAGTGATTGGGATAATGGCAGGGGTAAGCAGCATGCCACATCGTTGATCTCTCTCTTTATGTGATTGGGATAATGGCAGGGGTAAGCAGCATGCCACATCGTTGATCTATCTCTTTATGTGATTGGGATAATGGCAGGGGTAAGCAGCATGCCATATCGTTGATCTCTCTCTTTAAGTGATTGGGATAATGGCAGGGGTAAGCAGCATGCCACATCGTTGATATCTGTCTTTAAGTGATTGGGATAATGGCAGGGGTAAGCAGCATGCCACATCGTTGATATCTCTCTTTATGTGATTGGGATAATGGCAGGGGTAAGCAGCATGCCGCATCGTTGATCTCTCTCTTTAAGTGATTGGGATAATGGCAGGGGTAAGCAGCATGCCACATCGTTGATCTCTCTCTTTATGTGATTGGGATAATGGCAGGGGTAAGCAGCATGCCACATCGTTGATCTCTCTCTTTAAGTGATTGGGATAATGGCAGGGGTAAGCAGCATGCCACATCGTTGATCTCTCTCTTTAAGTGATTGGGATAATGGCAGGGGTAAGCAGCATGCCACATCGTTGATCTCTCTCTTTAAGTGATTGGGATAATGGCAGGGGTAAGCAGCATGCCACATCGTTGAGCTCTCTCTTTAAGTGATTGGGATAATGGCAGGGGTAAGCAGCATGCCACATCGTTGATCTCTCTCATTATGTGATTGGGATAATGGCAGGGGTAAGCAGCATACCACATCGTTGATCTCTCTCTTTAAGTGATTGGGATAATGGCAGGGGTAAGCAGCATGCCACATCGTTGATCTCTCTCTTTAAGTGATTGGGATAATGGCAGGGGTAAGCAGCGTGCAACATCGTTGATCTCTCTCTTTAAGTGTTTGGGATAATGGCAGGGGTAAGCAGCATGCCACATCAATGATCTCTCTCTTTAAGTGATTGGGATAATGGCAGGGGTAAGCAGCATGCCACATCGTCGATCTCTCTCTTTAAGTGATTGGGATAATGGCAGGGGTAAGCAGCATGCCACATCGTTGATCTCTCTCTTTAAATGATTGGGATAATGGCAGGGGTAAGCAGCATGCCACATCGTTGATCTCTCTCTTTAAGTGATTGGGATAATGGCAGGGGTAAGCAGCATGCTACATCGTTGATCTCTCTCTTTATGTGATTGGGATAATGGCAGGGGTAAGCAGCATGCCACATCGTTGATCTCTCTCTTTAAGTGATTGGGATAATGGCAGGGGTAAGAAGCATTCCACATCGTTGATCTCTCTCTCTTATGTGATTGGGATAATGGCAGGGGTAAGCAGTATGCCACATCGTTGATCTCTCTCTCTTTATGTGATTGGGATAATGGCAGGGGTAAGCAGCATGCCACATCGATGATCTCTCTCTTTATGTGATTGGGATAATGGCAGGGGTAAGCAGCATGCCACATCGTTGATCTCTCTCTTTAAGTGATTGGGATAATGGCAGGGGTAAGCAGCATGCCACATCGTTGATCTCTCCCTTTAAGTGATTGGGATAATGGCAGGGGTAAGCAGCATGCCACGTCGTTGATCTATCTCTTTATGTGATTGGGATAATGGCAGGGGTAAGCAGCATGCCACATCGTTGATCTCTCTCTTTAAGTGATTGGGATAATGGCAGGGGTAAGCAGCATGCCACATCGTTGATCTCTCTCTTTAAGTGATTGGGATAATGGCAGGGGTAAGCAGCATGCCACATCGTTGATCTCTCTCTTTAAGTGATTGGGATAATGGCAGGGGTAAGCAGCATGCCACATCGTTGATCTCTCTCTTTACGTGATTGGGATAATGGCAGGGGTAAGCAGCATGCCACATCGTTGATCTCTCTCTTTAAGTGATTAGGATAATGGCAGGGGTAAGCAGCATTCCACATCGTTGATCTCTCTCTTTAAGTGATTGGGATAATGGCAGGGGTAAGCAGCATGCCACATCGTTGATCTCTCTCTTTATGTGATTGGGATAATGGCAGGGGTAAGCAGCATGCCACATCGTTGATCTCTCTCTTTAAGTGATTGGGATAATGGCAGGGGTAAGCAGCATGCCACATCGTTGATCTCTCTCTTTAAGTGATTGGGATAATGGCAGGGGTAAGCAGCATGCCACATCGTTGATCTCTCTCTTTATGTGATTGGGATAATGGCAGGGGTAAGCAGCATGCCACATCGTTGATCTCTCTCTTTAAATGATTGGGATAATGGCAGGGGTAAGCAGCATGCCACATCGTTGATCTCTCTCTTTAAGTGATTGGGATAATGGCAGGGGTAAGCAGCATGCCACATCGTTGATCTCTCTCTTTATGTGATTGGGATAATGGCAGGGGTAAGCAGCATGCCACATCGTTGATCTCTCTCTTTAAGTGATTGGGATAATGGCAGGGGAAAGAAGCATGCCACATCGTTGATCTCTCTCTCTTTATGTGATTGGGATAATGGCAGGGGTAAGCAGTATGCCACATCGTTGATCTCTCTCTCTTTATGTGATTGGGATAATGGCAGGGGTAACCAGCATGCCACATCGTTGATCTCTCTCTTTATGTGATTGGGATAATGGCAGGGGTAAGCAGCATGCCACATCGTTGATCTCTCTCTTTAAGTGATTGGGATAATGGCAGGTGTAAGCAGCATGCCACATCGTTGATCTCTCTCTTTATGTGATTGGGATAATGGCAGGGGTAAGCAGCATGCCACATCGTTGATCTCTCTTTTTAAGTGATTGGGATAATGGCAGGGGTAAGCAGCATGCCACATCGTTGATCTCTCTCTTTAAGTGATTGGGATAATGGCAGGGGTAAGCAGCATGCCACATCGTTGATCTCTCTCTTTAAGTTATTGGGATAATGGCAGGGGTAAGCAGCATGCCACATCGTTGATCTCTCTCTTTAAGTGATTGGGATAATGGCAGGGGTAAGCAGCATGCCACATCGTTGATCTCTCTCTTTAAGTGATTGGGATAATGGCAGGGGTAAGCAGCATGCCACATCGTTGATCTCTCTCTTTAAGTGATTGGGATAATGGCAGGGGTAAGCAGCATGCCACGTCAATGATCTCTCTCTTTAAGTGATTGGGATAATGGCAGGGGTAAGCAGCATGCCACATCGTTGATCTCTCTCTTTAAGTGATTGGGATAATGGCAGGGGTAAGCAGCATGCCATATCGTTGATCTCTCTCTTTAAGTGATTGGGATAATGGCAGGGGTAAGCAGCATGCCACATCGTTGATCTCTCTCTTTAAGTGATTGGGATAATGGCAGGGTTAAGCAGCATGCCACATCGTTGATCTCTCTCTTTAAGTGATTGGGATAATGGCTGGGGTAAGCAGCATGCCACATCGTTGATCTCTCTCTCTTTATGTGATTGGGATAATGGCAGGGGTAAGCAGCATGCCACATCGTTGATCTCTCTCTTTATGTGATTGGGATAATGGCAGGGGTAAGCAGCAAGCCACATCGTTGATCTCTCTCTTTAAGTGATTGGGATAATGGCAGGGGTAAGCAGCATGCCACATCATTGATCTCTCTCTTTAAGTGATTGGGATAATGGCAGAGGTAAGCAGCATGCCACATCGTTGATCTCTCTCTTTATGTGATTGGGATAATGGCAGGGGTAAGCAGCATGCCACATCGTTGATCTCTCTCTTTAAGTGATTGGGATAATGGCAGGGGTAAGCAGCATGCCACATCGTTGATCTCTCTCTTTAAGTAATTGGGATAATGGCAGGGGTAAGCAGCATGCCACATCGTTGATCTCTCTCTTTAAGTGATTGGGATAATGGCAGGGGTAAGCAGCATGCCACATCGTTGATCTCTCTCTTTATGTGATTGGGATAATGGCAGGGGTAAGCAGCATGCCACATCGTTGATCTCTCTCTTTAAGTGATTGGGATAATGGCAGGGGTAAGCAGCATGCCACATCGTTGATCTCTCTCTTTAAGTGATTGGGATAATGGCAGGGGTAAGCAGCATGCCACATCGTTGATCTCTCTCTTTAAGTGATTGGGATAATGGCAGGGGTAAGCAGCATGCCACATCGTTGAGCTCTCTCTTTAAGTGATTGGGATAATGGCAGGGGTAAGCAGCATGCCACATCGTTGATCTCTCTCATTATGTGATTGGGATAATGGCAGGGGTAAGCAGCATACCACATCGTTGATCTCTCTCTTTAAGTGATTGGGATAATGGCAGGGGTAAGCAGCATGCCACATCGTTGATCTCTCTCTTTAAGTGATTGGGATAATGGCAGGGGTAAGCAGCGTGCAACATCGTTGATCTCTCTCTTTAAGTGTTTGGGATAATGGCAGGGGTAAGCAGCATGCCACATCAATGATCTCTCTCTTTAAGTGATTGGGATAATGGCAGGGGTAAGCAGCATGCCACATCGTCGATCTCTCTCTTTAAGTGATTGGGATAATGGCAGGGGTAAGCAGCATGCCACATCGTTGATCTCTCTCTTTAAATGATTGGGATAATGGCAGGGGTAAGCAGCATGCCACATCGTTGATCTCTCTCTTTAAGTGATTGGGATAATGGCAGGGGTAAGCAGCATGCTACATCGTTGATCTCTCTCTTTATGTGATTGGGATAATGGCAGGGGTAAGCAGCATGCCACATCGTTGATCTCTCTCTTTAAGTGATTGGGATAATGGCAGGGGTAAGAAGCATTCCACATCGTTGATCTCTCTCTCTTATGTGATTGGGATAATGGCAGGGGTAAGCAGTATGCCACATCGTTGATCTCTCTCTCTTTATGTGATTGGGATAATGGCAGGGGTAAGCAGCATGCCACATCGATGATCTCTCTCTTTATGTGATTGGGATAATGGCAGGGGTAAGCAGCATGCCACATCGTTGATCTCTCTCTTTAAGTGATTGGGATAATGGCAGGGGTAAGCAGCATGCCACATCGTTGATCTCTCCCTTTAAGTGATTGGGATAATGGCAGGGGTAAGCAGCATGCCACGTCGTTGATCTATCTCTTTATGTGATTGGGATAATGGCAGGGGTAAGCAGCATGCCACATCGTTGATCTCTCTCTTTAAGTGATTGGGATAATGGCAGGGGTAAGCAGCATGCCACATCGTTGATCTCTCTCTTTAAGTGATTGGGATAATGGCAGGGGTAAGCAGCATGCCACATCGTTGATCTCTCTCTTTAAGTGATTGGGATAATGGCAGGGGTAAGCAGCATGCCACATCGTTGATCTCTCTCTTTACGTGATTGGGATAATGGCAGGGGTAAGCAGCATGCCACATCGTTGATCTCTCTCTTTAAGTGATTGGGATAATGGCAGGGGTAAGCAGCATTCCACATCGTTGATCTCTCTCTTTAAGTGATTGGGATAATGGCAGGGGTAAGCAGCATGCCACATCGTTGATCTCTCTCTTTATGTGATTGGGATAATGGCAGGGGTAAGCAGCATGCCACATCGTTGATCTCTCTCTTTAAGTGATTGGGATAATGGCAGGGGTAAGCAGCATGCCACATCGTTGATCTCTCTCTTTAAGTGATTGGGATAATGGCAGGGGTAAGCAGCATGCCACATCGTTGATCTCTCTCTTTATGTGATTGGGATAATGGCAGGGGTAAGCAGCATGCCACATCGTTGATCTCTCTCTTTAAATGATTGGGATAATGGCAGGGGTAAGCAGCATGCCACATCGTTGATCTCTCTCTTTAAGTGATTGGGATAATGGCAGGGGTAAGCAGCATGCCACATCGTTGATCTCTCTCTTTATGTGATTGGGATAATGGCAGGGGTAAGCAGCATGCCACATCGTTGATCTCTCTCTTTAAGTGATTGGGATAATGGCAGGGGAAAGAAGCATGCCACATCGTTGATCTCTCTCTCTTTATGTGATTGGGATAATGGCAGGGGTAAGCAGTATGCCACATCGTTGATCTCTCTCTCTTTATGTGATTGGGATAATGGCAGGGGTAACCAGCATGCCACATCGTTGATCTCTCTCTTTATGTGATTGGGATAATGGCAGGGGTAAGCAGCATGCCACATCGTTGATCTCTCTCTTTAAGTGATTGGGATAATGGCAGGTGTAAGCAGCATGCCACATCGTTGATCTCTCTCTTTATGTGATTGGGATAATGGCAGGGGTAAGCAGCATGCCACATCGTTGATCTCTCTTTTTAAGTGATTGGGATAATGGCAGGGGTAAGCAGCATGCCACATCGTTGATCTCTCTCTTTAAGTGATTGGGATAATGGCAGGGGTAAGCAGCATGCCACATCGTTGATCTCTCTCTTTAAGTTATTGGGATAATGGCAGGGGTAAGCAGCATGCCACATCGTTGATCTCTCTCTTTAAGTGATTGGGATAATGGCAGGGGTAAGCAGCATGCCACATCGTTGATCTCTCTCTTTAAGTGATTGGGATAATGGCAGGGGTAAGCAGCATGCCACATCGTTGATCTCTCTCTTTAAGTGATTGGGATAATGGCAGGGGTAAGCAGCATGCCACGTCAATGATCTCTCTCTTTAAGTGATTGGGATAATGGCAGGGGTAAGCAGCATGCCACATCGTTGATCTCTCTCTTTAAGTGATTGGGATAATGGCAGGGGTAAGCAGCATGCCATATCGTTGATCTCTCTCTTTAAGTGATTGGGATAATGGCAGGGGTAAGCAGCATGCCACATCGTTGATCTCTCTCTTTAAGTGATTGGAATAATGGCAGGGGTAAGCAGCATGCCACATCGTTGATCTCTCTCTTTATGTGATTGGGATAATGGCAGGGGTAAGCAGCATGCCACATCGTTGATCTCTCTCTTTAAGTGATTGGGATAATGGCAGAGGTAAGCAGCATGCCACATCGTTGATCTCTCTCTTTAAGTGATTGGGATAATGGCAGGGGTAAGCAGCATGCCACATCGTTGATCTCTCTCTTTAAGTGATTGGGATAATGGCAGGGGTAAGCAGCATGCCACATCGTTGATCTCTCTCTTTAAGTGATTGGGATAATGGCAGGGGTAAGCAGCATGCCACATCGTTGATCTCTCTCTTTAAGTGATTGGGATAATGGCAGGGGTAAGCAGCATGCCACATCGTTGATCTCTCTCTTTAAGTGATTGGGATAATGGCAGGGGTGAGCAGCATGCCACATCGTTGATCTCTCTCTTTAAGTGATTGGGATAATGGCAGGGGTAAGCAGCATGCCACATCGTTGATCTCTCTCTCTTTAAGTGATTGGAATAATGGCAGGGGTAAGCAGCATGCCACATCGTTGATCTCTCTCTTTATGTGATTGGGATAATTGCAGGGGTAAGCAGCATGCCACATCGTTGATCTCTCTCTTTAAGTGATTGGGATAATGGCAGGGGTAAGCAGCATGCCACATCGTTGATCTCTCTCTTTATGTGATTGGGATAATGGCAGGGGTAAGCAGCATGCCACATCGTTGATCTCTCTCTCTTCAAGTGATTGGGATAATGGCAGGGGTAAGCAGCATGCCACATCGTTGATCTCTCTCTTTATGTGATTGGGATAATGGCAGGGGTAAGCAGCATGCCACATCGTTGATCTCTCTCTTTAAGTGATTGTGATAATGGCAGGGGTAAGCAGCATGCCACATCGTTGATCTCTCTCTTTATGTGATTGGGATAATGGCAGGGGTAAGCAGCATGCCACATCGTTGATCTCTCTCTTTATGTGATTGAGATAATGGCAGGGGTAAGCAGCATGCCACATCGTTGATCTCTCTCTTTATGTGATTGGGATAATGGCAGGTGTAATCAGCATGCCACATCGTTGATCTCTCTCTTTATGTGATTGTGATAATGGCAGGGATAAGCAGCATGCCACATCGTTGATCTCTCTCTTTAAGTGATTGGGATGATGGCAGGGGTAAGCAGCATGCCACATCGTTGATCTCTCTCTTTAAGTGATTGGGATAATGGCAGGGGTAAGCAGCATGCCACATCGTTGATCTCTCTCTTTAAGTGATTGGGATAATGACAGGGGTAAGCAGCATGCCACATCGTTGATCTCTCTCTTTATGTGATTGGGATAATGGCAGGGGTAAGCAGCATGCCACATCGTTGATCTCTCTCTTTAAGTGATTGGGATAATGGCAGGTGTAAGCAGCATGCCACCTCGTTGATCTCTCTTTTTAAGTGATTGGGATAATGGCAGGGGTAAGCAGCATGCCACATCGTTGATCTCTCTCTTTAAGTGATTGGGATAATGGCAGGGGTAAGCAGCATGCCACATCGTTGATCTCTCTCTTTAAGTGATTGGAATAATGGCAGGGGTAAGCAGCATGCCACATCGTTGATCTCTCTCTTTAAGTGATTGGGATAATTGCAGGGGTAAGCAGCATGCCACATCGTTGATCTCTCTCTTTATGTGATTGGGATAATGGCAGGGGTAAGCAGCATGCCACATCGTTGATCTCTCTCTTTATGTGATTGGGATAATGGCAGGGGTGAGCAGCATGCCACATCGTTGATCTCTCTCTTTAAGTGATTGGGATAATGGCAGGGGTAAGCAGCATGCCACATCGTTGATCTCTCTCTTTAAGTGATTGGGATAATGGCAGGGGTAAGCAGCATGCCACATCATTGATCTCTCTCTTTAAGTGATTGGGATAATGGCAGGGGTAAGCAGCATGCCACATCGTTGATCTCTCTCTTTAAGTGATTGGGATAATGGCAGGGGTAAGCAGCATGCCACATCGTTGATATCTCTCTTTAAGTGATTGGGATAATGGCAGGGGTAAGCAGCATGCCACATCGTTGATCTCTCTCTTTAAGTGATTGGGATAATGGCAGGGGTAAGCAGCATGCCACATCGTTGATCTCTCTCTTTAAGTGATTGGGATAAGGGCAGGGGTAAGCAGCATGCCACATCGTTGATCTCTCTCTTTAAGTGATTGGGATAATGGCAAGGGTAAGCAGCATGCCACATCGTTGATCTCTCTCTTTAAGTGATTGGGATAATGGCAGGGGTAAGCAGCATGCCACATCGTTGATCTCTCTCTTTAAGTGATTGGGATAATGGCAGGGGTAAGCAGCATGCCACATCGTTGATCTCTCTCTTTATGTGATTGGAATAATGGCAGGGGTAAGCAGCATGGCACATCGTTGATCTCTCTCTTTAAGTGATTGGGATAATAGCAGGGGTAAGCAGCATGCCACATCGTTGATCTCTCTCTTTAAGTGATTGGGATAATGGCAGGGGTAAGCAGCATGCCACATCGTTGATCTCTCTCTTTAAGTGATTGGGATAATGGCAGGGGTAAGCAGCATGCCACATCGTTGATCTCTCTCTTTAAGTGATTGGGATAATGGCAGGGGTAAGCAGCATGCCACATCGTTGATCTCTCTCTTTAAGTGATTGGGATAATGGCAGGGGTAAGCAGCATGCCACATCGTTGATCTCTCTCTTTAAGTGATTGGGATAATGGCAGGGGTAAGCAGCATGGCACATCGTTGATCTCTCTCTTTAAGTGATTGGGATAATGGCAGGGGTAAGCAGCATGCCACATCGTTGATCTCTCTCTTTATGTGATTGGGATAATGGCAGGGGTAAGCAGCATGCCACATCGTTGATCTCTCTCTTTAAGTGATTGGGATAATGGCAGGGGTAAGCAGCATGCCACATCGTTGATCTCTCTCTTTATGTGATTGGGATAATGGCAGGGGTAAGCAGCATGCCACATCGTTGATCTCTCTCTTTAAGTGATTGGGATAATGGCAGGGGTAAGCAGCATGCCACATCGTTGATCTCTCTCTTTAAGTGATTGGGATAATGGCAGGGGTAAGCAGCATGCCACATCGTTGATCTCTCTCTTTAAGTGATTGGGATAATGGCAGGGGTTAGCAGCATGCCACATCGTTGATCTCTCTCTTTATGTGATTGGGATAATGGCAGGGGTAAGCAGCATGCCACATCGTTGATCTCTCTCTTTAGGTGATTGGGATAATGGCAGGGGTAAGCAGCATGCCACATCGTTGATCTCTCTCTTTAAGTGATTGGGATAATGGCAGGGGTAAGCAGCATGCCACATCGTTGATCTCTCTCTTTAAGTGATTGGGATAATGGCAGGGGTAACTTAAGCAGCATGCCACATTATTGAGATCTCCCTTTTAGTGATAGGGATAATGGCAGGGGTTAGCAGCATGCGACATCGTTGAGATATCTCTTTAAGTAATTGGGATGCCACATTGTTGAGATTTTTTTTTGTCATTAGGCTTTCAAATTATTTTGTATAAACTAATGTAGTCATTATGTTTTGCAGACAACTTTGTGAAAACTAAATGTAGTCATTAGCCTTTCATACTACTCTGTGAAAACTAAATGTAGTCATTAGCCTTTCATACTGCTCTGTGAAAATTAGTGTAGTCGTTAGGTTTTCAGACTACTTACTGAAAACTAATGAGGTCATTGGACTTTCAGACTACTTACTGAAAACTAATGAGGTCATTGGACTTTCAGACTACTTACTGAAAACTAATGAGGTCATTGGACTTTCAGACAACTTACTGAAAACTAATGAGGTCATTGGACTTTCAGACAACTTACTGAAAACTAATGAGGTCATTGGACTTTCAGACTACTTAGATGTTAAGTACCATCAGGTTAAAATTAAAAACTAAACAAAAGACAATTCTGTCTTGTGTTTATTATACTGAATAAAATAAGTACAAAAAGAATCACAACTTTTCTCATATGTTTTGTTTTTACAACATAATTGTGTCAAGACAAATGTACAAATGTTTCTCTGTACGGAAGACACTGGTTCTCTTCCAAAGGATTTTTAATTTCATTTAGATCATAATGTATTTTTACATTGAACTGAAACTATCTAACTTGAGATGTATCTTGAACCAGTATTTAATCTCTAAAAAAGCACAGACAAAAAAAAAACAACCCTCCCCCACAGTAACCATCTATATACCATATTAAGCATAAATCACCCCGTTCAATGAACAAAACACAGGCTTCATCAATACATTCAATTATAATGAAGCATAAAATCACCCTGTCCAATGAACAAAAAACACATGCTTTATCAATATACTGGATTCTAATGAAGTGTAAAATCACCCCGTCCAATGAAGAAAACACAGGCTTCATCAATACATTCAATTCTGATGAAGTAGATGGATATGCTACATTGGAGGTTGCTGACAATGTGTTCATTACTGAATATGTTACTATTGATGTAGTCCAATATATTTCACTGTAATGGACTTTTAATATTGGATATACCACAGTAAAGGTGTTTTAATATTGGATATACCACAGTAAAGGTGTTTTAATATTGGATATACCACAGTAAAGGTGTTTTAATATTGGATATACCACTGTAAAGGTGTTTTGATATTGGATATACCACAGTAAAGGTGTTTTAATATTGGATATACCACTATAAAGGTGTTTTGATATTGGATATACCACAGTAAAAGTTTCTTAATATGGGATATACCACTGTAAAGGTGTTTTAATATTGGATATACCACTGTAAAAGAGTTTTAATATTGGATATACCACAGTAAAGGTGTTTTAATATTGAATATACCACAGCAAAGGTGTTTTAATATTGGATATACCACTATAAAGGTTTTTTGATATTGGAAATACCACAGTAAAGGTTTCTTAATATGGGATATACCACTGTAAAGGTGTTTTAATATTGGATATACCACTGTAAAAGAGTTTTAATATTGGATATACCATAGTAAAGGTGTTTTAATATTGGATATACCAAAGTAAAGGTGTTTTAATATTGGATTTACCACTATAAAGGTGTTTTGATATTGGATATACCACAGTAAAGGTTTCTTAATATGGGATATACCACTGTAAAGGTGTTTTAATATTGGATATACCACTGTAAAAGAGTTTTAATATTGGATATACCACAGTAAAGGTGTTTTAATATTGGATATACCACAGTAAAGGTTTTTTAATATTGGATATACCACTGTAAAAGAGTTTTAATTTTAGATATGTCACTGTAAAGGTGTTTTAATTCTGGATATGTCACTGTAAAGGTGTTTTAAGATTGGATATGCCACAGTTACAGTTACCTTTCTGGAAGAGCACCAAGCAATACAACATGAAGGATATGACCAAAAGACACAATGTTATTATTTGTGTAAGGACTGAAACTAAATGTCTCAAGTGCAGTATATGCAATGAATGGTCCACACTATATCTTTTGTATTTACATGGTAATGAATGGTCCATATGACATCCTTTGTATTTACATGGTAATGAATGGTCCCTTTCTACCTTCCTTGTGGTGGCATCTTTTCTCTAAGTTCCATAATGGCACCCGGAACACAGTGGTACACAGTTAACTGTAAAAAATAAACAACAAGAAGTAATGAGGAGTAGATAGAAATTGTGGAGGATCTCTTCTATTTTAATTTTAGTTTGGAAGGTGAGACTAGTTTGTTCATCCATTTGTTTACCAATGCATCTGTCAATATATCACTGTTACACTTGCAACCTGTGCAACTGTCACTAAATCAGTTGAAATTGTAACCTGTGCTTCTGTCCATCCATCACTGTTACACTTGTAATCTGTACATATGTAAATCCATCTCTGTTATAGGAATAGTAATCTTAGTACTTGATACCAGTCAAGGAATAGTAATCTTTGTACTTGATACCAGTCAAGGAACAGTGATCTTTGTACTTGATACCAGTCAAGGAATAGTAATCTTTGTACTTGATACCAATACAAGGAACAGTAATCTTAGTACTTTATACCAGTCAAGGAACAGTGATCTTTGTACTTGATACCTGTCAAGGAATAGTAATCTTTTTTACTTATACCAGTCAAGGAATAGTAATCTTAGTACTTTATACCAGTCAAGGAACAGTGATCTTTGTACTTGATACCAGTCAAGGAATAGTAATCTTTGTACTTGATACCAATTCAAGGAACAGTAATCTTAGTACTTTATACCAGTCAAGGAACAGTGATCTTTGTACTTGATACCTGTCAAGGAATAGTAATCTTTTTTACTTATACCAGTCAAGGAATAGTAATCTTTGTACTTGATACCAGTCAAGGAACAGTAATCTTTGTACTTGATACCAGTCAAGGAACAGTGATCTTTGTATTTGATACCAGTCAAGGAACAGTGATCTTTGTACTTGATACCAGTCAAGGAACAGTGATCTTTGTACTTGATACCAGTCAAGGAACAGTGATCTTTGCACTTGATACCAGTCAAGGAACGGTGATCTTTGTACTTGATACCAGTCAAGGAACAGTTGATACCAGTCAAGGAACAGTGATCTTTGTACTTGATACCAGTCAAGGAACAGTGATATTTGTACTTGATACCAGTCAAGGAATAGTGATCTTTGTACTTGATACCAGTCAAGGAACAGTGATCTTTGCACTTGATACCAGTCAAGGAACAGTGATCTTTGTACTTGATACCAGTCAATGAACAGTGATCTTTGAACTTGATACCAGTCAAGGAACAGTGATCTTTGTAATTGATACCAGTCAAGGAACAGTGATCTTTGCACTTGATACCAGTCAATGAACAGTGATCTTTGTACTTGATACCAGCCAAGGAACAGTGATCTTTGTACTTGATACCAGTCAAGGAACAGTGATCTTTGTACTTGATACCAGTCAAGGAACAGTGATCTTTGTACTTGATACCAGTCAATGAAAAGTGATCTTTGTACTTGATACCAGTCAAGGAACAGTGATCTTTGCACTTGATACCAGTCAAGGAACAGAAATCTGTAATTTGTACCAGTCAAGGAAGGGTAATCTTTGTACTTTATACCAATCAGGGATGGTAATCTTTGTACCTGATACCAGTCAAGGATGGTAATCTTTGTACTTTATACCAGTCAAGGAAGGGTAATCTTTGTACTTTATGCTAGTCAAGTAAGGTTAATTTTTGTACCTGATACCAGTCAAGGATCAGCAGAAAATATCAGTTGAAATTGGAACATATTTGATAGATATTTGGAACACTTTTTAATTAAACAGCAAGCAGATCCCAAAACAACAAAGTGGCTTTTGGAATGGATCTAAAACTCATTTATTTTGCAAAACAAGACATTGTTTTGTCCTACCTGATCAATTTCCCCCAAGAAACTTTTAAATCCTTCACATGATCCAACCAGCAAACCTGCCTGTCGTCTCTCAATATTTCCTGCAAAGTGAAAAATATTATTTGGTCCTATGCTTTCTCATGATTAGTTGGCAATTGTGCAATTCTATCAATCTCTGTGTATGTCCATGTTTGTGCCCAATGGTGTATTATGGGTAAATTGCCCCATGTGTGATGATGATGGTCCAAAAGGGGTTTTGGCACCTCGAGACCTCTGGCACCCCAAGTAATTTATCCTTTGATGTTTGAGATAAAAAAATTATTTAACTTTGAGATTTGACTGGAAGTACTCCACAGATGTACATAACATTTTTTTGTATTAATCCCCTGGTCACTGAGAAGGTGAGAATTCAATGATAACAGTTTTGTAATTTGTATTTTTTTTTTTTTTTTTAGGGTTTTACGCCATTTTTAAGCACACGATAGGCTATACATGGCGGCCAGTATTATTGGTGGATGGTGAGAGGCAATTGATAACAGACATAGTGCATTTCTGATTTTATTGAAACTTTTAATATGATGGCAGTGTTCACTTTCATTGTGTTATCTCCTCTCATGCTTATGTAGATATTATTTTCTGTCATGATTACCTATATATTATCTCCTCTCTCATAATTACTTATATATTATCTCCTCTCTCATGATTACCTATATATTATTTTTTTCTTTCTCATCATTACCTATATATTATTTTCTGTCATGATTACCTGTATATTATTTTTTTCTTTCTCATCATTACCTATATATTATTTTCTGTCATGATTACCTATATATTATTTTTTTCTTTCTCATGATTACCTATATATTATCTCCTCTCTCAAGATTACCTATATATTATCTCCTCTCTCATGATTACTTATATATTATCTCCTCTCTAATGATTACTTATATATTATCTCCTCTCTCATGATTAACTATATATTATTTTCTGTCTCATGATTACCTATATATTATTTTTTTCTTTCTCATGATACCTATATATTATCTCCTCTCTCAAGATTACCTATATATTATCTCCTCTATCATGATACCTATATAGTATCTCCTCTCTCATAATTACCTATATATTATCTCCTCTCTCATGATTAACTATATATTATCTCCTCTCTTATGATTACCTATATATTATCTCCTCATGATTATCATCATATTATCTCCTCTATCATTGTTACCTATACATTATCTCCTTTATTATGATTATCATCATATTATCTCCTCTCTCATGGTAACCTATATATTTTCTCCTCTCATGATTACATATATATTATCTCCTTGCTTGATTAGCTATATATTATTTTCTCTCATTACCTATATATTATTTTCTCTCATTACCTATATAGTATTTTCTCTCATTACCTATATATTATTTTCTCTCATTACCTATATAGTATTTTCTCTCATTACCTATATAGTATTTTCTCTCATTACCTATATAGTATTTTCTCCCATTGGTCCTAGGTTGACATTGCCAGGGTGGGAGTGGGAGACAAGCTCTCCACTCCTCCAAAAAATGCCCCATAGGGCTTGCGACTCTGATCGCCTCTGTCAACTAAAATCCAGCTCCTGGCCTTCGCGAGTGGCTTAGCTTCTAAGTCCGGCGGACCATGTTTTCACTGACAGGAGAAGGGGTGAAGGCGGCCACTGGCGCCTTAAAACCAGTCGCTTCGGGTAGATGGGGCTCGTAAACCTTGTATGGTAGCTCATCTAGGAGAAGGAAAACTCTGATCCCAAACTTCCGCTGCCTTGCGGTTATACCCACTCACGGGAAGGCTTAGGGAGTAAACCCCGACAGAAAATCCGGCGACGGAGTCCCTAAGGCGGTCTGACGTTGACTTCAATGTCATTCCGGCAACTCCTGCGACGCCGTTGGTGCCAATCTGTAGTGACATTTGTCGTTCCCTTGGGTCCACCAGCTGCGTGGAGAGGGGGGATCTGCTGCATGGGCAACAGCTGATTCTCCATTCTAGACTGCCCAGGCTTTGTAGCTCCACTGGAGAGGACACTCCAGCGTCGTCTTAAGGCGTCGGCACAACACGGGAAGTAGCAGTCTACCGGTTATAAGCCATAGCTCGATTGGCGTAGAACTTGGCGCCAGGGGCTGCTTTCAACGGTGGGAGAGATCGCCATGTCTCATTGGAAGCTACCGCCCGCCTTAAGCTGGGCAGCCCTCAGTCAATAAGGTGCTTCCCGCCATGGCCTGCCTGCTTCACTGGGTGCGTGGAGCTTAGAGAACCATCTCGACAAGCAGGCCAAAAAACACTGCACCAGGCAAGATACAAAGAGGAAACAAGAAGACTTCAGCTCTTCGTTTCGCAAGCTGAAACATCAGAACCTTGTGCCCTGGACTCACCACTGACCTGCAGAAGATCAACGACGCACGGAAGACTGCCGTCATTGACAGAGAACTCTCGCGACTGAATGTCGACATTGCCTGTCTTCAAGAGACCCGACTGGCCGACAGCGGCACCATCAGGGAAGCCAACTACATCTTCTTCTGGCAAGGAAAACCATCAGACGAACCCAGGCAGCATGGTGTCGGCTTCGCTGTAAAGAACACCCTCGTCGTCTTCATTGAGCCTCCATCATCAGGTACTGAGAGGATCATTGCCCTCCGCCTATCAACATCCTCATGCCCAGCCAACATCTTCAGCGTGTATGCCCCAACCATCTGCTCAAACCCAGAAGAAAAAGACCAGTTCTACGAGGCTCTGGATCAAGCAATATCAAATATCCCCAGTACCGAGGGCCTCTACCTACTAGGAGACTACAATGCGCGAGTGGGAGCTAACTACGAGGCATGGCCCACCTGTCTCGGCCCGCATGGAAGGGGCAAAATCAACGAGAATGGCCAGCGACTGCTGGAGATGTGCTGCACTCACAGCTTATGTGTGACCAAACACCTTCTTCAAATGGAAGGAGATCCACCAGGTATCATGGAGACACCCACGTTTCCGCCACTGGCACCAGCTAGATCTAGTAATCACCACGCGCGCGGAACTAGCCAGCGTCCTTCTCACGCGCAGCTACCACAGTGCCGACTGCGACACGGACCACTCCCTTGTGGCCAGCAAGGTGGGAATAATACCCAAGAAACTGCACCACGCCAAGAAGAATGGTCGCCCACGCATCAACACCTGCTGTGCAAGCAATCCAGAGAAGACACAGCAGTTCATCTGCAAACTTCACGAGGCTCTCACCAAAGAGACACCTGATTACACCATCGACTCCAAGTAGTCCCACCTTCGAGACGCTGTGTACAACTCAACCATTACTGCCTACGGGAAGAAAGAGCACAAAAACACAGACTGGTACGAGGCCAGCTGGGAGGAGATGGAACCCGTGCCTGAGGCGAAGAGGAAAGCCCTCCTGGCTTACAGGCTGCGCCTAGCCTTGGTACATTACAGGCCCTCAGGACTGCTAGGAAAAATGCCCAGCAGACCGCCCGTCACTGCGCTAACACCTACTGGCTGAACCTCTGCACCAGTGTACAGATAGCTGCCGAAACCGGGGATGCAAGGGGCATGTACGAAGGTATCAAGAAGGCAGCAGGCCCACCCACCTCCAAGATCGCCCCACTCAAGTCCAAGACTGGCGAAGTCATCAAAGACCAGGGCAAACAGCTGCAGCGCTGGGTTGAGCACTATCTTGAGCTGTATGCAACCCAAAACGTCGTCACAGACACCGCCCTAGACGCCATCTCAGACCTGCCAGTCTTGGAGTAACTAGACACACCACCTACCCTGGAAGAGCTTAGCAAAGCCATCGACTGCCTCGCTTGTGGGAAGGCCCCTGAGAGTGACGGCATTCCGCCTGAAGTCCTAAACATAGGGAAACCAGCACTAATTCAGCCTCTGCACGAACTCCTCTGCCTCTGCTGTGGACAAGGACACATCCCCCAGGACATGCGAGATGCAAACATTGTCACTCTATACAAGAACAAAGGAGACTACAGTGACTGCAACAACTACCGGGGCATCTCTCTTCTCAGTATTGTTGGAAAGGCGTTCGCCCATGTCGTCCTGGCGTGCTTGCAGATCCTAGCATCCCGAGACTACCCCGAGTCCCGGTGTGGCTTCCGAGCAGGCAGGTCAACTGTAGACATGATCTTCTCACTACAATAGCTGCAGGAGAAGTGTCGTGAGCAGCGGATGCCCCTCTACATTGCCTTCATAGACCTGACCAAGGCATTTGACCTGGTCAGCCGGAGCGGACTCTTCAGGATCCTTAAGAAGATAGGCTGCCCCCCACGACTGCTCGCTATCATAACATCGTTCCATGAGAACATGCACAGCACAGTGTGCTTCAACGGCGCAACATCAGAGGCCTTCCCAATCAGCAGCGGAGTGAAGCAAGGCTGTGTCCTTGCGCCAACTCTCTTTGCCATCTTCTTTTCCATTCTCCTCCAGTACGCTTTCAAGGACTGCAGCGAGGGTGTGTATATACACACCAGGACTGACGGAAAGCTGTTTAACATCGCCCGTCTCCGTGCAAAGACTAAAGTTACAAAGGTTTTCATCCGTGAATTGCTCTTCGCCGACAATGCAGCCTTGACATCACACACGGAAGATGGACTGTAGCATCTAGTATGCCACCTCTCCCATACCTGCAAGGAGTTCGGACTGACCATCAGTCTGAAGAAGACGAATGAAATGGTGCAGGATGCAGACTCCTCTCCCACCATCGCCATTGATGGGTACAACCTGGAAGTTGTTGAGGACTACACATACCTTTGGTCCACCATCTCCAACTCGCTCTCCGTCGATACTAATGTAAATGGCCGGATTGCCAAGGCATCAGCAGTTATGGCGAGACTGAACCAGAGGGTCTGGGACAATGACAACCTCATCGAGAAGACCAAAGTGTGCATCTACCAGGCATGCGTGCTCAGCACACTCCTCTACAGCAGCGAGGCATGGACCACATACGCGAGTCACGAGAGGAAACTCAACAGCTTCCACCTGAGATGCTTGCGGCGCATTCTGCGTATCCAGTGACAGGACAAAGTTCCCAACACAGAGGTTCTGAAATGTGCCGGCATGAACAGCATGTTCTCCATTCTCAGCGAGAGGCGCTTTCGCTGGCTAGGCCATGTTAGGAGAATGGACCCAGGCCACATACCCAAGGACCTGCTGTACGGCGAGCTAGTAGAAGGTGCACGAACGACTGGAAGGCCACGTCTGCGCTACAAAGATGTCCGCAAAAAGGACATGAAGACAGCCAACATCAACATAAACAATTGGGAGAGCTGTGCTGACGACCGCTCCGCATGGCGTCTTGCTGTCAGACAGGGCATTCAGAAAGCCGAGGAGATGAGAAACACAACCCTTGCTGCAAAGAGAGCCAGGAGGAAGGCGAACCAAAAACATCCTCAGCAAGCATCAGAATACACCTGCAGCAAGTGCAACAGAGACTGTTACTCAAGGGTCAGACTCTTCAGCCACTCGCGCAGGTGAAGATAGGACACCCAAATCGGAAGCTACACCATCGTCTCTCGAAGACGGACGGATGCCGACGGATTTTCTTTCATTACCTATATAGTATTTTCTCTCATTACCTATATAGTATTTTCTCTCATTACCTATATATTATTTTCTCTCATTGCCTATATAGTATTTTCTCTCAGTACCTATATATTATTTTTTCTCATTACCTATATAGTATTTTCTCTCATCACCTATATAGTATTTTCTCTCATCACCTATATATTATTTTCTTTCATTACCTATATAGTATTTTCTCTCATCACCTATATAGTATTTTCTCTCATCACCTATATATTATTTTCTCTCATTACCTGTATAGTATTTTCTCTCATTACCTATATAGTATTTTCTCTCATCACCTATATAGTATTTTCTCACTCATGATTAACTATATATTATTTCTCATTCTCACTTACCTGATAAATTCAAACTGTCTTTCTTCATTCCCTTCCAGTTTTCCACTACACCTGTTAATTTTCTGCCATCATAGATCATGGTAACATCATTCCAACCCTCTATCTGTAATTAATAATACATTATGCTAACATCATTCCAACACTCTACCTGTATTTAATAATACATTATGCTAACATCATTCCAACCCTCTACCTGTAATTAATAATACATTATGCTAACATCATTCTAACCCTTTACCTGTAATTAATAATACATTATGATAACATCATTCCAACCCTCTACCTGTAATTAATAATACATTATGCTAACATCCTTCCAACCCTCTACCTGTAATTAATAATACATTATGCTAACATCATTCCAACACACTACCTGTAATTAGTAATACATTATGCTAACATCATTCCAACACACTACCTGTGATAAATAATACATTATGCTAACATCATTCCAACACATTACCTGTGATAAATAATACATTATGCTAACATCATTCCAACCCTCTACCTGTAATTAATAATACATTATGCTAACATCGTTCCAACCCTCTACCTGTAGTTAATAATACATCATGCTAACATCATTCCAACCCTCTACCTGTAATTAATAATACATCATGGTAACATCATTCCAACACACTACCTGTGATAAATAATACATGATGCTAACATCGTTCCAACACACTACCTGTGCTAAACAGTAATCTGTAATAGCTTTTCTTTAAAAAAAACACAAATGCAGAATAGAAATACACCTGTTAATCTTGATAATTTTATATTACCAAACAAGATTAATGTAGAGTTTTACATTTCAATGTCTTTGATATAGATAGCTTTTCACATCTCTAATGTCCTTGATATAAATAGTTTTTTATATCTCTAATGTCTTTGATATGGGTAGTTTTTAAAATTTCTAATCTCTTTGATATAGGTAGTTTTTCACATTTCCAGTGTCTTTGATATAGGTAGTTTTTCACATGTCTTTGATATCAATAATTTTTCACATCTCTTTGTTATAGGTAGTTTTTCACATCTCTTTGATATAGGTAGTTTTCCCACATCTCTTTGATATAGGTAGTTTTTCACATCTCTTTGATATAGGTAGTTTTTCACATCTCTTTGATATAGGTAGTTTTTCACATCTCTTTGATATATGTAGTTTTTAACATTTCTAATGTCTTTGATATAGGTAGTTTTTCACATCTCTTTGATATAGGTAGTTTTTCACATCTCTTTGATATATGTAGTTTTTGATATTCCTAATGTGTTTGATATAGGTAGTTTTTCACATTTCTAATCTCTTTGATATAGGTAGTTTTTCACATTTCTAATGTCTTTGATATATGTAGTTTTTCACAATTCTAATGTCTTTGGTATAGGTAGTTTTTCACATTTCTAATCTCTTTGATATAGGTAGTTTTTCACATCTCTTTGATATAGGTTACCATGTATCGGATTCTGGTAAAGAAATAATTAGGCTTTGCTTTATAGAAATAGGTCACCATGAATCTGGATTTTATAAAGTTCAATTTAGACCTAGTTATATATTGAAACAAGTCACTAAGAGTCTGGATTCACTTTAGACTTAGCTATATATTGAATCAAGTCATTTAGAATCTGGATTCACTTTAGACTTAGCTATATATTGAAACAGGTCACTAGGAATCGGGATTTAATAAAAGTCATTTTAGACTTAGCTAAACTGAAACAGATCACAAAATCTGGATCTGGTAAAGTCTGATTTAGTCCTAGCTGTATTGAAATGGGTCATCAAGAATCTGGATTTAGTAAAGTTCATTTTAAATCTAGCTATATTGAAACAGGTCAATATAAATCTGGATTTAGTAAAGTTTCAAGCTATATTGAAACAGGTCAATATAAATCTGGATTTAGTAAAGTTTCAAGCTATATTCAAACAGGTCACCAAGAATCTGGATTAAGAAAAAGTTTGATTTAGAACTAAATAAATTGAAACATATCCCAAAATATATGGATCTTGTAAAGGTTAATTTATTCTTAGCTGTATTTAAATGTATAACCAAGAATCTGGATTTACTAAAGTTCAACTTAGACATATATATAACTGAAACAGGCTGGCAAGTATTTGGATTTGGTAAATTTCAATTTAGCCAAAGCCCAAATAGAAGAAGTAAATTAAGTTGCAAATGATTTCAAATAAAATATGACATTTTAAAAAAGTGATATATATATGTTATATTGTCATGAAACAAATTATGCATCTTATCAGTTTGAAAATACCACATTTGGCAAGGCAATTTACTGGAAACTAATTTAACAAAAGATAAGACAATAGAAAACTACTTTTCTACATGAAAAAAGAAAACCTTTATTTGGGTGTGTGTGTGTCATATTTTCATGAGACGAATTTTCTCAACAACTTACGATAGGCACGGATACCACTGCAGGGTCCTTATGGTCGTATGTCTTCAATGCAAACTGGACATCATTTTCATTTGCTACGATCATAATTGACGGACCCTGATTTCCCCGTCCCTGACAATTTGTCACTAGGGCCTGATAATCCAGTGGATTCACGGACCTCTTCCACCTTCTAGCTGATCGCTTCTTCCTTGTAGTTACCGCAAAGGAGTCCAATAAATGTTCTGCTCCCTCACTGGTAAGGAATCCTAGATTTGCAAAAGGATCTCCTAATTCAGAATCTCCAGATATACCACCACTAGATCTCATTCCTGCTGTTCCCGAACTACTTCCCGAAAATGATACGGAACCACCAGGTACAACTTGACTTTGAACAGTTCTCTTTATGACAGTCTGCCCACCTTCGGAGCCACTGTCACCTCTCCCCGACAACTTCCCTGAGAGTGTTAATGATCCTACAGGAACTGTTTCTCTAGATATTATTCTTTGTCTGATGGCTCCTCCACCGCCTTCAGGAACAGCATTATCAGCAATGCTGGATCCCTGAATAGTAATAGCTCCACCAGGTATTACTTTTTTTTGAATAGTCCTTTCAATGGTTCCAACAACCTGATTTTGTACTGGTTGTTTATTGATGGTAACTTCGCCAGTTACAGCGCCTTGTCCGGTCATTTGTACTTCAATAGGTATCAGTCGACCATCAGCTGTTTTGAGCATCTTGGTTACTCCATCAGAACCAATGACCACCTCTCCAAGTCCTTGTAAAGCAGACTCTAGATTAGTACCACTTGCCCCTTCACCTAATGCAATTCTCCTAGTAAAACTTCCAGATTTTTTCATGTTTTCACCTTGCCCATCTACATCAGCACCAATGATTTGTATGCCACCTGTGTTGACACCTGGAATAACAGTTCTGGTTATAACCTGTTCTCTTCTTAGTGTGCTTCCTCCTGAAGTACCATCTTCCGATGTGGCGCTGAAAATAACAGGCTTCACTTCCTGCACAATTTCCCTGACTCTCATAGTATTAACATTTGAGACAGGCACTTCTTTAATGTCTTTATCGATAACGTTTTTTCCAGTTATGACACCCTCTCCTGCAGTGAAAGACATATTGACACCACTGATGGTACCACCACCCACAACTCCAGACTCGGATACGCCTCCACGGCCTCTAATCATACCAGTTCCAGTTATCTGCACAGTTCCCTGGCCTACTCTCGTGTCGCCTTGCGCTCCACCAGTTTTCACAACCATGACCCGTCCACTTGCACCACCACCTTCTCCGCCTTCAAACAGTTGGCCACCCTGATGGCTGCCACTCGATCCCAAAGTAAATTGACCTCCACCAACTCCCGAATCAGCCTGCATTCCACCACCTTTTGCAACCACAACACGTTCATTTGAACCTCCAACGAGACCACTTTCAAACAGTTGACTGCCTTGCTGACTGCCACTTGATGTTACGATAGATTGACCACCAGAGCCACTTACACCACCACTCCTGCTACCAGTGCCTATTATAACTCCTGAACCTGTCACAACTTTGCCAATGCTGTTGTCATTCCCTTGTTGAGCAACTGTCTTTTGCCATGCATTATCACTCTTTTCCGTTTTTACTTCTACAATTCTTTCTGTAATTGTCTTTGAGGAATTTGAAAAACCTGATTTGGCTGTGTCTTTTGCTGTCTTTGCGCCGTATCCTGTTCCATCATTTCTGCCCATTCTTACCTGTCCAGATCCTACAATTGTTCCACTTCCCTCAACAGCCATGCCACCCATGCTTCCAGCATTGAGCCACCTCCCTGCCATCTGATCACCTGGAGTGATTCCAGGGAATGTGATACTTCCAGATGATACAGAAACATTCCATCTTCCAGATCCACCTTGTAGCTGATTTTTTATCTGGTCCCATCCAGATCCTATTTGCCATACACCACCAGATTTTCCTGTGTTGACTTTCAGGTTCTTCAATACTTCTTCCCAGGCTGTGCTATTTGAAGTTCCCAATATATTTTTGGTTTGGTCAAAGGTCGAGCCAGATGTTTGAGTTCCTGCTACACCTCCATCCCAACCCCAGGTTCCCATACCAGCCTGCCAACTACCCTGGCCAGCCATTCCGCCATTTAAGATGTTCTGCTCGATTCCTTCCTTACCTGTACGCACAACAGTCTGTGAGCTACCATTACCCGTACTCCTGGAATCCATAACCCCTTGCCAGTTCTGGCCAGACAGACCTCCTGTACCTTGGCCGACTGACTGAGCATCGATGGTATTCTGAAATCCACTCATATCAGTGCCCCATATCCCCATGCCAGATTGTCCAGAACCTTGTCCTGGCCAAAAGCCATTTTCTAATTGAGTTTGACCTCCAAAAAAAGAATCACCACCTCCCATGGAACTAATGAAGTCCGTTCCTCGGGATCCAATCCCACCCTGCCACGAACCTGAAGCGGATGTACTACTTTCCATTTGATTCTGATCCATGGATTGGGATCCAAATATTCCACTGCCTGACATCCATTGCCAAGAGCCAGTAATGCT
Source organism: Unio delphinus (assembly GCA_029339505.1). Lineage (NCBI taxonomy): Eukaryota > Metazoa > Mollusca > Bivalvia > Unionida > Unionidae > Unio > Unio delphinus. The sequence continues at coordinate 3,634,438 of JAQISU010000103.1, forward strand.
TTGCCCTTGTCCACCTCCGTTAGTGCCTCCAGGGACCCATTGCCATGATCCAGAGCCACTTCCAGAGGACCCAGTTTGCGTATTCTGTCCTCCTGAATTCAATTCCAAACCTCCAATACGATCTTGAGGTCCATTCCATTGCGTATTGTGCCCGCCAGTATTCCAGTTTAAACTTCCACTGACACCTGTCATTGATGATGATGACCCTTGATCTCCAGTCCAAGCTCCGCCCTGCATTCCACTTTGTTGCGTTTGTCCAGCAGACCAGGAACCTGTTGAACCATCGCCAGTCATATTCTCCCTTCCCATTCCTCCTTGTGAAGCACCTGTCGACCATGTGCCTCCTGAACCAAGACTGGTCAGACTTTCTCCTCCCAGTCCTCCTGTTTGTGATTGACCAGTTGACCATGTACCGCTTGAACCATGACCAGTGAGACTTTCCCCTTCCATTCCACTTCTTTGTGAATGACCAGTCAACCACGTATCACTTCCCTGACTCGCCCCTCCCATCCCAAATGATCCACTGCCACCATTCCAGTTCCATGACATCTGTTCACCTGTTAAGGTTGCGCTGCCAGCACCTGATTGTCCACCATGGCTAGCTGATACATCCACAGCTGTCGTTTTATCTGAAGAGCCTGCTGCGGCATCACCCCTACTCAACCTGTTGACAACATCCTTCCAGTTTACAAAACCTTTCATTGAGCCTAATTGTTTCATCAAAAGCATTATATCACCCGAACCTTGTAAGAACCATGAATGAAGTTTTTGAAGCATTATTTGCATTTCAGCGAATGCTTCGGGCGTTCCTAGGATTCGTATTATTTGTACTGTATTCGTTGTTGCGGGTTTTAGTCCTAATTGAGACAAAAACATAGCGAAATCTTTAGATTTTCCGAAATCGTGCAAGAATTGCCTCCAGTCTCCAATATTTCTAACCATCTGTAACCGTTTCCATAGACTCCAATCAATATCGCCCATAGTCATGTTACCAGTGAGACCGGCATCAACATGCATATCCACTCCCAAGTCCACTGGCAAGCCGCCATAGTCCACATGCTTGTTCCAATGATCAAAACGAAATTTGAATTTTATGACAATGACGTTTTTCCAATCTACACCAGCGAAGCGCCAGAGGTTCATATCACTTCTCCCGCTGAAGTAAGCAGTACCCAGATCTGTCAGACGAACATTTGTAATACCCGTAGGGATCCGGTTCATCGAATGGTCCATCAAGTCGACGTCAAATGGATAGTGTGCCGATGGAGTACAGGTCTCTGCCACAAAAGCAAAAAACAAATAAAATAAGATAAGTAGAAAATCAGTTACACTCAGGATTTATCGATATATAAAAGCAAATTGCAAACATAGAGTGGCGGGTATGTGTGTCCACTGACTGAAAAATATACCGAACAAATGAAATGGTATTTTTAAAATTAAAAAAGCAGTTTGAAATATTTACTCACTTGATTGTTTTTTTTGTGTGAATGAGAATTACAACAATGTTCAAAAATATCAATGTAAACTTCAATGATTTAAATGAAGAAACTAGAAATTTATATTGTTAAACGTTTCTGAAAACTTTCTTATAAACCTACGTGTTGTTTACAACACAAGCTTTCCTGACTTGATACAGTGTAATACTCTATGCTTTATAAACCAAGAAAAATTACAAAGATAAGCCCTACCGCCTGGGAATGGTAGAATGTCTCCGACGTTGACGTCACATTCACATCGATTTTCTGAAAACCCAGTTCCTGGGGGACAGGGGCGTACAACTTCTCCTCTACCGACAACTACTTCGATGTAGTATCGTTTGTCCCAGTGTAGCTTTTTATCACATCCCGCTGAAAAATACAACTTCAGCAATTGAGATACAAACTTGATCTTAACGACCTGTTATTTATTTAACCACTTAGTATTTGCTATATTTGTCCTTGGAGTAAGTGATGTACTTGTCTTTGCAATATATATGACATGCTTGTCCTTACAGTATATGATGTACTTGTCCTTACATTATATGATGTACTTGTATTTGCGGTATACGCTGTACTTGCCCTTGCAGTATATGACGTACTTGTCATTGACTAAGGGTCAGTATATCAGTAGTTAGTTACTTGTCTCTTGACTAATTAGCTGGTTTTGGACTCGCTCGTGCATAGTTACTAAATTTCCGAGTATTTGTTTCGAGAGATTAGGTACCAGGTACACAAGGTAGAAAATAAATAGCTCATAAAATAGACAGAGGTATTGGAATTGTATGAATTACATTGTACACTCATGGAAGTAATTAATTAATAATACATATACAAGGTAGAGAAAGACGCTTCTGTGTTCATACAGCACATTTTCTTCTCGAGTTGAACATGTCAGTAATTTGTAATATTAGTCCAATGACCATGTCAATTAGGTAATTTGTATAATCAGTTCAATGACCATGTCAATTAGGTAATTTGTATAATTAGTCCCATGAACATGTTAAGTAATTTGTATAATCAGTTCAATGAACATGTCAATTAAGTAATTTGTATAATTAGTCCCATGAACATGTCAATTAAGTAATTTGTATAATCAGTTCAATGAACATGTCAATTAAGTAATTTGTATAATCAGTTCAATGACCATGTTAATTAAGTAATTTGTATAATTAGTCCCATGAACATGTTAATAAAGTAATTTGTATAATTAGTCCCATGAACATGTCAATTAAGTAATTTGTATAATCAGTTCAATGACCATGTCAATTAAGTAATTTGTATAATTAGTCCCATGAACATGTTAATTAAGTAATTTGTATAATCAGTCCCATGAACATGTTAATTAGGTAATTTGTATAATCAGTTCAATGACCATGTCAATTAAGTAATTCGTATAATTAGTCCCATGAACATGTTAATTAAGTAATTTGTATAATCAGTTCAATGAACATGTCAATTAAGTAATTTGTATAATTAGTCCCATGAACATGTTAATTAAGTAATTTGTATAATCAGTTCAATGAACATGTCAATTGAGTAATTTGTATAATCAGTTCAATGACCATGTTAATTAAGTAATTTGTATAATTAGACCCATGAACATGTTAATTAAGTAATTTGTATAATCAGTTCAATGAACATGTCAATTAAGTAATTTGTATAATCAGTTCAATGAACATGTCAATTAAGTAATTTGTATAATCAGTTCAATGACCATGTCAATTAAGTAATTTGTATAATTAGTCCCATGAACATGTTAATTAAGTAATTTGTATAATCAGTTCAATGAACATGTTAATTAAGTAATTTGTATAATTAGTCCCATGACCATGTTAATTAAGTAATTTGTATAATCAGTTCAATGAACATGTTAATTAAGTAATTTGTATAATCAGTTCAATGAACGTGTCAATTAAGTAATTTGTATAATAAGTTCAATGCTTACATGAAAACCTTCACATTGCTCACATGAAAATCTTCACATCGCTTACATTGAAAACTTTCACATCGCTTACATGAAAACTTGCACATCTCGATGACTGATCATGGCATAAAAAAGCACAGGAGTCAAACATCACAGAGTGCATTTTAAGTCTAACATCACAGAGTGCATTTTGAGTCTAACATCACAGAGTGCATTTTGAGTCTAACATCACAGAGTGCATTTTGAGTCTAACATCACAGAGTGCATTTTTCAAAAGTACTTTTTTAAAACTATACACAGTATATGCATAACGTTGTTTCTAAAAGGATAATTTTCTTATTACGGATCAGTCAAATGCGATGTTTAACCTTACATGTATTCAAAGTTACATAATATGATTTGCAAAATCATTTACGTGACACTGCTATTCCTCCCTCTGGTGGACACACATCTGTACACATTTTGTCCTCCATGCACCCAAGTCCCTCCACATAAGCCGTTCCCAAACCACAACAGTGTCCTATACTGCGTCCATCCAAACACTTGAAGTATGCCCGACAACCATACTTGGGCATGCCGTATGTGAAACCGGCTTGTGTTGTGGCACACGGATCTAAATGAAGAAAAGCAAGGTAATAATAGTAATGAACTGTGAAGCCCAGACATAATGAACTGTGAAGCCCAGGCATAATGAACTGTGAAGCCCAGACATAATGAACAGTGACGCCCAGACATAATGAACTGTGAAGCCCTGACATAATGAACTGTGAAGCCCTGATATAATGAACTGTGAAGCCCAGAGATAAAGGATATTGGGTCAAAAGAACGACTATGTAAAATACCGTCACGTGCTAGAATTAAAACATCCTTGACTTTCTGCTTTTACAAATGCATTGCAATGTAGATGTCTTGCAGTGTGCAACTTTGTTTACACGAAAAAAGTTTGAAAATTCTATGGAACATGTGCATAGTTTCCCTTTTGCAACTTTAAAATCTTTATATTGATGACAACCTAAAAACCGTTACTCAATTTAAAATTCATTAGTTTTGGGTTTTCATTTTGTCACTAATATTATCAACATTGATCATAATGAATTTAATTATAAAAATGTTTGCATATTCATCAACCACAGCAGATTTTTTCCGTTTACGATTAGAATGCGAAAAGCATGTGTTTGTGTTGTACATGGTTTTAAAAGCATGCTGTCATTAAGCACTATCACTAATCTAGTCATCTGGTTTAACTCGGCATAATATTGCCACTGGTAACTATGTTATCAACGCATTAAGTAGAATCTGGCTTAACTCGGCGTAATATTGCCACTGGTAACTGTGTTATCAATGTATTTAGTAGAATCGCAAATTATCAATGCCAGATGGGGTTTAAATGCTAGATGTACTAATTGCATTTAAAATATTCGTACTTTTGTGTCCCCCACGAGATCCCACTATCTTAATCGCTTTTAATATAAAATTAAATTTCTTCATCTTGTTTACCTTGGAGTTTCGTCACTAAAACTTGTCAGGATAAATCACGGTGCATGTGGTTTACCGTTATAACTTGTCAGGATACATCACGGTGCATGTGGTTTACCGTTATAACTTGTCAGTATACATCACGGTGCATGTGGTTTACCGTTATAACTTGTCAGGATACATAACGGTGCATGTGGTTTACCGTTATAACTTGTCAGGATACATAACGGTGCATGTGGTTTACCGTTTTAATCTGTCAGGATAAGTCACGGTGCATGTGGTTTACCGTTATAACTTGTCAGGATACATCACGGTGCATGTGGTTTACCGTTATAACTTATCAGGCTAAATTACGGTGGTCTATGGTTTAGCATCATAACTTATCAGGATAAATCACGGTGGTCTATGGTTTACCGTTATAACTTGTCAGGCTAAATTACGGTGGTCTATGGTTTACCGTTATAGCCCACCAACATAAAACAAATTGGTAATTTATCAAGATCAAGCACAGTCTTTACGAATTACCATTTTCAAAACCAGAACCGATTGATGCATTACTATATAGACTGTAAATTTTAATCGTCTCGTGGATTTTTAAAGTAATTTGTATAGCATCTAGTCATACGAAAATAAAAAGCAATCGGCAAGACGTCTCTGATCCGTTCAAAGGTCAATTCCATGGACAAGACGTAAAATACTTAATTATGCAATGTATCATTCGTTAAGGGCCTTATGACATAATATGCTTACCAGCAGCGCAAGTAACCAAAAATGATGGTCTGCAGGTGATGGCGTCAGCGTCCCAGAACTGTCCAAATGGACACGATCTTATTACTGCTTGAACTGTATTTCCTTCCTTCCAACATTGTACAAACTTTGTGCAGTCCCCGGGGAAAGGGTTGAATCCAACACCATTGTCAATCAGGCATCCGTCGCAAAGGCCTATAAAATTTGTTGATGTATTGAAGAGAACTAACAAAATATAACTGATGGCATCTAGCAAGGACATATTCAAATAATTCATTTTGCAAAGTTAGGGAAGTCAAACTTTTATAATTAAGTATGAAACATATTAATCAAAACGAAAAATAAAAAGAGTAAAAATAAAGCTAGTTCATTTCCTGTGCCCCTTCTATCCCTCATCGCTGTTTAATCTAAAAGAATATTGTTTACATAAGATAAGTGATACTGTACTATTATCGAATGTGACATACTTCATTATCGAATGTGACATACTTCATTATTGAATGTGACATACCTCATTATCGAATGTGACATACTTCATGATTGAAATGTGACATACCTCAGTATGGAAATGTGACATACCTCATTATTGAAATGTGACATACCTTATTATGGAAATGTGACATACCTCATCATGGAAATGTCTGGCTTTCAATGTCATGAGAAATATAATACATACAGATAGTGAAAAATACAGATATGACATACAGATAGTGAAATATACAGATAGTGAAATATACAGTTAGTGAAATATACAGATACGACATACAGATAGTGAAATATACAGATACGACATACAGAGAGTGAAATATACAGATACGACATACAAATAGTGAAATATACAGATACGACATACAAATAGTGAAATATACAGATAGTGAAAACGACATACAAATAGTGAAATATACAGATACGACATACAAATAGTGAAATATACAGATAGTGAAATATACAGATAGTGAAATATACAGATACGACATACAGAGAGTGAAATATACAGATACGACATACAGATAGTGAAATATACAGATACGACATACAGATAGTGAAATATACAGATACGACATACAAATAGTGAAATATACAGATACGACATACAAATAGTGAAATATACAGATAGTGAAATATACAGATACGACATACAGATAGTGAAATATACAGATACGACATACAGATAGTGAAATATACAGATACGACATACAAAGAGTGAAATATACAGTTAGTGAAATATACAGATAGTGAAATATACAGATAGTGAAATATACAGATACGACATACAGAGAGTGAAATATACAGTTAGTGAAATATACAGATAGTGAAATATACAGATAGTGAAATATACAGATAGGATATACAGATAGGATATACAGATAGTGAAAAATACAGATAGTGAAATATACAGATAGGACAGACAGATAGTGAAAAATACAGTTAGTGAAATATACAGATAGTGAAATATACAAATAGTGAAATATACAGATAGGATATACAGATAGTGAAATATACAGATAGTGAAGTATACAGATAGGACATACAGATAGTGAAATATACAGATAATACATAGAGAGAGTGAAATATACAGACAGGATGTACAAATAGTGTTACAATAAATATCATATATAAATAGTTAACCATTTATCTAAGCAATGCAAAACTGAAAAAGAAGAAAATTATCTACAGATACTGTCTGTATGTTCTATTCGTATCTTGTACATCAATATCCACATGCTATAAATATATAGAACAGTGATATCCAAAAATGCGGCCTGTGACCTGATTTTAAATGGCTTGCCAAAACTCAAGCAATTTATTTGTGCATTTATGTAAAGAAAAAAAACGTCATAGATCTACTCTTATGATTTATCCTCTTAACTAGGTTAACAGCTGTGAATAATTTTTATAGTCATTGCTTTTAAGTTTCCTGCAGCGGCCCTTGGCTGGAATTTTTTCAGTGGTCCATGGTGTCGAAAGGTTTAGACAGCGTTGATATAGAGGATCTAAAATGGGTAACGATTTAATATTGAATTTATGAAAAGAGTTGAATAATGTCCATATCCAAAGAGTTTCATAAATTTAATATTAAATCAATACCCATTTGAGATTCTTTGTCTCATATAGTTTGTATTTAAGTGGAAATTGGACAGAAGAACGAATAATTTCGTTCATTCTAACAGAAGGTGCATATAGTCCCAAATTTGAGCTAACAAACGTAGATGGTACTTTTTCTTCAAATACAAACTATAAATTAAAAAAGTTTATTTCCGAATAAACAGAACATTTTATAGCGACAAAATCATTTTTCACAACGGAATGATTTAATGCGATGTGAAGCCACATTGTTTAATACAGTAAGCAGTAGGCCTAGAGTACATGTTTATCCTAAAATATCACTTTCAGAACTAAATATTACATTGTTACAATTTTGATGTGGAAATAAGAATACTGGATGCACAAATTCCCACATTTATTGCAATGTATTTGTGACCGGATAACTAGAACAACAGACTGTACAGAAGACGTACAAATTTCTTTTTGAGTCGGATTTGAATCCGATATATACTGCGTAAAGATGTTGTGGTTGGATTAAGTTCTGTCAGATAAGAGATCCATTTATATCCAAATCAGTCTGTTAACAGAGGTGAGTTTATTTACTTCTGTAAGTTAACATTTAAAACACGCTTGTATATACGGTGGATTCTATATCTATGTTGCAGATATACCACTCATACAATATAAAAACTATACGGTACTATGTGATAATATAAAGTATTAGGTTACAACATCAACATGTAGAACAAGGTGATACATTTAGTGTCACAATACAAACAGTGGGATCAAGTAGAAACAGACGAATATAGTAGAAGTTATAATAACAGCAATGGGAACGAATAGAAAAAGATGAATCTGGACAAGGTTACAGCATCAACTATCAGTGGAAATAAATAGTGATACAATTTGGACAAGGTTACAGCATCAACTATCAGTGGAAATAAATAGTGATACAATTTGGACAAGGTTACAGCATCAACTATCAGTGGAAATAAATAGTGATACAATTTGGACAGGTTTCTAAAACTTGCTACTCGAACACAACGAAAGTCTCGTCTTGGGAGGAAAATGGCGACACAGTTAACTACCAGTGGGCAAAGAGTCGAATATTAGGTAAATCATGTAAAAATGCACACACATACACACACAATCAAACATAATACAATTAATAGTTATAGTTAGTAATATTAACATTTTAAAAAAGAGATTATACAAGTACTTGTTGCGTTAGTACGCTAGCCATTGTTGGAGATTGCTCCCCGGAAGTGGCGGTTTATACTTTTCTTATCGTCGGCATTGGAGAGAACGTCAAGGGATGTAATTTCAAGATGCACTTACCGAACTGGGCTATATGGCGCCATCAATAAGTAAAGTTTGAATAATGTAAAAGTGAAGATATAACCATCAAGTACAAGAGAAACCATTCCTGTTGAATGTAAAAACATCAAGTACAAACTCTTAAAGTAAACAGGTTAAAATTCTATGCAAGAAAATTAAAAGATAAAGGTACTGCGAGATGAACAAAGACAGACAGGTGAATGGAAAGAAAGACAAAGGGCATTGTTTGATTTGGTTACCTGGAGTTGGGGTAGTGGTCGGAGGTGCTGGCGTAGAAACGGCCAATACTGAAAAACAATAAAACGAGTAGAGAGAGAAAACGTAATAATAACTATTGTGGGGCGAGAATTACATTTTGTAAATGTAGTCTTATTTTTGTTGCTGTGAGAGACAGTTTTGATTTTAATGTTAATGTCACGAAACTACAGTTGCTAAAATAACTAGCAGCAGAGGAGGTGAACAGACCAGCTTTTTTAGTCGTCAACGATGCTTCCTTCTAGTTAATATTTACTAGGAAGTTCTCAATTTGTCAAATAAACCCTTCTAGTTAATATTTACTAGGAAGTCTTAATTTGTCAAATAAACCCTTCTAATAAATATCAAGAGAAGGGTCCATTTGGTAAAAAAAAAGATGCCATTTAGTTGACGTTCACCTCCTCGGCTGCTAATGCGCTAACTAAATATTTGATCAAGTCCGATACGATATCTTGTCCGAGGGTCTGATAAATTTATCGTCACAAATCCGTGTGGGATTGTCTGAGCGTGGCTAAAGAAATTTCTAAATCGATTATGATCCATATCACCACCGCACCAAGTTTGCCAAATATTTCTAAGAGTATGAGTATCAACTCCGTTAAATACACACAGCATATTGCAGTTATCTCTGATCACTTTTGGTATTTGAGTGTAACGTTGAGTGATATATATCACATCGGTGTTTTTGTGACGCCCCCGGGAAAATATTCTAGCAGGATTCTTTTGATTATCTAACATAATATCATCATATACGACTAAATTGTTAATACTTCCATCAATATCATCAATACTAGGTGCCTCTTCGATATCGGTTATAAACTCAATAACACCATCGCCGTTAATTTCTTGCGCGGCATCATTAAAATCCTTTAATACTTCATAACATCGTTGATCGTCTACACTCGGAGCAATCATGTACAATTTATCCCACTTCATCCATCTCGTTATCAAATTAAGTAGCAATTGTGTTTTACCACTTCCAGATGGTCCGATGATAATCGCGCGAATAGAATTTGGTAACATTGCATGGTGTCTAATAGGTTCCCGTCGTCGAGTAGCTGAATAATCAATTACATTCATGCCGTTATATAATATAATTATGGATTTATATTGTGTGAAATGTAGGACGCGTACTGGCACAAATGACTTGACGACGATTACAACGAAAAATAATCGATCAGCGCTTTCTGGTAAATGCGTACAATGTAGTACGAAAAAATTTAGATTTACTTCCACGAAACCTTTAAAAAAAAACGAGGAGGTGATATTGCAGCCAAATTGACAAAACTCCCAGGAACACCGTGGGCAAAGTATCCAGGAGAAAAGCACCTTCCAGGATATAGCTACTGTGGACCGGGAACACGATTAGATATCAGACTTGATGATCAAAATCAGCCCCGACCCGGCGAGTATCCAATAAACGCTATTGATAAGGCGTGTCATGCTCATGATGTCGCTTATAAAAGCAGCAATCTTCAACATAGACATCTCGCAGATGTAAAATTAATTCATGCGTTAAATGCTATTCCTGATAAATCCTTCAAAGAAAAATTGGCTTCTTGGTTGGTAAAATCTGCTATGAAGGGTAAATTGATGTTAGGTGCTGGTAATTGAAAATGCTAGCATTTTAATATGGAATCTATTTATTATTCTCCGAGAGGATACTGGAGAGGTTACGCAGCAATCAATAAACTAGCTAGTGCATCAAAGGTGAAAAAAACTACAGCGGCAAACTGGTTATCTAAACAGGCAATATGGCAAATTTATCTACCAGCGCCTAAACAAATTAACTATTCGCATTTTGATGTTACAACACCTAATGAAGTTCATCAAGCTGATATACTATTTCTGCCGCATGACAACGGTTACAAATACGCGTTAACGTTAGTTGATATTGCAAGTCGATACAAAGAAGCAGAACCGTTAAAAACAAAATCATCTACTGAAGTAGCTTCTGCATTTGAAAAAATTTATCGACGAGGTCCTCTGCGCTGGCCAAATCTGTTACAAGTTGATCCTGGCAAGGAATTTCAAGGTGTTGTTACATCTACGATGAAACATCATAATGTCGCCATCAGACGAGGACACACTGCGCTACATCGCGATCAGGCAATTGTTGAACGGTTTAATAAAACCCTTGCTGAGCGGTTATTCGGATATCAATACGCAAAAGAATTCATCCAGGATAAACGATCCCGTGAATGGGTCAAGAGATTACCAGCTGTGATTACCGCAATCAATAATGAGATTACTAGAACAATTAATATGAAACCTGTCAACGCTATTAAGAAGGCGTCTATCAAAATGGAAATCCAAGGAATTTCACAAAAAGAACCAATTCTTGGTAGTAATGTCATTGTAAGGTACTTATACGAACCAGGAGAGCTTGAGGGTGGTAAAAAAAGAGCTACTGATCCTATTTGGAGCGTCACTACGCATAAAATATCCGGCATAACACGATCAACTGGTAGACCTCCAGTCTATAAACTGGATTCAACTGCTCCTCAGCGAGGATTTACACGCAAACAATTACAAGTGATTCCCGAGGATACTCAATTGCCACCGCGTGGTCTTAATTAGCACCCAGGGTGCTGTCACCCCGGCGTCTATTACACTCAAGACAGGTCAACATCACATTGTTTCTGACATGACCGAGATTGTTATCTTTTCTATCTACGGTGAATTGGCGAGGATCTTTATCCGAATACTGCCAACGCATTATACAATTGCAACTCGCGCAGTGATTGTTCTGTTGTTGCTTTAGTGTCTTAATTAATTCAGCATCAATGTCAAATTCTCTTTTATTTTTTTTATCCTGTTGTTTATAACCAGAGAGTTTTTTTCTGATTATATTATCATCGGTGTGTATATTACTTATTGTATTGTCATTATCATTAACCACAATTCTTCGAAGTTGGTTTATTCGCCGTACTCTGGATACTGCGAGATAAACTAAATTTGACCACTCAATATGATTATCTACTATCCAAAGAGTTGTATCGGATATAGTCAATCTCTGTGAAGAGTGTATTGTTGCTGCATAACCTAACGTCCATGGGGATTTATCAGCACCTAATGCATCTTTAACGACGCTGATATCAACCAGCACAATATCATTTAATACTAAATTCTGTTTTTGTTGTTGTCCAGGAATGTCAACGTCGATATTCTGCTTTCGTGTATCCTTAGGTCTATAACAGAGTGGTACTGGAAGCGTTGCAAATTTTTCTTTATGTAGCGCAAACAACTTCATCTGAAGTGCGTCTCTGACTATTTTTCTACTCGCGATTATTAAATCATTTGGCTTCCACATTTCCCAAAAATCATTCATGGGAGTTTCAGAGATTATTTCACGCGCTATTTCACATTGGATTTTATCCGGTTGTAATCTAATTAGCGCTTTGAATTCTCGTAATTGTTCATCAAGTGATCTATGGTCGGTATTAATCTCTTCATAATAATCTACAAATCCTTTTAACCATTCATGTGGAGATCCACCAACAAATGGCTGCGGTTGACCGTGATCCCCGCACATGACGACTTTTGTGTTTTTTGTCAACAACCATGATAGAAATGTCTGTAATATTGTCAACGATATAGTACATACTTCATCAATGATTATTACATCAGGAATGAATTTATCACCCATTCGATCAGGAGTCCATGTATCACCTTTCCATCGAAAGAAGCTGTGATAAGTACAGGCTTTTACCCCCCGCGCTATCATCTCTCTGGCGAGTCTGTGAGTTGGTGTTAACACAATCATGTTAGAAACGCTAGCGTTTCTACGGAATAATTCGATTGCACGAGTTGTCTTTCCTGATCCACCACAGCCGTTTAAATAAACTGTCTTGTATCTACAAATCGGATCGGATACGGGCGGTGCAGTAGAAAATTCTGATTGAATCTCTGAGATATTATGGTTACTTTTCAAGTATTTATCATCCATAGCAACATCTGCGGATTTACAATACTCATGTAGTGTTTCTTTTTTAAACCTCCAATTCCCCCACGCTTCCTTAGGATCTGTGAATTTAGCTACATCTGATTTGTATTTTTCATGGATATACATCGAATCAGTAGCTACTCTAACCGCGGTATTAGGAAATCTATTTATCATCGAGAATAGATTAATACAAGAATAGGCTAGCATAGAACTTCTCAATTGTGTGTATTGACAACTTTTTCCATCACAGTAGGTAACAACCGTACCTAATTTCTTACCATTTCGAAGGACATCATCTACCCAAACATTATTAGTTCCGCTCGCAGATTTGTAAGTTTCCTCATCTAATTCCCCTGATAGAAAAGCATTCTTACGGGTTACAAATTTCCCTTTTTTTATTAAATCAGATATTATGAAATTGTATTCTTCATCGTCTATGATTAATCTAGAAGAGTATTTTGCATTATCAAATCTTCCACCTTGAGTAAATTTACCGATTATTTTTCGTCCGAGATCTTTAGCCTCTCTATTACTACCTTCGAATAATTTCTTAGACCAATCTATGATTTGTTCCTCGCTGAAATTCTTCGAATTTCCATCTAGAAATTGTTTTCGTTGTTCGTTAATTATTTTTTCTAGATCGGGTTTTGGTAACCAAACATCTTTCTGAGCGTTATAACAAATAATCGCTTCACTGACAATTAACGATATTAGCATACCACAATCGATCATATACCGCAATAGCACAATTGGCATCCACGCTTTTTCATACATATGTCTACCAAGCCAAAGATAACTACACGGATGTAACCCTGTAGCTAATTCGAATGATATCACACGAGCGAACCCGGTTAAATCAAAATCAGGCAATGGACCATTAATCGCAACACGAGTCATTTCATGTGTGGGATGTCCAAATCGTTTAAAATATTCAGAGCATTCTCCATATCCGAGAAAACTTCCAGGATAACACGCGGATATATCAATTGAAATCATACCATCACGTGAGTATTTCGTATTCCACAATCCTCCATGACCCAATTCGACGCAACTCAACTTCACATCCTCCAGAAAATCACTTCGTGTTGGACGCCATGAATTCTTTTCTCGTGCGAAGTGAGCTACCACTGATGGAATAGTAAAACTATCCGTAAGTAGTTTTTCTGTAGAAATGCTAGTGTTTCCTTCTAAATACTCATTAGCGATTTTTCTCATTCTATTATCTAATTCTTCAGTTCGATATAATTCACCATTTGGTTTTACAAACTGATCAAATCCTATTTCCGGATCCTCATTACTCCTGAGTAACCATACTGACACAGGGTCGTCTTTGGTTAACGCGTGAATAGCATCAAATAATTTCTCTTCATAGAAATCATCTGAAAATTCTTTAGGGATATATCGAACAGTTCTTTCTCGTGGAAATATATTTACCGCGGGTGTCCACGCGTGTTTGTTATGATCGATAATTTCAATTGGAGCTCCTCGCGATTGATATTTCGGTTCGTATAATACTTCTCCGGTTATTGTCGCTACCGATATTGGAAATTTTAATAATGCTTCTAATTTAGCTATATCGGAAATCCTTGCTCCATGTTGTTTCACTGTTAGTTCCCATTCGGTTATTTTTTTTCTTCGTAGATCAGTTAATTTGTTTCCCCGGGATGCATTTGTGAAGTGTTCTATTAACCGTGTTGCTACACAATTAAGTGGCAAAGCCACTGATGATGAAAACATCGGAGCTAGTTTTGTAATATTAGGATTATTATTTATTGGATATAACCCATACACAACTGCTGTTACAGGGTAAGATTTCTCATAGTATGGTTTGTCAATCCCAGTTAGAGTTCCTGGTTTGGAATCTCTACTCACAATAACAGTTTTTTTATCCTTAAGGATTGGGTCAAATTTATCTCTGATAATCCATTCACCTTCCTCTTCGATAATGAATTTTATTCTAAAAAAATACCTCCGTAGAGAATTGCTTTGCAATTTACCTTTGGATTTCTGGCCAAGGTGTGAAAGTATCACAGCTGCTCTTATATCATTCATAGTAGCATCAATTATGGGTATATTGACATCTTCATCAATAATTCGAAATGTCGACCACGTATGAGATGCTCCATCACGCATAAACTCATTAAAACAGTCGCTGATTTTACTCAATAGTGGTTTATCATCTACTAGACTTTTAGGTATATCAGAGATTCTATCGAGATTAAATCTAACATTTTTCCAAGGCTTAATTTTCGATAATCTCTTGAACTCCTTCATATTATAATTAAAACAAGTATTTAAATAAGAAAATTTTATATAATGAATCATTGCAAATGGCTTATGATTGGATCAAAGACTCCGTGTAACAAATCATGTAGAAATGAATTCTGTGGGTATCATATGCAGAGTGTGAGAAACGGTTCGGAGGGACCTCTACCATGCTTGCATTGTGGGGTAGGTGTAAGAGGCAAGTCGCAGTTATGCATTAATTGCGGGGGTAAGCGTTATAGAGAGTTAAAACGTTATTATGACAAGCGAAGAATCAAAAATCCTGACGACGTCAATAGCAAAATCATAAAAACTACGGCTGATTATATAAAAAGATTTGTTAATGTTATAATTCAGCCAATTAACGAATTAGACAAATAGATATATTATATATAATGAACC
This sequence comes from Unio delphinus, assembly GCA_029339505.1. NCBI lineage: Eukaryota > Metazoa > Mollusca > Bivalvia > Unionida > Unionidae > Unio > Unio delphinus. Next base: position 3,650,315 of record JAQISU010000103.1, read on the forward strand.
AAGAATTTCAAAGACATTCTGTTATTGAAAACTACGAAGCTTCTCGTGATGGTGTTGTTAGACATTGTAAAAATAGGAAATCTATTGGGTGGGATAATGGTATGGGGTATTTGACGTTTACTACTGGAGGGAAGAAGTATTATAATCACCGTTTCGTCTTCGAAGTGTATAACGGATCAATCAAGGATGGTCTTGTTATTGATCATATTGATGGTATTAGGACTAATAATTCTTTGAATAATTTACGAGCTGTTACACAAAGTGAGAATACTGCATCTGGAAATACTGGTACTTATAAATCAATTGGGAAAAGACCTGTAAGATCGTTTAATACTGAAGATAACACGGAGGGAGTATTTCAATCAATAAACGCAGCTGGTAAGTATTTCGATATTTATCCGTATTCTATTCAATGCGTTGCTGAGAATAAAACCAAGACCGCTTTTTCAAAACGTTTTAAAAACAAAATTCGGTTTATTTATGTATAATACGTAAATAGAAATCCTACGGATTTTACGGGAGATAACTCCGTTAGGTATAACGCGTGTGAAATCCATAGGATTTCCACCAATGACAGAGTTACGGATCTTAAACACGGAAATGCTAGTGTTGGAAAATCTTCGATTTTTCATTGGCTGTTATAATTAAATAAATCCGAACAAAACACAATCAATTTTGTCTTTTTTCAAGTATTAACAGAACTGTTTTATAAACACGTCGTATTTAAACATTTTTTTTAATGTCTGTTTCAAGTATTATATGTGTTTTCAACGTTGTCAGTGATCGCTAATAAACAAACAAATAATTACAATCACTACACCTATTTTATATCACCTCGTCGTAATGAGTGTATATATACAAATTCGTTCTTATTATAATTGGGCATTTAGCCGAAATTCAAGTGTAAACAAAACCACACCGTCACACGTGGTATGAACGTTATTATTGACATTCAAAACCAAAGTTTCGATTTTGCGGTTTTGTTTACACTTGAATGTAGAATAGCCCGCGTCATCCATTGTCATTGAAATCAATTCATTCATTGTTCACCTATAATCTATTGTTATATGTTTGTCGGTTGTAACCGTTGAGCGCGCTGCTTGATGTATAAAACACCAAGGGGGTTTAAAACGGTAAATGTGCCGTCGTCATTCATTATATATAATCATAATCACCTATAATCGCATTAAGCTTCTGGGTATACTAAGATGATCAACACCTTAGTGTATCCAGAATTCATTTTGAAATACTTTGCATTTTTAATTCTAAAGAATTTTCATACTTTGTATTTGAAATACTTTATTTAAACAAATATATTTTTATATATATATGAATATTGAAAATCTCAAATTGATTATTATTGAAATCAACAAGTTGAAGGATGAAAATGTAAAATTATGTTCAGGTTTGGATTGTGATCAAATTATGACTGATTTCGAGGATATACAATTTGCAGAACAGACCGGAAAATATGTCCTATCTAAAAAATATTTTTTAATTAAGAATATCCAAAAGCTTATACGTGAGAGCTTAGTAAATACTGAAGATGTTAATGTCTTCGTACCATTATGTAGCATCGTTGAACGTGTTCGAAAGCAATTAGGATTAGAATATGAACAAAAGAGACTTATTAATTGTAAAGTGAGACAATTAAAAACATTAATGGAAAACTCTGAAGGTGATGAGCCCACGCGTAGAGAGCCTCCTTTGTTTGTATAACCAGTACGGTATGAGGAAGTAAAATTATGTGTGTAACAACAAGGAAGTATTAAAATGATTTGCATTTTTAAGTTAGTGATTTCTTTCGAAATGATTTGGATTTGAAAATCCAAAGGATTTTTTAATTTGACAATTAGTGATACTCTTCTAATAATGATAGGACAATCATTAACTACACGGAACACTAAAGAAAGACTTGAAGCTCTTAAGAAAATATTACCCCTTCGTGATAGAATCCGTGAAAAACTTCAACAACGGCAATCAATGGCCACCGACTTCACAGAGGATACAGAACAACTCTTCAAACCGGTTGTCAAGGCAACTACAGATGTGAAAACAGCAACTGAACGGGCGATATACGGAGATGTCCCTAAAGAAGGTCCTAGAACAGAGAAGCCTCTTCTCCCTGTGTTGGAGAAAATAGCAAAACGAACTAAACAAACGAAACAAGCTGTACAAATACTTCCAGGTGAAATCGCAGAGGAGATGGAACTACAACGACAGCAAGAACAAGAAGAACTACAACGACAGCAAGAACAAGAAGAACGAGAAGAACTACAACGACAGCAAGAACAAGAAGAAGAAGAAGAACAAGAAGGCGCAGTTTCCACTTCTCGTGGTGTTCCCTTTATAGACAAATTCACTCCGACGGGTATAGAAAAAATAAAACAATTTCAATTAATGAAACCCAACGATTATATCACCTTTGGTAATTTTGCTGTTCAAAGTTATTATTCAAGAGAACGTTTTTTGAAGGACGAGTATAAAAAGAGTAAAATATCACGACCTGACTGGGTTGATTGGTTGTTTAAAATGAATCAAAATATTGATCGTTTAAAAAAGGGAAAACTGGAGTATAAAATGTTTATGAGAGGAATTGAAAATTATGACATACAACAACAACAAGAAGAAGAAGAAAAGCAACAAGAACAACAAAGAAAAAGAGAAGAAAAAACTAAGAAAAAAACCGGAAAGGGATATTCACCTATGGATTTTCACTCTAGTGTTGGAAACTCTAGTGTTGGAAATTCTAGTGTTGGAAACTCTTCGAGTGGAAATACAAGTATTTCTTGCCCTGGTAATATTCTCGGTGATATATCTCGACTAGAAGTACTTGTAGGAGGAAAACGAGCCGGGAATAACTCACTGGAAATAATCAATGAAGCAGCTGATATCTGTAGGAGATTATTTCAAGGTGGTATCATGGATATTGCAACATATAGAGATTTCATTGAGGAGTTAGCCGAAAATTCTCATGGTTATCATAGCGATTAGATAATTGGAAACACTAGCATTTGGAAAAACACTAGTGTTTTTGTATATAGAAGAATGATCATACACTACAACCATGATAAACCAACTAACGTCTACGTGGTAAACTCACGATTACCAAAATACCGAGTATACTATGGAGATGGTCTCGGTAATACTATAATGGGATTATTTTCAAGAATGGCTCCAAAAGTGGCTCCATTTGCAAAACAGGCAGCAATGAAAGCAATTGATGTTATCCGAGATAAGGGTATTAACACTGTTGGTGATCTTGCTAGTAAGGCATTTTCAGCCGCTCGGGATAAACTAACAGCGCTAGTGAAATCACGAAGTGATTTTCGACGAAATTCTTCGAATTTCCAATCAAAACCTGGAAACACTAGTGTTTCTAGAATGACTTCACTGCCATCTACTACAGTAATGCCTACACAGGTTAGTAAAATAATAAATAACGCCGTGGATAAAAAACTACAGTCGTTAATGACTAACGCCCAGGATAATATAACAGCAAATATGATAGCAGGAAGTGGGCTTTCGGGAAGTGGTTTTAAGAAGATTCGCCGGAAACGTTAGAAATATTTATTTGAACAGGATTTCCAATTATGATAGTTATTGTAGAAATGCTAGTGTTTCTAATGCTAGCATTAGAAATATTTATGTCAGAATCACTTGTGATTCTATTTATTTGAATAGGATGCTCAGTTGTTATGGTTATTGTAGAAATGCTAGTGTTTCTAATGCTAGCATTAGAAATATTTGTGTCAGAATCACTTGTATCAGAAACATTAATGTTTCTAACGCTATCTTCATTATCAGATATTTTCATCATCATTATTAAAATACACCCAACTAAATAATTTTTTTATATTATAAAATATTTATAATTTGCTAATTTTGTTAGATTTTTTACTTTTTTACTCATTTTTCTAGTGTTTTTACTCATTTTTCTAGTGTTTTTATGCAATTCATCGACAAAATTTCATGAAAATCGAGGATGAAAACCCCCAGGAATTCATTTAGAGAAAATCGATTTTTATGAAATTATGTCGACGGATTAGCCAAAAAACAATACAAAATCAATAAAAAAAACATCGAAAATTCGATAAAACAACATATTTTAGCCTCACATGATAAAAAATCTGATCAAAATTGATTTTCTCTAAATGAATTCCTTGGGTTTTCATATGAAACTATTTTAAAATAATTTCAAAATTCTTTCAGAATTTTTGATTTAGACCATCGGATATATAATAAAAATGTTCAAACAGAACCCTGATGTTGCATTTGACATGGAAGCCCCAGTACTTAAAGATACTTCTGTACGTGATTATCAATTTTTTGCTTATCACGCAGTGCAACCTGATCTTCGTGGAAGAATTGAACTTCAGGTCCATGATACCAGTAAATACTTTTTACCTGCAGAAGCATTTATTGAAGTCGAAGGTGAACTCGTACAAAATACTCCACTTAATACAGTATATGGGCCTAATTTACAAGTTGGTTTTGTTAATAATGGTATTATGGCTTTATTTGAAAGCGCTAGATATCTCATTGATGGAAAAGAAATCGAATCTATTGAACGTGAAGTTGATGTAGCAACAACAATTCTAGGGCTAGCAAGATACTCTGACGATTATACTAGATCAGCGGGTCCATCTATGATGTTCACGAAGGATATTACTGATAATGCTAATGGCGTTCAGCATATTAAAATACGTACTCCTCAAGATACCGCGTCTGGTCCAAACCAACCCGATACCCCTGAACACAGAGCTAGACCAGGTGCTGCCTTTGATATTCTCGGAAGTGTTAATCCCAATTACAATCTAGGATTTGCAACAAGAGTAGCAATGTTGCAAGGAGAGCATCGACGATTTTCATGTGCTATTCCGCTCCATCATATATTTGGATTTTGTAGAAACGTCAGAAAAGTTATTTATGGAGTAAAGCATACTGTAGCACTAGTGAGAAAGGGTACTGATAATAATGCAATCTGGAGCGCTGTTGGCGTTGCCGATGGTAAAGTAATTTTAACAAAACTATCACTATGGATGCCAGTGTTGACTCCATCATTGTCAGTAGAACCGCGGTTGCTATCATTTATGGATCAAGGGGGGAAGAGATTATTAAGCTGGTTGACAACGTCCACAGATACCATGGATTCTAATATTGATGGTACATTTACATGGCATTTGGCAGCACGACAGGGTGTTTCAGCTCCACGGCATATATTTGTTGCTCTACAGGATATTACGAGATTAAACAATCAAGAAAGAAGTCATATGATATTTGATCAACTTGGGTGTAGTGAAGTCTCGCTGAAAATAAACGGACAACAAGAACCAGCAGAGGATATACAACTTAACTATGAAAATAACCACATTGCACGAGTTTATCATCGATTGCTATCATTTATGGGACGTGATCAAAATGTAGATACTGGTCTACAAATATCACAATTTGATTTTAAAGGTCTGTATCCGATTTATTACTTTTCCCTAGAACATCTTGACTTGATGAAACAGTCCGTAGTTGATATACACTTCCGAGCTCGTGTACATCCTGGTGTTCACCCTGCTGCTCCTCCTCCTGGTGCTGTTGCTGGTGCTATTGTTAATTACAGAGCAGTTGCTGTTATTCTTAGTGATAAATCAATGATACTCGAAGGTGTTGGTGGACGAATGAGACTAGTAGATGCACCAGTGGAAAATCTGTAAGATTTTCTTAATCCAAAATTCTTTAAAAATGACTCGCGATTTAGAATCAATCTATTTTGTATAATGTCGTATAGTAATATCAATGTTACGTTGACACCTGGTCAAATAAAAAAATTACAATCCAAATCAGCTAAGCAATGTGGAACCACAATAACGCTGAAATTTAATCAAATGAATGGCGGAGGGAATAAACTATCACTGACGAAAACTCAAACTAATCATTTTAATAAAGCGCTGAAAGAAAAAAAAGGAGTTCAGATTACTCTTTCTACGAGCGCGATCCGTAACATGGAAAAGACTGGTGGTATATTCCCGTTGTTAGGGTTGATTCCAGGGTTGATTGCCGCAGCAGCCCCAGCGGTAGCGAAGGCAGCAGCATTAGGAGCTATTGGTACCGCAGCAGGAATGGCATTGAAAAAGGCAACTGGAAAAGGGTATAAAAAAAAAGGAAAGGGTCTAAGACTACCAGGAACCCCGAGTTCATGGTACAGCGGAAAGGGTCTTCGAATTCCAGGAACGATATAGTTCCCATGTCCAATTTTGATTTAATTGATACCGCTAAAAAATTAAAAATAAAAAATTTCAGAGGGGTTTTTATGAGAGATCAGTTACCGGCACAACCAAATGATGTTGAAACCGGTATTATTAATTTAGATAACAGCTCCGGACCTGGAACTCACTGGGTTTGTTACGCAATTGATCCACGTGGGATTATTTATTTTGACTCATATGGATTAGCGCCGCCGAAAGAATTTATGCGTTATATTAAAACCCTTCCAATGAGGACTTGGTATTCTACGTTACCAACACAAACAATGCTTGATCCACCAATATGTGGTAATGAAGTATTAAACGTACTTGATGCTATATCCAAAAGATTTTCGAAACCACCTCATATAGTAGTAAATGAGTATACTAGCGGCAAATCTCCTTAAAAATCTTTAGATTGAAAATCCATCGGATTTAAACGATGAAAATATTTCTATAATAATGATTGATATTTGGGGACGACCTTTATCATCGCTGAAGAAACCTGATAGTGGAGTTGAAACCGTTGATAACAAGGATATTAAAAAATTAATCGAAGATGAAATATCCGAAATATTAAACCTAGCAAATGTTGATCCTGGTGAAATAGTTGTATTTCAAGATCGTCAGGGTAAATTGAAAAGTAGTAATATCTCTCTTAATGATATTTTGGTTAAACAACGAGACGCAGTAGAGGATACTATCGCGTTATTTTCTGATGAGGGTAAACTCAAACCAGGTGTACTTGTTTCAACAATTACGGATAAATTAACAACATACGATAACACGGTGAATTCATTAAAATCGCTTAATGATAAGTATGATGATCATATAATTGTATTTGATCAGTTTACTACATTACAAAGAAATATAGTTGACAAAATTGATAAACCCCTGCTAGAATTTTTTGGAAATCCACCAGTAACCACACCAAAACTCACCACAATAAAAGATTCTATATTGGAACTAGCAACTCTTCAATCCGAATATGAAAAACACACGAAACTATTTATGACGTTTCGTAAAAACCTCATGGACAAGTTTATTGGGAGCCCATTTGATAAAATTGAAATAACACTTCCCGATATTAAAAAATCCATCGATGAACTTAAAACATTCAACAACGCAATAAGGGATGATGCAATGAGAATGATAAACGTTGTTGAAAAAGTAAAAATTCCTCATAATAAATCTATCGTCAACATCGTAGTATACACGATTCAACACGGATCATATACGTGGACACCTACAGATAACATTTTAAACATAACCGCAACCGTAAAGGGTATTTATCGATTAACAATAATATCACCGATTAAATTTAATATATCATCGTCGAGTTCATCTGAAGTTAACAATAATACGGTATCAACGATAATCGACAAGGATACAACTGAACAATTCACGATAACGACTACAGATAGAAATCTAGTCAGGGTTTCAGTAACGTGGTACGTAGAATTCGTAGTGGATTTAAGTAAACAATTAAATTGATTTAAAAATTCTTTCACGATTCAAAATTACAAAGTAATTTGTAATTGAAAATGCTAGCGCTTTTAAAATAAAATGACTCCATCATCGAATCAGTATCGCTATGATCAAGTCAGAGAATTTCAAACTAAACTCAGTTCTCTCTGTGAAGAATATCAAATAAAAATCAAAAAATACAAACGAAGAATAACCACAGTTGATATCACCGTGTACTCGGTGTCAGGAGTAATCACTGCTGCTGGAATAATACTATCTTCGGTTACAATGATTGCTCCGGTCGTAGTTCCAATCGCTATTTCCGCAGTGGCTACAATTGCTGGTATATTAACTGGGATCACAAAAAAACTATCATCGTGTAGCCAGAGTAAACTACATGATTATTTAATTAAATATCATATTGCATCTGCCGGTTACTCGCAATTATCCTCGTTGATATCATCGTCGTTGGATGACACAACAATATCAGATAGCGAATTTTCAACTATGGCTCAATTGTATAAATCAACAATGCTGAAATTAGAGCAGAATAATAATAATAATGTTGTCGCAAGAACTACTTCAACAAATAGTAACAAATACAACACCAGTGAAAACAAGCACGATATCAATAACCTCAACACGTCCCGAATTTAGTGTTAATTTTCCAATTCCTGTTCCCGTGAGCGAGATCGCACTAGCAAAACTACGAGTGTATCATAGCTGGCCTAATATTAGATCGGTAGCATTTGGTGGTCAACAACCGAATAATTCCTTGGTATTTGCAAACAAGAATCGTGAAGACGGAACACCAGATTGGCAGGTTGTTTCTATACCAACTGGGTCATATCAAATCGAACAGATCAATGCTGAATTTCAACGCAGAATAAAATCTCTCACTGGAAAAGAATCAAAAATCGCTATAACAGTTCACGAACCAACATTATCATCCGCTATCGAGATAAATACAGAAGGATACGTTGTAGATATTTATCAGAGTTCTATAAGATCAGTGTTAGGATGGCCTGAATTACCACCGGATAACTCGCGAGAAAATTCGAAGGATTTTCCACCCGAACCTAAGAAATCCGATTATATCACCAACAAAATAAAACCCGTCAATGAAGCCAAAAATTATCAAGATTATACCCCCGATAAGTTCATAAATAAAAAAGTTTTTGAATCAATTTATGTTCCTCTCATTAACGGAAATTTCACAGTAATGAATAATGATTTTTCACGACTGCTAATATCTATTAAATCCGGCTCTCTCACCAAGGATGAATTTATCAACGTCGTAGAAACGGGTAATAAAATCATCGACGATATGAAAATATTTCACTCGAAAATTATTCAAGAAGTATTAAATGAAGAGATATTACATGATAAGTTTGCGGATCTATATAAGATTAATAAAACGGAGATTAAAGATTTTAAAATCCCTGGATATAACCCGGATAAACTAAAGAAACAACTTGACGATGCTATTGATATTGGGTTCAAAAGAATCCACGATAATTGGAAAAAATCGAAGAATCCTACAGAAAATATTCTGAAATTTAATAATGATCCAGAAGGCGGCGGTAGACATATTGCTCCGAACAATGTGAATATTTCAACGGTGATTGCGCTCAATTTAGTATGTGACGTTATCGAAGGAAATTATCAAATAAATCTCGAACAATCAAATCAAGCTCAGCAAGGATATATTTTATACTCATTTGCACCAACGGCTCCTCCAGGATTTCTAATTATTGAAGACCCAACTAATCTAGTCTATATGCGATGTCATAATAATTTGTTAACGAGAATTAATTTCAAACTCACTGACCAATCTAATAATCTGATTGATTTACGAGGTGAGGTTTTACAAATTAGTTTGTTTGTGAAATCTTAAGGACTTGATCAAATATTTAGTTAGCGCATTAGCAGCCGAGGAGGTGAACGTCAACTAAATGGCATCTTTTTTTTTACCAAATGGACCCTTCTCTTGATATTTATTAGAAGGGTTTATTTGACAAATTAAGACTTCCTAGTAAATATTAACTAGAAGGGTTTATTTGACAAATTGAGAACTTCCTAGTAAATATTAACTAGAAGGAAGCATCGTTGACGACTAAAAAAGCTGGTCTGTTCACCTCCTCTGCTGCTTAACTACTATTTCTGCTACTACTTCTAATTTTATTTATACGATTATTTCTACGTTTCTGCTACAATTTTTTAAATTCTACTATTATTTCTGCTACTACTTCTATTGCTTTTACTACAATGACTACTATTATTTCTACTACTATTTTACTACTTACTACTTCTACTACTATTTCTCTTACTACTTCTAATATTACTTCTACTACTATTTATACCATTACTTCTACTACTATTTATACCATTACTTCTACTACTTTTTCTACTATTACTTCTGATACTATTTCTACTATTACTTTTACTACTATTTATACTATTACTTCTACTACTATTTCTACTATTACTTCTAATACTATTTCTACTATTACTTTTACTACTATTTCTACTATTACTTCTACTACTATTTCTACTATTACTTCTAATACTACTATTTCTACTATTACTTCTAATACTATTTCTACTATTACTTTTACTACTATTTCTACTATTACTTCTACTACTATTTCCACTATTACTTCTACTACTATTTCTACTATTACTTCTACTACTATTTCTACTATTACTTCTAATATTACTATTTCTACAATTACATCTATTACTGCTGCTGATGGTGCTTCCATAAACTGAACACAACATCCAATGACTAACAAAATGGAAGGTAGTTTTATATGGATATTAGAGATATCTGTACATTCTTTGGAAATTATTGGTAGAAACCTCACTATTTATTTACTCTGATCTTTGTAACCTTTTATACTTATTATCTTTTACATCTATACGAGTATCCTTTCTTTGTATGCTTCATAAATGACCGAATGAAGGTAATTCTTACTTTGTATGCTAAATAATTGACCGAATGAAGGTAATTCTTACTTTGTATGCTTCATAAATGACTGAATAAAGGTAATCCTTACTTTGTATGCTTCATAAATGACTGAATAAAGGTAATCCTTACTTTATATGCTAAATAATTGACTGAATGAAGGTAATTCTTACTTTGTATGCTTCATAAATGACTAAATAAAGGTAATCCTTACTTTGTATGCTTCATAAATGACTGAATAAAGGTAATCCTTACTTTGTATGCTAAATAATTGACTGAATGAAGGTAATTCTTACTTTGTATGCTTCATAAATGACTGAATAAAGGTAATCCTTACTTTGTATGCTTTATAAATGACTGAATAAAGGTAATCCTTACTTTGTATGCTAAATAATTGACTGAATGAAGGTAATTCTTACTTTGTATGCTTCATAAATGACTGAATAAAAGTAATCCTTACTTTGGATGCTAAATATTTGACCGAATGAAGGTAATCCTTACTTTGGATGCTAAATAATTGACTGAATAAAGTTTTGATGGCTTGAGTTAATATCAGAGAATTGAATTTAGCGCTTGTTAGAAAGTAAAAGTTGGCGATGGTTACATAGCCTTCTATTTCGTATATGTGAGCATACAATGTTGGAAAGTAAAAGTTGGTGATGGTTACATAGCCTTCTATTTCGTATATGTGAGCATACAATGTTCCATAATGGAATACAAAACTGTGTTGTTGAAACCGACAGTACACGTGAAACCGACAGTATACGTGAAACCCGACAGTACACGTGAAACCGATAGTACACGTGAAACCCGACAGTACACGTGAAACCGACAGTACACGTGAAACCGACAGTATACGTGAAACCGACAGTATACGTGAAACCCGACAGTACACGTGAAACCCGACAGTACACGTGAAACCGACAGTATACGTGAAACCCGACAGTACACGTGAAACCGACAGTATACGTGAAACCGACAGTATACTTGAACGTGAAACCGACATCCCCCTCAGTCCCCAAGATTCCTTACTTACAAACTCATATCATCCGCTTAAGTCCCCGAGAACCTTTACTTACTGCAAATCCCTCCCCCAGTCGCCAAAAGTCCTTACTTACAAACTCATTTCATTCCCCTCAGCCCATCAAGAGTCCCGTACTTACAACTGCACACCATTCCCCTCAGTTTCTCGAGAGCATATGGTAGTGTATCAAAACTCTGAGTGTTCAAAATAGTGCTGGCAGAACTTGCAATTGCCTGTTGTTCAGTAGCGGGTACATTGCCAACTCCCACTGAAATTATAGTTATCCCCTCCACACGCGCTTCCTTCGCTTGGTACATGCTTTCCGTTAGACTTGATGTGGGGCCGTCTGTCATGTGGACAATAAACTGTGGAGAACCAACACGCCCCTGGGTTTGGAATATTTCTCGTGCTTTCTTGATCCCCACAGCGGCATTGCTTTCTCCTTGTGGATGAAGGAGACCGTGGGAATGTTCCTGAAATAAATACATAGGTCTCTATGGATACACTATTTGGAAACTACCTTATCATCGTTTTGTGTACATTATCATCGTTTTGTGTACCTGGTTTTTTATAGTTATGCAATTCCACTACTCAACAAACTTTGTACAACGCGAAGAAGTTTGAAAGCAAGAAAGATTGAATATTTAGTTGATGAACTATACCTACAGTGCGCTAAAGGAAGAATAAAAATCGCGGAATCACTGTTACATGCTACATATATATATATATATGTATACAAAATTTACTGAACATAAACGATGAACGAAACCAGTATAGATCAGAGATTGCCAGCTTGAATCAATGCAAAGAACAACGAGAAAGTTAGACTGAATGAACGGAATACGTAATAAACATAATGAACCTTCAGGAACAAGATGGAGGATTATGACGTAAAACACGGTCCTTTGGAAACTTGAAAACAGTTTCTATAAACACAACAAGAGACATCAAAGGAGTTATACGCAGTCATTGAATGAATTACATTTACTCAAGATATCAAAATCACAAAAGAGCTCATTCAACGAAAGAACATTTAGTTGTTCAGAAGCAATGACATGACTTAGATTTTCCTTTACATTTCTCAATATACCAATATAACCACCTGACATAGAATTACATTTGGGTTTTTCCATATAGATGTATCACACGAGGACACAGATTCATATTTAGGTTTTCCCCTCATAGCCAAATCAAGACCGGATTTTAAAATACCTTTAAGTTTCTCCAGACAGCCACATTACGATAGGACATAGATGTACAATTACGGTTCCCCATATAGTTATAACACGGGCAATAATTATGTTCTACAATCACAAAAACGTTCAAAACTTCTTTCTACACAGTACCCAACTAGAGGTTGTACCTTTCTACACAGTATCCACCTGGAGTTTGTATCTTTCTACACAGTATCCACCTGGAGTCTGTATCTTTCTACACAGTACCCACCTGGAGTTTGTATCTTTCTACACAGTACCCACCTGGAGTTTGCATCTTAAGACACAGTACCCACCTGTAGTTTGTATCGTTTTACACCACACACCCACTTGGATTTTGTATCCTTTTACGCTGTACTCACCTAGAGTTTGTATTGTTCTACACAATACCACCTGGAGTTTGTATCTTTTTACACCACACCTACATGGATTTTGTATCCTTTTACCCCGTACCCACCTGGAGTTTGTATCTTGGCTTAAATGGTTTGATGCCAACTGTATCGCCCACTGCAGTCCCGTACACAACCATGCCCACGTGGACATACTCTGGACCAATCTCTATTCCGTCTAAAAAGTTGGCCATGAAATGTGTCTGCTTAACCCATTCATATTTATTCAATCTTGAAGAACCGTCAACTAAAAACACTATGTCTGCCATAGTGCGACTTTCTATGCCTGAAACAAAGAAATACGTATCTTACTGATTTTTCTATATTCCTAAACATACAGCAGAAACGAGATTCGGCGTCTTGGTTTTTTTTTTAATGTCAAACTGACATGCAGAAAAATAAAGTGGGAACTGATTTATCCATTGTCTATATATTGTTCCAATCTAAACTTAAAAATGCATGAATATTTAATGGCAGCTATTACCTATTACTATAGAATGCATCTATCTATCGGTCTCTCTATATTAATGTCTGTCCTTACGTCTGTCCAACCACCCATTCATGAAGCGGTCTAACTATATTTCTACTGAACTATATATCCACTGATCCATCTGTTCCACACACACACACACACACACACACACACACACACACACACAGAGACACACACACTGATAATTGAAAAAAATACATAAAGAACTAATCACATATTAATTAAGAAATAACTTACACTCCTAACAGTGTACTGTGAATTGTCCTCAAATACTGTGCTTTTACAAACCCACAATTGACGACATACAGAACTAAACAAACTTTGCCAGCATGGATTGATTTTAACCTCATTCAGACCGTCAGCCTTTAACGAAACAATGAGCCGCCAACAGAGACATAGACAGTCATGAAGTCAAGTTAGTCCAATGCCTCCATATCATCAGAACTGAGAAATCCTTTTGGTAGACGTTTCGTCCTGACTCTGTGAAGCACTCTCAACATTTGATATTTAAGATTTTGTGTGAAATTAATAGTATTTTATGGCCGATTTTAGATCAAGGAGTGCCAGATACCCCCTCAAACAAAAAGCACAACAACAACAAAAAAACCAGTATCAGCACATTTCAACATATATGTGTTTGCAAATGATGACCCTCGTTACGAAACTGCCAGAGAAAAATTCTTTACTGATGAGGTGTCGCAACATTCTCTCATCCTCAATTGGACTGCAGAATCAAAAACGTTTACATAAACGCATTAGATACCCCACCCCACTAGTGACACGTACTAATAGGTGTACACTAATTTCCTATAACGACACACTTGCATTTTGCATAGCACAGCCTGTTACTAACAAATCGGCTAACTTAACATTAAAGGTGATCAATCTATCCTTGTTACCTAAATTATTTAACTTTATTCGACTATTGCGGTACATTTCATCCAATCATTAGAATTTGACAATTTAATTTAATTTAATTTAATTTAATTTAATTTAATTTAATTTAATTTAATTTAAAGATCATGCGTCATTTAATTAGGAATACCTCGCTAAAAACAAAAATTGAAGACCTGGTTCGAATAACATTTCATTGGACTAACACGTCCAACCACAAAATCTCAGCATTGCAGATACACGCGAGAGTACAACTGACATTATGTAGAGACGTGGTAGTAATTAGCAATTGAAACTGAGCACGTATGCGACAAGTCAAATGCCACCTTGGGACTTGGGACACAGTGATACAATGGTTTCGTAACACCGAGATACAATGTTTTTTTAGCGTCAAGGTACACCACCTGACACATGAGTCGAAGACGTCTGAGCTGCAAGCAATCATCAAAAAGTAGAAATCGACGTTAATGACCTAAGGCCAAAAAGAGACCCAACTCTCTCTCTCTCTCTCTCTCTCTCTCTCTCTCTCTCTCTCTCTCTCTCTCTCTCTATATATATATATATATATATATATATATATATATATATATATATATATATATGAGATATACCATTACTATTGATCTATCAAATTGCAATGTGCCCGTGGCACAATAATACGCATATATAAATATTCTAGCAACCGTCTGCAGTGGATTATAGATCCATGATGAATTTCCACATATAATCATTAGTGAAGTATGATAATAACTAGAAAAAGTATTAGAAATGCTCATTTTCTAAATGAATTTAATATAGTATGATAATAACTAGAAAAAGTATTAGAAATGATCATTTTCTAAATGAATTTAATATAGTATGAAAATAACTAGAAAAAATATTAGAAATGCTCATTTTCTAAATGAATTTAATATAGTATGATAATAACTAGAAAAAATATTAGAAATGCTCATTTTCTACATGAATTTAATATAGTATGAAAATAACTAGAAAAAATATTAGAAATGCTTATTTTCTACATGAATTTAATATAGTATGAAAATAACTAGAAAAAGTATTAGAAATGCTCATTTTCTAAATGAATTTAATATAGTATGATAATAACTAGAAAAAATATTAGAAATGCTCATTTTCTACATGAATTTAATATAGTATGAAAATAACTAGAAAAAGTATTAGAAATGCTCATTTTCTAAATGAATTTAATATAGTATGATAATAACTAGAAAAAATATTAGAAATGCTCATTTTCTAAATGAATTTAATATAGTATGATAATAACTAGAAAAAGTATTAGAAATGCTCATTTTCTAAATGAATTTAATATAGTATGAAAATAACTAGAAAAAGTATTAGAAATGCTCATTTTCTAAATGAATTTAATATAGTATGATAATAACTAGAAAAAATATTAGAAATGCTCATTTTCTACATGAATTTAATATAGTTAGAAAATAACTAGAAAAAGTATTAGAAATGCTCATTTTCTAAATGAATTTAATATAGTATGAAAATAACTAGAAAAAGTATTAGAAATGCTCATTTTCTACATGAATTTAATATAGTATGAAAATAACTAGAAAAAGTATTAGAAATGCTCATTTTCTAAATGAATTTAATATAGTATGATAATAACTAGAAAAAATATTAGAAATGCTCATTTTCTAAATGAATTTAATATAGTATGATAATAACTAGAAAAAATATTAGAAATGCTCATTTTCTACATGAATTTAATATAGTTAGAAAATAACTAGAAAAAATATTAGAAATGCTCATTTTCTACATGAATTTAATATAGTATGAAAATAACTAGAAAAAGTATTAGAAATGCTCATTTTCTAAATGAATTTAATATAGTATGATAATAACTAGAAAAAATAGAAATGCTCATTTTCTACATGAATTTAATATAGTATGAAAATAACTAGAAAAAATATTAGAAATGCTCATTTTCTACATGAATTTAATATAGTATGATAATAACTAGAAAAAATATTAGAAATGCTCATTTTCTACATGAATTTAATATAGTATGAAAATAACTAGAAAAAATATTAGAAATGCTCATTTTCTAAATGAATTTAATATAGTATGAAAATAACTAGAAAAAATATTAGAAATGCTCATTTTCTAAATGAATTTAATATAGTATGATAATAACTAGAAAAAATATTAGAAATGCTCATTTTCTACATGAATTTAATATAGTTAGAAAATAACTAGAAAAAGTATTAGAAATGCTCATTTTCTACATGAATTTAATATAGTATGAAAATAACTAGAAAAAATATTAGAAATGCTCATTTTCTAAATGAATTTAATATAGTATGATAATAACTAGAAAAAATATTAGAAATGCTCATTTTCTACATGAATTTAATATAGTATGAAAATAACTAGAAAAAATATTAGAAATGCTCATTTTCTACATGAATTTTATATAGTATGAAAATAACTAGAAAAAATATTAGAAATGCTCATTTTCTAAATGAATTTAATATAGTATGAAAATAACTAGAAAAAATATTAGAAATGCTCATTTTCTAAATGAATTTAATATAGTATGATAATAACTAGAAAAAGTATTAGAAATGCTCATTTTCTACATGAATTTTATATAGTATGAAAATAACTAGAAAAAGTATTAGAAATGCTCATTTTCTACATGAATTTAATATGGTTAACACTTTCATCACAATCCTTTCTGATTTATGTTCCCTCACCCTCTCATGCATAACTTAAAAACGAGGCAGAAATGTGGAGTAAGAGAGAAAATGAATTTGTGCCGGATTCAAATCTTGCAAGAGAATGACACCAAGTAATATGATGACGATGATGATGATGATGATGATGATGATGATGATGATGATGATGATGACGATGATGATGATGATGATGATGAATGATTCATGAGCTCTTTCTTTGGGATTCATCTACATTGTTTATCATTGATACAAAGTTGCAAAACATGTCGACATGATACGGTATATTCCTCGGTTACGTGGTACATATACTGTAATGTATTTAATGTTTTATTTGTTATGTCGTTTCATAAACATACTATAATGTTCTAATAATCGATTATCTTTAATTAAATACTAAAATGTCCAAAGACTGCCCCCCCCTCTCTCTCTCTCTCTCTCTCTCTCTCTCTCTCTCTCTCTCTCTCTCTCTCTCTCTATATATATATATATATATATATATACATATATATATATATATATATATATATATATGTCTAGGTTTGTTCTCATACTCTTCCAGCATCATGCCTTGTTGGTTGAATGTCCTAGGCTTTCTTCCTTGTTCTAAGTTTTAGAATCGTGAGTAATCTTTGTCCTTCGATCATTTTAGAATCGTGAGTAATCTTTGTCCTTCGATCATTTTAGAATCGTGAGTAATCTTTGTCCTTCGATCATTTTAGAATCGTGAGTAATCTTTGTCCTTCGATCATTTTAGAATCGTGAGTAATCATTGTCCTTCGATCATTTTAGAATCGTGAGTAATCTTTGTCCTTCGATCATTTTAGAATCGTGAGTAATCTTTGTCCTTCGATCATTTTAGAATCGTGAGTAATCTTTGTCCTTCGATCATTCTATCAATTAAGTTCCTTAGGTGCACTTTATTTGTGGATATTTTGTTTGTGTGTTTATCCAGTATTCATGTTTAGGAAAAAACCGAAGAAATAAATCACGAAGAAGAAATAAATCACGAAGAAATAAATCACGCGTTTGGATCGAGGAGCATTATTCGTACAAACGACTGCAGGGACATTTTTTTTAAAAAGAAATCCCTTCATACGATTGCAAAGACAAAGACAAGTATGTCAAGGCATTTTCGTGCAAACTATATTGGAAATAAAGTGGCTTAGTGATTAGCATTCTGAAATCATGACGGAGACGATGCGGGTTCGAATCCGATTATTCCATCAACCTGGGTTGCCTACTATGGTGTGTCCTTGAGCTCCACTTATAATAGCACAAAATAACCAACTTGTGCTGTTGTGCCGTAAAAACCTGTCTCAGAGTTTTCATTATTGTTTCTTTTCTTTAAAATAAAGGTATTATCGTATATTTTGCTACCCATAATAAACTTAGAAACAGCTGTTATAAAAAACCGCAGTTTTGAATTCTGCAAATAAAAGCTCTGAATAATTGTTACGTACATGGAGTTAACGGAACAGTAACTGGTGTTGTCATTGGTGTTGTTGGTGGTACCGTTGTGGTGGTAGTTATTGGTGGTGGCGTTGTTGTCTTGATAACTAGAATTCATAAAGAAAATAATCATAATTTAACACCTTTGAAACTATGATACTTGTACAACTATAAGCTGTAATATATAAACCAGTAAGATTGTACAATTGTAATAATAATTATAAAGCTAATATTATTACAATAATGAAACTGTAATAATTATAAAGTTAATATTATTACAATAATGAAACTGTAATAATTTTAATAAACCTGCAGTAATTGTACAACTTTAATACTTTAATAAATGTAATAAAACGGTAATAATTGTTATAAATCTGTAATAATTGTAATAAAACTAATAATTGTAATACAACTGTAATAACTGTACTTTTCTTATAGGCGAATTATTACTAAGGCTTAACTAACGATACTTCTGTAAATATGTATATAGCTAAGGAGAAGTTGTCTAAATCAGTGAGAAAATCAGAAGAATGATAAGGAAAAAATGATACGAAAGAATAAAATATTCGCCAGCAGAAAAATTACAAAATCTCATTAAGTGCATTCGTGTACATGGCAAGATTCAACAATATTCTATCTAGGTATATCAAATTTATGTTGCCTTACATGTGCAGCCCGACGGCTAAACACGGAAATAAAATAACAAGACATCCAGCGTATAATTGGACATACTGCCATCACGTTACCTTGACAAATGAGGTCCCTTAGTGACCTGACAATTAGCTGCAGTGATCTGAAATCCGTTACGTTGAACAGTTTCCTCTCGCTTGTGGCGATGCTACTCAACTCGTCCATAAATATTAGATCTCCTACACCAACAGCTATCATCACGATCCCGTCAGCTTTGGCAAGACTGGCCTGGTTTATGGTCTGGGCAGGGTAGGTGGACCGGCCATCGGTGATTATCACGGCAACCCGCGGGGCGCTAGGACGACCCTGAGTTTTTATCATCTCTCTCACTTTCTGGATGCCCAAGGCCGTGTCTGTACCAAAACGAGGCTGGGACAAGGTCTTCGCTCTAGCCATGATTACCTGTACGACAGAAATCAGAAATTCAAAATTATTCCTTAGCAGATAACATTACGAATATAGTTCGATTTTCTTGGAGCAAAGCGAAATTCGAGAGGTGTAGGTGCGTTTGTAAATTAAATGATACATAAATGATAAATGATAAATTGTACACTTGCACTCTATTGCTTGATTTTCACAAGAGAGTGATAGATGGGATGAGTAACGCCATCACGAAGGACTCGGATATCACAAAATAGCTATCACTCTAGTTCTAATACAAGACACACATGCCTTGTTGGCATTCAACACCAAATATTTCAGTAATGGGTGTAAGGGTGTCATTTATGTGACAAATATTCACCTCATTTGGATTATTATTATGCATCAACATTTCTTTGGAAGGTCATTATTTAGACGCCCCGGCAAGTGCATACGGCAAATCAATGTTACATTATGGAGACATGTTAGGAAGAAATGAATCTAAAGGTTTGATATAGTTACAATCCAGAATCATGTGATGTCATAATAAAAGCTATACATATTGATAAACATATTCGTAGTATCCTATATTGTGATGTCATAATAAAAGCTATACATATTGATAAACATATTCATACTATCCTATATTGTGATGATTGCACTCTTTTCTCGACCAAAGTTTAGTACATGGCCACAATTGTAAAATAACATAGAGATCGATAAGTTTCTTCTGGAATTTTCTTGATAACAGTTACGGAGCATTCCATAATAAGGAATGAATAGACTTTGATTAAAGAATATTAGTGTCAAATTTTATAAGAACAATTTGTAGTTAATTTATAATAAGCAAATGCGCATACATGACACATATGACCTTTAAGAAACTTAACATCGAGAAACAATTTACTTTATGCAGACAGGATGACAGTTTCAGAGATCGTTAACAGAGAGATGATCTTAAAAGTGACGACGAGCAAAATTAAAACAATAGGTACAATTACTATGTACATTGACAAACTCAAAGTGAACTGAAACATTCCTTTGTAACTTTGTTAACTTCAAACAACATATGAATGGACAGATAGTCGTTCGGAAAGGGAGATAAATTCAGATTGATAGACGTTCGGAAGGGGGAATAATTATGGATAGATAAATGTCTGAAAGGGAGATTATTATAAACAGATAGAGATGTCGATGAGGGGAAATAATTGTGGACAGATTGATGTTTGGAAGGGAGATTATTATAACAGATAGAACTCTAGTAGGGGAGATAATTACGAACATATAGATATTTGGAAGGATAAACCTTGAGACAGTGTGTCGAATGACTAAAGATGCTGTCTGCAAGGAAGACTCGTTAAAATCTTACCGGTTTGGGTTTGAATGGCGCTAGATCAATCGTCTCGCCGATTTGAGAGCTGTACACCACAACACCAGCGTGAATGGTCGTAGGACCAATTTGCAGGTTGTTGACCAGGTTGGCCACGAAGTTCGTCTGTCGCTTCCAGTCACTGGGGTGTATGCTGTCAGACCCGTCCATCAGGAATACAATGTCGGCGGGTACATCGCAAATTCTTCCTGGAAATAAAGTTTTGAAAAATATGAAAGAGAAGAATGATATTAACCGTTCCCTTACAGACATTATTTCACTTTACTAAGTCATGGCCAGTGTTATACACTCTAGTGATCTACTGTGTTCTTTAGAATTATTTGTCGTAAGTATGATTTTATTAGCAATTTTTATTATATTTCTGTAATGACAAAATACAATTTTGTTTCTTTTCTATTTCTATTTGCGAATGGTCTGGGGAAATCTCCAATATCTTAACTGACTGGAGTGTTTTGGCTTTTTATAGCACGGCAACACCAACAGGATTATTAGGCAGTTAGAGTAGACTACATTGCCTTAAGACACAGCAAGAAAATTGTTCCTGGCTAAAAAGATGGTAAGGTTTGATTACCCACACTTTATCAGCGAGCCCGATAACTGTGCCACCACGGATCATATTCCCATTCATCGTCTCTTATTAAAAACAATCGGACCGATCGGTCTACTATACATAACCCAGTCTGTAGTGGGTGCAAATCTCATCTTAGAATTTAGTAGCAGTCTGGATTAAGGAGATGGATAATTGAAAGCGTTGAAGGTAGGTTAAAGTATGTAGCTCTTCATGCAGAGCATTTCGGTTGCTAAAGTATCGCATAGTCGAAACTGGACTATCCTTATGGTGCTAAATAACTTTCTCCCTCCAAGTTAAGGCCTAGAAAATGATGCATATTCCTGCAAGTCAAAGTAAAGACAAGGATATACCTACCTCCAAGTCAAGGCCTTGACATGTATATATACTGTGTTCCTCTAAATCAAAGCCAGTACGATGACACAGACTTTATTCATCTAGACAAGGACATATGTTCATTCAAGTCAAAGACCATGTCAAGAAGTGTTCCCCATGTTAAAGCAAAGGCAAGGATATGTGTCAGACCAAGTTAAAACCTAGGCATGCGTTATGGTATATTTGATTTAATGTTTATTCTTCTGATTTTGTGTTATGTATATTTGATTTAATTTATATTCTTCTGATTTAATTAATTAAACCTAGGCATGAGGCATGTGTTATGTATATTTGAATTAATTAATAAAACCTAGGCATGTGTTATGTATATTTGAATTAATTAATTAAACCTAGGCATGTGTTATGTATATTTGAATTAATTAATTAAACCTAGGCATGTGTTATGTATATTTGAATTAATTAATTAAACCTAGGCATGTGTTATGTATATTTGATTTAATTTATATTCTTCAGATTTAATTAATAAAACCTAGGCATGTGTTATGTATATTTGATTTAATTTATATTCTTCAGATTTAATTAATTAAACCTAGGCATGTGTTATGTATATTTGATTTAATTTATATACTTCTGAATTAATTAACAAAACCTAGGCATGTGTTATGTATATTTGATTTAATTTATATTCTTCAGATTTAATTAATAAAACCTATGCATGTGTTATGTATATTTGATTTAATTAATTAAACCCAGGCATGTGTTATGTATATTTGATTTAATTTATATACTTCTGAATTAATTAATAAAACCTAGGCATGTGTTATGTATATTTGATTTAATTTATATTCTTCAGATTTAATTAATTAAACCTAGGCATGTGTTATGTATATTTGATTTAATTTATATACTTCTGAATTAATTAACAAAACCTAGGCATGTGTTATGTATATTTGATTTAATTTATATTCTTCAGATTTAATTAATAAAACCTATGCATGTGTTATGTATATTTGATTTAATTAATTAAACCCAGGCATGTGTTATGTATATTTGATTTAATTTATATTCTTCTGATTTAATTAATAAAACCTAGGCATGTGTTATGTAAATTTGATTTAATTTATATCCATGTTAAAACTTAGGCATGTGTTATTTATATTTGATTTCATTTATATCCATGTTAAAACTTAGGCATGTGTTATGTATATTTGATTTAATTTATATTCTTCTGATTTAATTAATTAAACTCAGGCATGTGTTATGTATATTTTATTTAATTAATGAAACCTAGGCATGTGTTATGTATATTTGATTTAATTTATATTCTTCTGATTTAATTAATTAAACCCAGGCATGTGTTATGTATATTTGATTTAATTTATATACTTCTGAATTAATTAACAAAACCTAGGCATGTGTTATGTATATTTGATTTAATTTATATTCTTCTGATTTAATTAATTAAACCTAGGCATGCGTTATGTATATTTGATTTAATTTATATTCTTCTGATTTAATTAATTGTTTGTTTGCTACTTTTAATTTCTTTGTTATTCCATTAGATGCATCTGTAATGTAATTTTATTTACTGGATGTCAAATGTTCCAGAAATTCAGTCAAGTTATTCAAAACTCAATATTGGAACTTTGTATATAAGGTTGGCATAGTTTCTCAACTTAACGATTGATTTGATGTAAACAATTTTAAAAAAAAAAATAATTATTTCTTGATGCGAATTTTATATAGAGTGAAACCGAGGCTGTAATGGAATACTTGACTTTAGATGTTGCAAGCTTCTACGTTGTAATTGCGAAATTCTGGTTTTACATGCAAGCTGACCCTCACCTGGGCATCTGTTGTACGCAGTAGCCAGTTTTAATAGTGATGTGTTGAGAAATTATTTCAGTTGGGGCTAGAAACACTAAGACGTCAATGTGTTTCTTCTGTTGTGACCAGTTTGAGTTTTATGTTTGAGTACAATATTGATTTTTTCTTCAAATTATTTGGACTCTAAGGGAATTTTCTTCTATGGAAATACATATGTCGGAATTAATTCTCGAACAATGCCAGTTATTGAAATTCACAAATATTAATTTTGTAGTTCAACAAAGAACCGTAGACAGTATTATATTGACCGCAGCATATGTCATCGCCTTCCATTTTGGATTTACGCCGGAAATCGAACTCAAATTCATTATATCATTTTATGACTATGACTTCTAATTTTTTATTCTTGGATTATTCTTGGATTATTCATGGATTTGATTCTTAAAACCTTAAGTTATTTTCATCATTATTACCTTATTTCTTTGTCTAGGGAAATAAATAATTTCTTGAATTTTACAAAACTTGTTTTCTTCACATCTACTGTTAATAAGAGCCTAAACAAGTGACACATATATGTTTGTTTCTCCAAGTTAAAGCCTAGGCATGTATGTGCTTTCATTCAAGTTAAAGTCTAGGCAAGGATATAATACGCCTTCACGTTCAAGCCAAGGCAAGTAAACGTGTTCCAACACCTTAAAGACTAGGCAAGTATATATACTTCTTCACGTTTAAGCCTAGGTAAACAAACGTGTTCCACCAAGTTAAAGACTAGACAAGAGTATTTGTTCCTCCAGTCAAAGCCAAAGCAGGGATACGTGTTCCTCCACGTAAAATCTTGGGCAAGGTCGATCGCTTGCGAACTGTTGGAGTTCTTATCTTTATAAAATTCTCATATATGTGTGTGTAAAATAATAGATTGCCCCTAATCGTCTCCAAAATACTTGCATAAAAAGTTTATAAAAGTTCAACAGATTTGAAAAGTTTGAAAATAATGGACTCTATTGTCAAATGCAGAAAAAAGTGGTGGTCGACGAATTTTTTTTAAAACTATGACAGTTTTTAGACAAAAACTAGTTTTCGGCAGCATAATGGTAACTAAAACTAGTTTCCGGCAACATAATGGTACTGATGCAGATTTAATCTGAAGCACGGGAAATAAAAAAACCAATTTTCGTAAGTAGATCAAATGTGAGTTGTACAAAAGTTTAAAAAAGAAATGTACCTTCTGGGAGCGGAAGAATACCGGGTGGCGTTGTAGGTATTTCTTGAGTTGTTGTCGTTGTAGATGTTGTAGTAAGGGCTGAAAAAGGAGAAAATTCAAACCAAATTTTAATTATACATGCCGATATTTTGTCATTCAACAAAATTTACTGTCTTATAACAAGTTTTATACATAAACTACACATGATGTCTACAATATTCAGCTAAAAAAAAGTTGCTTTACACAATAACATCTCAAGGAGAATTTAATAATTTTAATAAAGTTGCTTCACTCAATAAGATCGCAAGGAGAATTTAATAATTTTAATAAAGTTGCTTCACTCAATAAGATCTCAAGGAGAATTTAATAATTTTAATAAAGTTGCTTCACTCAATAAGATCTCAAGGAGAATTTAATAATTTTAATAAAGTTGCTTCACTCAATAAGATCTCAAGGAGAATTTAATAATTTTAATAAAGTTGCTTCACTCAATAAGATCTCAAGGAGAATTTAATAATTTTAATAAAGTTGCTTCACTCAATAAGATCGCAAGGAGAATTTAATAATTTTAATAAAGTTGCTTCACTCAATAAGATCGCAAGGAGAATTTAATAATTTTAATAAAGTTGCTTCAGTCAATAAGATCTCAAGGAGAATTTAATAATTTTAATAAAGTTGCTTCACTCAATAAGATCTCAAGGAGAATTTAATAATTTTAATAAAGTTGCTTCACACAATAACATCTCAAGGAGAATTTAATAATTTAACTTGTGAGATCTTTTCTACGAAGTGCTGAAATCTCCTTATTGACAACCAACCAGGATTTTCTTGAACACATGACTGAGATACGAACAATAACGTTGTTCGTTGAAGTAATTCCCATTTTGGATCATAGGACGGTACTCACAACGCCGAGTTAATTCAAATAAACATATACGCTTTTTTGTTAGAGGCAAACAAGGGTTTTTCCAATGGATGATCTCTGCATTGAAGGGTGTTGCTAACAATGACTGATAATGTGTTAGTCATACCCAAAATTAGTTTCAACTTTAATAAATGCAACTTGGATACTCAAAGAAAGATGAAGTGTGTATTACACCGATCGACTGTTATTTTCTAATATGATGCGAGCTACGGATGAACTTCACGTGTTTTGATATTACTGAATAGGAGCGACTCTCATCTATGTGCCGATATAATCGTATCCGGGAGAACATCACGAGTATGACGATTTAATCGTTTCGAGAGGAACATCATGTGTGTGCTGATATACTCGTATCATTAAGAATATCATGTGGTATCAATAAAACAACGCTTCCCCTGTCGAGACAAATCAAATATCATTGATGCCCCGTACTTAGTACACTGGATCCAATTATCATTCATGTATTGTACGCAGTACACTGAATTCAATTATCATCCCTGTACTGTACTCGGTACACTGGATCCAATTATCATTCCTGTACCGTATTCACTTATCATTTATGTACTATACTCAACACACTGGATCCAGTTCTCATTCATGTACTATACTCAACACACTGGATCCAGTTATGATTCCTGTACTGTATTCAGTACAAATGATCTAATTATCATTCCTGTGCTGTACAAACTACACTGAATACAGTTCCCATTCCTGTACTCTACTCAGTACACTGGATCAAATTAACATTACTGTACTTTACTGTACTTGTACTCAGTACACTGAATCAAATCCACATTCAAATCACTGTACTGTACTTAGTACACTGATCAAATTCTCATTATGTAGTATACTCAGGACACTGAATCTAATTGTTGGAAAGAATGATTAAACATGAGTTGTTAGTGCCAGTAAGAATACATTTCCTATTTGAATGATCCTTTATGTTTTCTGCTGTTAGAGACAGGAACAATCTCTTTCTCTCTTTAATTATCACATATTGCGGTTTTCCCCGATATAAATTAATTGGTACAAATACGATTTTCCACGATAGAAATTACAATGGTACAAATACGATTTTCCACGATATAAATTATATTGGTACAAATACGATTTTCCACGATAGAAATTACATTGGTACAAATACGATTTTCCCCGACAGAAATTACATTGGTACAAGTGCGATTTTCTAATTGATACAATACTGTCCAACATATAGATGAAATTCTCTCCGATTTAGTGCAAGCACAACACATTTGAGATTCTCTCTGATACAGTGAAAACACATCATATATAAAATTCTCCCTGATACACTGATGCAAGCAAAAGGGAAGAGCTATATCTGATGCGGAGACTTCAGCACACAAACAGGTTATTCCTGATAAAATGTCATCTGCATAAATGTTAGCTCTTCTCTGATACAGATACATCAACACCCAAATGAGGTTCTTCAACAAAGGTCACCTTCCCTCTGACATACAGTGGCATCATGTTTATGATGACGTCACTGTATGAGGGACTAGTCTCATTCTCTTTCATAAAGTGAAATCTTCACACTCGAGAGGTTCAACTTTATACAAAAAACACTGATGAGCTTCTCGCTGATACAATACTAGCACGCTAATTGTTTGTTCCCCCTTCTTCTGATGTAATGACGTCACCACGCTGATTGGGTACCTTCATTCTGATGTATTCAGGTTTGTTTTCCTGGTTTATTTCTTTTGACTAATTATATAGTTTGAATTTCATCATTAAACAATATTTTAGCATTTTGCATTGTTGTTTCCTCATATAACAACTTGTATACAAAATGTTAGCGAAAATAGGACTTGCAAATCTATTTTTTTGGTCTTTAAAAGTTTTGATAAGGTATTCGAATTTTTCATTCAGATTAATGTATGATACCTGTAATTATAAACTCATCGCAAAATGTCATCGGATCAGGGTGAGTCTAATTTGTCTACTGACGTCCTTGCGTCAGAAAGAACCCAATCAGTGTGATGTCATTGCAGCAAAAAGGATCCTATCACTGTAATGACGTCATTACATCAGAAAGAAACCAATTAGCGTAGTTTTAGTGTATCATAGCAACCATGGACAATTTTATTTGTGATTATGGACAGAAATTAAAATGTTTTGGGTTTATTTTATTTTCAAAGATTTCTAAAGATCTCGGTGCAATTTAATTTCCAATACCTCCACTTGTGCCTTTGCACACCATTAACACGCTTAACTGGGTATTAGGGTTGAGTGTGTGCTGAATATATTCCCACTCACCCAGGGTCCTCCATTCAGGTCGATGATTACTTAATAGCAGCCGCGACCTGAGGACCAAATTAAATAGTAGTCCTTGAATACATAAATGCCTGGGGGAAGCGGCACCATCCCCCCCCCCCCCGGAGTAATTAAATATCCAGCTTTGCTGGAAACTTAAAACAGTACTACATGCTCCTAGTGGGCGATACAGCTCTATAATTTAACCTCATCATTATCAAATGTGTGCATTCTATTCGATTTTCCCAAACTTTCAAGGCATTGAAAATGCTACCTCATTTTCCCCGTACTGTCAAAGACTTTAAAAGAATTACAAGAGCACATATATGAGGTTCTCAATGAAGCAATGATAGCAGCACATAATAAGTATTCCTCGAAATGATGACATACATAATTTGAATTATTTTGACTAAATACGTATTTTAAATTATATTTGGCTTAATACGTTTTTCAGATGAATTTGATTAAATACGTATTTTATATGAATTTGATTAAATACGTATTTTATATGAATTTGACATTTTACGTATTGTGTAAGATTTGGACTAAATATGCATTTTGGAAGATTTTCATGAAATACATACTTGATGAGATTTTGACTTAGAAAGTTGTATAGGAATTATTTTTATTTATTTAGGTCACAAAGTTCTGAACGTACTGTTAACGAGAAAACTGCGAAGTTCCTTGATAGCAACGAGTCAAGAGGATTAAGA
Organism: Unio delphinus; assembly: GCA_029339505.1. NCBI lineage: Eukaryota > Metazoa > Mollusca > Bivalvia > Unionida > Unionidae > Unio > Unio delphinus. The sequence goes on from JAQISU010000103.1 coordinate 3,679,438, forward strand.
AAAATGTACATTGCGTTTGATAATGATAAGCAATTCATGCTGCCTTGTGTGCTGAAAATTGACTTGTACAGTGCACGCTCTGTGGTTGTTACCTTCATTGCCTGCTCTAGGAATGTACATGACGATCATGTTTCCCACAGGTGTATGATTTTACGCAGATTGAAATTACTAGTTTCCAGGCTTACAAAATATGTTCATACAAAAGATGACAAATTACAAATTTTTACATCGTTTATTTTCTCTGGTACACCTACTGATGTATTTCTCTCGGGTTAGGCCCAAGGCAATGACGCTCATACTAACATTTACGCTCGATATACTCCGAATGCATTTTTCAAATGACCTAAGCTCTAGAATTATGCTACAATGCACTTTATACTGTTTTAATAGCACAGCGCTCCTAATATAATATGACGCATGGAATGATGCGTAGTTGTCCATCTCAATGTATGTGTACAAATGCACCTACATTAGCATATCCTACCTCGAAAAAAAAAGGATTCGGGTTTACCGTTACAAGTTACGTCTTTACAAACGCCTAATGAGGTTTAGCGGATACAGACAGAGAGACAGACAACTAGACAGACAGGCAAGGTTTACCTCGGTAAACCATTTACTACAAGAGAAAGTATTGTTTAATTTATACACGACTTACCTGTGAAAATACGCATGTATTAACAGAAAAGATTTATATGATAAACTACGTATGTATTAACACACAAGACTTATCTTGGTAAACAACGCATGCATTAACACACATTAATTGGTAAACTACGTATGTATTAACAGACAAGACCTACCTAAATGCTAATAATAAGTCTTTAAAAGAATCAAGTTGTTAGGTTTAAAGGACTTTCAAATATTCAGGTTAGAATTCAGGAAGTTGCTCGTAAGTCCGTTTTTCTTTTTCGGGAGTTAGGGTTGGTAGTAGTCATGTGATAGTTCTAAAAATTCAGTTAGTGATTAATATAATAACAGCAAACTTCGCACACGGCCAACAAATTGATTCGAGATGGATGAAAAAGAGGCAAACCAGTGTTTTTAAGCGGATCTGAAAAAACAATGTGACAAAATAAGACACGCGTGAATATTGGTGATCATTTGGCGTGCGTGAATTACTTTTTTGACTGCGAATATGAACCAAAGAGATTCTGATACTGTGTGGTATTGGTGTCTTATGTTTACAGGATTGACGTCATCTCAATTTGTGTTCAAGCTTTCGAATCAAATCAGTTTACACCATGATGTTACCTATCAACATGGGAAAATTCCGTACACATTCGTACAAATCTGAACAAAATGGCCAGGTCTTTCAGTTCGAGGGAGAATTTACATGGCTCATAGTGTGATGTGATTTTGCTAACACAGGACAATATTTAAAACAATGTATTTCAGATGATTTTGCTAACACAGGACAATATTTAAAACAATGTATTTCAGATGATTTTTTCTAACACAGGACAATATTTAAAACAATGTATTTCAGATGATTTTGCTAACACAGGACAATATTTAAAACAATGTATTTCAGATGATTTTGCTAACACAGGACAATATTTAAAACAATGTATTTCAGATGATTTTGCTAACACAGGACAATATTTAAAACAATGTATTTCAGATGATTTTGCTAACACAGGACAATATTTAAAACAATGTATTTCAGATGATTTTGCTAACACAGGACAATATTTAAAACAATGTATTTCAGATGATTTTTTCTAACACAGGACAATATTTAAAACAATGTATTTCAGATGATTTTGCTAACACAGGACAATATTTAAAACAATGTATTTCAGATGATTTTGCTAACACAGGACAATATTTAAAACAATGTATTTCAGATGATTTTGCTAACACAGGACAATATTTAAAACAATGCTATTCAGATGATTTTGCTAACACAGGACAATATTTAAAACAATGTGTTTCAGATGATTTTGCAAGTAATGGCGGTGTTAGGGCTGTAAGAAAGAAGTGCGTCACGTTATCACTTAAATACATAAAAATGACATTTGACGTTTTTTTACGCAAACAATGTCAGTACAAATATACACTAGCACATAGCACGTATATATAAGGTTCGGATCAATAAAATACGACGAAAAACAAATAATGTATATTATCTAGACAGACCTCATCCTATCTGTGAACTTCTAACTACAGATTGGGTCCTGATATTTGACTCCAATTGCAATCTTTATAAACTGAAGGTTAACAGATTTACCTTGACAGATGATGTCAGGATGTCAGTATACACAGACAAATTTGACATATTTACTTTGACAGATGACGTCAGGATGTCAGTATATACATACGAAAGTTTAACATATTTACTTTGAAAGTTTGACATATTTACTTTGACAGATGACGTCAGGATGTCAGTATATACAGACGAAAGTTTGACATATTTACTTTGTCAGATGACGTCAGGACGTCAGAATACACAGACGAAATTTTGACATTTATTTTGACAGATGATATCAGTATACCCGACAATAGTTTAATATATTTACTTTGACAGATGATGTTAATATATACAAATACGAACGTTTGACAGATTTACCTTCAGAGATGTTGTCAGTATAGACAGACGAAAGTTTGACAAATTTACTTTGACAGATGATGTCAACATATACACAGACGAAAGATTGACAGATGCCCCTTGACAGATTATGTTATTATACACAGAAGAAATATAAGGTCTCACTTACACAAGCAGATGAGGTTTCGTAATGCCTGCACGGTTTGTTCAAGTGCTGCGAAGTCCTGGACATAGAAATGTTCCCCTGAGGATGCGATTTGGTTCAACTCAGCATCGAAAATTTGAGACCCCACTCCCACCGAAATGATCGTCATCTTTTGCATTTTAGCCAAATTAGCCTGCAGAAATAAAGAAATTTATAACCATACCTACCTACCTACCTACCTCCATCCATCCATCCATCCATCCATGCATGCATGCATGCATGCATGCATACATACATACATACATACATACATACATACATACATACATACATACATACATACATACATACATACATACATACATACATACATACATACATAAAAAGAATAGTTTTTGATTTATCAGTCTTTTTAATCACAATACTCAGGTCATAAATTAGAAATATTAATATAACATAAATTAGATTATGTAAAGACTAAATTTATTATTAGAAATATTAATATAACATAAATTAGATATGTAAAGACTAAATTTATTATTAGAAATATTAATATAACATAAATTAGATATGTAAAGACTAAATTTATTATTAGAAATATTAATATAACATAAATTAGATATGTAAAGACTAAATTTATTATTAGAAATATTAATATAACATAAATTAGATATGTAAAGACTAAATTTATTATTAGAAATATTAATATAACATAAATTAGATATGTAAAGACTAAATTTATTATTAGAAATATTAATATAACATAAAGTAGATATGTAAAGACTAAATTTATTATTAGAAATATTAATATAACATAAATTAGATATGTAAAGACTAAATTTATTATTAGAAATATTAATATAACATAAATTAGATATGTAAAGACTAAATTTATTATTAGAAATATTAATATAACATAAAGTAGATATGTAAAGACTAAATTTATTATTAGAAATATTAATATAACATAAATTAGATATGTAAAGACTAAATTTATTATTAGAAATATTAATATAACATAAATTAGATATGTAAAGACTAAATTTATTATTAGAAATATTAATATAACATAAATTAGATATGTAAAGACTAAATTTATTATTAGAAATATTAATATAACATAAATTAGATATGTAAAGACTAAATTTATTATTAGAAATATTAATATAACATAAATTAGATATATAAAGACTAAATTTATTATTAGAAATATTAATATAACATAAAGTAGATTATGTAAAGACTAAATTTATTATTAGAAATATTAATATAACATAAATTAGATATGTAAAGACTAAATTTATTATTAGAAATATTAATATAACATAAATTAGATATGTAAAGACTAAATTTATTATTAGAAATATTAATATAACATAAATTAGATATGTAAAGACTAAATTTATTATTAGAAATATTAATATAACATAAATTAGATATGTAAAGACTAAATTTATTATTAGAAATATTAATATAACATAAATTAGATATGTAAAGACTAAATTTATTATTAGAAATATTAATATAACATAAATTAGATATGTAAAGACTAAATTTATTATTAGAAATATTAATATAACATAAATTAGATATATAAAGACTAAATTTATTATTAGAAATATTAATATAACATAAAGTAGATTATGTAAAGACTAAATTTATTATTAGAAATATTAATATAACATAAATTAGATATGTAAAGACTAAATTTATTATTAGAAATATTAATATAACATAAATTAGATATGTAAAGACTAAATTTATTATTAGAAATATTAATATAACATAAAGTAGATTATGTAAAGACTAAATTTATTATTAGAAATATTAATATAACATAAATTAGATATGTAAAGACTAAATTTATTATTAGAAATATTAATATAACATAAATTAGATATGTAAAGACTAAATTTATTATTAGAAATATTAATATAACATAAATTAGATATGTAAAGACTAAATTTATTATTAGAAATATTAATATAACATAAATTAGATATGTAAAGACTAAATTTATTATTAGAAATATTAATATAACATAAATTAGATATATAAAGACTAAATTTATTATTAGAAATATTAATATAACATAAAGTAGATTATGTAAAGACTAAATTTATTATTAGAAATATTAATATAACATAAATTAGATATGTAAAGACTAAATTTATTATTAGAAATATTAATATAACATAAATTAGATATGTAAAGACTAAATTTATTATTAGAAATATTAATATAACATAAAGTAGATATGTAAAGACTAAATTTATTATTAGAAATATTAATATAACATAAATTAGATATGTAAAGACTAAATTTATTATTAGAAATATTAACATAACATAAATTAGATATGTAAAGACTAAATTTATTATTAGAAATATTAATATAACATAAATTAGATATGTAAAGACTAAATTTATTATTAGAAATATTAATATAACATAAATTAGATATGTAAAGACTAAATTTATTATTAGAAATATTAATATAACATAAATTAGATATGTAAAGACTAAATTTATTATTAGAAATATTAATATAACATAAATTAGATATGTAAAGACTAAATTTATTATTAGAAATATTAATTTAACATAAATTAGATATGTAAAGACTAAATTTATTATTAGAAATATTAATATAACATAAATTAGATATGTAAAGACTAAATTTATTATTAGAAATATTAATATAACATAAATTAGATTATGTAAAGACTAAATTTATTATTAGAAATATTAACATAACATAAATTAGATATGTAAAGACTAAATTTATTATTAGAAATATTAATATAACATAAATTAGATATATAAAGACTAAATTTATTATTAGAAATATTAATATAACATAAATTAGATATGTAAAGACTAAATTTATTATTAGAAATATTAATATAACATAAATTAGATATGTAAAGACTAAATTTATTATTAGAAATATTAATATAACATAAATTAGATTATGTAAAGACTAAATTTATTATTAGAAATATTAATATAACATAAATTAGATATGTAAAGACTAAATTTATTATTAGAAATATTAATATAACATAAATTAGATATATAAAGACTAAATTTATTATTAGAAATATTAATATAACATAAATTAGATATGTAAAGACTAAATTTATTATTAGAAATATTAATATAACATAAATTAGATATGTAAAGACTAAATTTATTATTAGAAATATTAATATAACATAAATTAGATATGTAAAGACTAAATTTATTATTAGAAATATTAATATAACATAAATTAGATTATGTAAAGACTAAATTTATTATTAGAAATATTAACATAACATAAATTAGATATGTAAAGACTAAATTTATTATTAGAAATATTAATATAACATAAATTAGATATGTAAAGACTAAATTTATTATTAGAAATATTAATATAACATAAAGTAGATTATGTAAAGACTAAATTTATTATTAGAAATATTAATATAACATAAATTAGATATGTAAAGACTAAATTTATTATTAGAAATATTAATATAACATAAATTAGATATGTAAAGACTAAATTTATTATTAGAAATATTAATATAACATAAAGTAGATTATGTAAAGACTAAATTTATTATTAGAAATATTAATATAACATAAATTAGATATGTAAAGACTAAATTTATTATTAGAAATATTAATATAACATAAAGTAGATATGTAAAGACTAAATTTATTATTAGAAATATTAATATAACATAAATTAGATATGTAAAGACTAAATTTATTATTAGAAATATTAACATAACATAAATTAGATTATGTAAAGACTAAATTTATTATTAGAAATATTAATATAACATAAATTAGATATGTAAAGACTAAATTTATTATTAGAAATATTAATATAACATAAATTAGATATGTAAAGACTAAATTTATTATTAGAAATATTAATATAACATAAATTAGATATGTAAAGACTAAATTTATTATTAGAAATATTAATATAACATAAATTAGATATGTAAAGACTAAATTTATTATTAGAAATATTAATATAACATAAATTAGATATGTAAAGACTAAATTTATTATTAGAAATATTAATATAACATCGCTTTTGATGATCATCATATAATATATTTTATGTGATGAATTCGTTGTAAAAATCAAAATGGGAGTCACGTGCACCAGGTGGTATGAAAGATGAATGAATTGTTTTAAAATAACACATTTTTTTTAGAATGAAACGAATTTTTTTTCACCCTCTGAATTATGCATGATTATCAAAAGAATTTCAATTTCAGGTCTCAAGAAAAATATGGATGGATGGATGGACAGACAGACAGACAGATAGACAGATAGACAGATAGATAGATAGATACCTGGTAAATAGTGTCTCGTGGATTGGTTGAGCGTCCGTCTGTAATGACCACGATGATTTTAGGTGCATGCTGCCGACCCTGTTCGCCTATCATTTCTATGGCGGCGGAGATTCCTTTGGCAGTGTTCGTACCGAATTTCGGGTGTGCCAAATTCCGAGCAAAGATTTTCAAAACCAGCTTACCCTTAAATGGCTGCAGACTGATGAATAATAAAATACTAATCATTTGTATTGTGCTGTCGTTGCTGTTGCCAACTATAATAATAATAATAATAATAATAATAATAATAATAATAATAATAATAATAATAATAATAATAATAATAATTGAGGACGACGAAGAAGAAAATGAAAAATTTCCATGAGCTATAGTTTTTTTTAACCTGTACGATTGCGCAAATGTGGCACTTTGTGCAGTGGATCATGCATTCACCACTCCATTTTTAATCACCCCCACCCCAAATGTAATCACACCCACCTCAATATATAATCACACCCAACCCCATATATAATCACACCCATCCACACAAATAATCACATACACCCCATATATAATCAAACCCAACCCCATATATAATCACACTAACCTAAAATATAATCACACCCAACCCCATATATAATCACAACCAACCCCAACTATAATCACACCCAGCTACACATATAATCACACTCAAACCCATATAAAATCACCTACACCTCCATATATCAGCACACCGAAAAACAAATATAATCAAACCATACCACATATGTAATCACCCCCACCCCCATTTATGACCACACCCAACCCCATATGTAATCACACCAAACCCCATATATACTCATACTACCAACCCAAAATATAATTACACCCAGCCCCATATATAATCACAAAACCCAAAATATAATCACACCCAAACCCCATATATAATCACACCAGCCCAAAATATAATCACACCCAACCCCATATATAATCACACCAACCCAAAATATAATCACACCCAATCCCATATAAAATCACACCAACCCAAAATATAATCACACCCAACCCCAACTATAATCACACCCAGCTACAAATATAATCACACTCACACCCATATAAAATCACCTACAACTCCATATATAATCACACCGAAAAACAAATATAATCAATCCATACCACATATGTAATCACCCCACCCCCATTTATAACCACACCCAACCCCATATGTAATCACACCAAACCCCATATATAATCACACCAACCAAAAATATAATCACACCCAACCCCATATATAATCACACCAACCCAAAATATAATCACACCCAACCCCATATATAATTACACCAACCCAAAATATAATCACCCCCACCCCCATTTATAACCACACCCAACCCCATATGTAATCACACCAAACCCCATATACTCATACTACCCCACATACAATCACACTAATCCCCATATATAATTAAACCTAACCCTATACATAATCACTCCAACCAAATATATAATCACACCAAACCCCAAATGTAATCACACCAACCCAATATATAATCACACCCAACCCTATATATAAACACACCCAACCCCATATATAATCACACCCAACCCCATATATAATCACAACCAACCCAAGATGTAATTACACCCATCCCAAAATGTCATCACACAACCCAATATAAAATCACATCCACACCCAGCAGTAAATGTGATCACACCCAACCCCAAATGTACAATAATGGATACAATCTCACCCGACACCAATAAGTTTATAAATATACAACAATGGATACCATCAAAAAGATTCCATTAAGTTTATAAATGTACAACAATGGATACCATCAAAAGATTCCATTAAGTTTATAAATGTACAACAATGGATACCATCAAAAAGATTCCATTTAGTTTATAAATGTACAACAATGGATACCATCAAAAAGATTCCATTAAGTTTATAAATGTACAACAATGGATACCATCAAAAAGATTCCATTAACTTTATAAATGTACAACAATGGATACCATCAAAAAGATTCCATTAAGTTTATAAATGTACAACAATGGATACCATCAAAAAGATTCCATTAAGTTTATAAATGTACAACAATGGATATCATCAAAAAGATTCCATTAAGTTTATAAATGTACAACAATGGATACCATCAAAAAGATTCCATTAAGTTTATAAATGTACAACAATGGATACCATCAAAATGATTCCATTAAGTTAATAACTGTATAACGTGGGGGGGGGGGGGTAACGTAAGACAGATTCCATTAAATTAATACGTGTATAACAGGGGTTTGTATCATCAGACAGATTCCATTAAATTAATACGTGTATAACAGGGGTTTGTATCATCAGACAGATTCCAATAAGTTAATACGTGTATAACAGGGGTTTGTATCATCAGACAGATTCCAATAAGTTAATACGTGTATAACAGGGGTCTGTACCATCAGACAGATTCCATTAAGTTAATACGTGTATAACACTGGTGTACCATTAGACATATTCCATTAAGTTAATACGTGTATAACACTGGTGTACCATTAGACAGATTCCATTAAGTTAATACGTGTATAACACTGGTGTACCATTAAACATATTCCATTAAGTTAAAAAGTGTATAACACGGGAGGCGCGGGTTTGTACCATCAGACAGATTCCATTACGTTAATAGGTGTATAACATGGAGGGGGGTGGGGTGGGCTGTACCATCAGATAGATTCCATTAAGTTAATAAGTGTATAACGCGGGTGTACCATCATAAGACCCAATTAAGTTAATAAGTATATAACACGACGGGGAGGGGGATGGTCTGTACCATCAGAAAAATTCCATTAAGTTAATACTTGTATAACACGGGTGTACCATCAGAAAGATTCCATTAAGTGAACAAGTGTATAACAAGGGTAACCATCAGACAGATTCCATTAAGTAAATAAGTGTAAAAAAAATACGGTGGTATCATCAGACAGATTCCATTAAGTTAATAACTGCATAACACGGGTGTACCATCAAACAGATTCCATTAAGTTAATAAGTGTATAAAAGGGGTAACCATCAGACAGATTCCATTAAGTTAATAAGTGTAAAAAAAAATACGGTGGTATCATCAGACAGATTATATTAAGTTAATAACTGCATAACACGGGTGTACCATCAAACAGATTCCATTAAGTTAATAAGTGTATAAAAGGGGTAACCATCAGATAGATTCCATTAAGTTAACAAGTGTATAACACGGGGGTATCATCAGGCAGATTCCAATAAGTTAATACGTGTATAACAGGGGTCTGTACCATCAGACAGATTCTAATAAGTTAATACGTGTATAAAAGGAGTCGGTACCATCAGACAGATTCCATTAAGTTAACAAGTGTATAACAGTGGTAACCATCAGACAGATTCCATTAAGTTAACAAGTGTATAACAGTGGTAACCATCAGACAGATTCCATTAAGTTAACAAATGTATAACACGGGGGTATCATCAGACGATTCCATTAAGTTAATAAATGTATAACACGGGGGTATCATCAGACAGATTCCATTAAGTAAACAAGTATATAACAGGGGTAATCATCAGTCATATAATATTAAGTTAATACGTGTGTATCAGGGGTCTGTATTATCAGATTCCATTAAGTTAATAATTGTATAACAGAGGTATGTACTATCAGACAGATTCCATTAAGTTAATAATTGTATAACAGAGGTATGTACTATCAGACAGATTCCATTAAGTTAATAATTGTATAACAGAGGTATGTACTATCAGACAGATTCCATTAAGTTAATAATTGTATAACAGAGGTATGTACTATCAGACAGTTTCCATTAAGTTAATAATTGTATAACACGGGTGTACCATCATACAGACCCAATTAAGTTATTAAGTGTATAACACGAATGGGGGGGGGGGGGGAGGAGAGGGTCTGTACCATCAGACAGATTCCATTAAGTTAATAAGTGTATAACAGGGGTAACCATCACAAATAAGACAATTCAGGTTATCAGATCAAACTGAGACCGAAGACGGATGACGGAGAGTAGATAACATCCCGTATTTTCCTTCGTTATGGATTAATGACATTGGTTAGATTTACAATGCAAATAGGGTGTGAATATATATATATATATATATATATATATATATATATATATATATATATATATATATATATATATATATATATATATATATATAGAAACACATCTTAACATTATACATACAATCATTTTCAACATATTCTGTTTTCATTTTATCCATTTCGTCCAGATACGGATGACAATGATGCAAACTAAATTTCATTCCTTTATTTAAACTAAATTTCATTCCTTTTTTTAAACTAAATTTCATTCCTTTAATTAAACTAAATTTAATTCCTCTTTGAATAGAGATACGTAATGTTAAGCGAATGTATTGATCACAAGATTCTTAAACTTCATTTTTATTATTAATTAATTTCTTGATTAGGCTGAAGATATACAGTTAAGTTTACTTTCATCCTTAGTGAAAGAAATTGAAACAGTCAGCTAAATCATGTACGGACAAATAAGTTTGTGTTTATGTGTGTGTGTGTGTGTGTGTGCGCGCGTTTGCGTGTATGTATGTGTTTATGTGTGTGATTATTTATGTGTGTGTTATGTGTGTGTGTTATATGTATAAGTTTATATGTGTTTGTGTGTGTGTGTGTGTGCGAGCGCGCGTTTGCGTGTATGTGTGTGTTTATTTGTGTGTGTGTATGTGTGTGTTATGTGTGTGTGTTTATGTGTGTATGTTTTTATGTGTTTATGTGTGTGTGTGTGTGTGTGTGTGTGTGTGTGTGTGTATGTGTTTTAGAGAAAGAAAGTAAAATCCCTACCCAACAGTTTCACCGATGAGAGTACTATACACTATCATGCCGATATGGATGGCTTGCGGACTGATTTCAAAGTTATCGATCAGGTTGGCAACAAAGTTCTTCAGGCGGGAAAAATCCAGATCACTGATGCTGTCAGACCCGTCAATGACAAAGACGATGTCAGCCGGAACGTCGCATATACGATCTATTGCAGAACGATGATTATATTATCTATTAATCGAGTACTTAATCGATACAACAATAAATACATTTGTATATGTCTCAAGTGTTAATATATTGTGCGTTATTGAAGATTTTGAAAACTAATAGTTCATATTTGAAATGAATATAATTCTAATTATACTTCACGTGTACACATAAAGTTTTAGAATTTGAATAAAATTTTACAGAGCTAGTGTGTTCTTTATAAAATCTAACAATAAGGACATTAGGTTTTTTCTCCATAAAAATACTAAAACTGACAATAACATTAACATTCACACAATTTTTTCATATCATTAAAACCGCAGATAATATTAAAATGTATGCACATCATTTATGAATATCTTAAATAATGAAACAGCTTCTGAATTTAAACTTAGGGGTCAAAGTACATGCACATAATATTTTGTCAGTGTCAAGAAGTCTTTCCAAAGTCTTCGGTAGTGAGTCTCTCTTATTTTTTATTAGGGAGTATTTCTAGTCTTCATTAAAGAATCTCCCAAAGTATTTATTAAAAATCTCAAAGTATTTATTAAGGAGTCTCTCAAAGTCTTTATTAAGGAGTCTCCCAAAGTCTTTAATAAAGAGTCTCCCAAATCTTTATTATGGAGTCTCTGGAGTCTCCCAAATCTTTATTATAGAGTCTCCCAATTATTTATTAAGGAGTATCCCGAAGTCTTCATTATGAATCTCCCAAAGTCTTTATTAAGCAGTTTCCTAAGTCTATATTAAAGAGTCTCCCAAAATCTATATTAAGGTGTCTCCCAAAGTCTATATTATAGAGTCTCCTGTGGTATTTATTAAGGAGTCTCCCAAAGTCTTGATTAAGGAGTCTTTCCAAAGTCTTTATTAAGATGTTTCCCAAAGTCTTTATTAAGGAGTCTCCCTAAACAAAAGAGATTGAGCAGCACATTGCTGAATTTATTGACGATTAAAAGAAATGTTTAAAAGCTACATTCATGACAGATTGACTGATAGGCAGACAGACAAACAGACAGACATACTCTGAGGTAGAGGGATGAACGGCGGTGTTGTGGGAGGTGCAAACGTAACCGGTGGCGTCTTGGTAGTGGTAATTACTGAAAATAATAATAATAATAATAATAATAATAATAATAATAATAATAATAATAATAATAATACAAGCATCAGCAAGAATAACAAAAAGCAACAACATCAATTTCTTTGATAATCCGATGGAAAAATATACAAGCTGTTGGCGTACATTTTACCGAAAGAACTTATTCTGTGTTATATAGTGAATGAATTAGTAAGCAAATATTTTATTTTTAAAAAGAAAACAGTATATCGTTGTGTAGTAAATATAAAGTCGATAACAAAATATTCACTTGCTTCTATCTTGCCACTTTTACAGAGTTTTTTTTTGACATCATTCACTTTTCTTCTACAATTAAAATGATTAATGTAGACCACGCTTTATTTAACTAACAATATATCAGGACTTTCCATAGCTCAGAAAATCATTGAGCCCTTTGGACTGCCCAATGGTCAAGTTAAACATGAAAATCAATGAGCCCTTTGGACTGCCCAATGATCAAGTTAAACATGAAAATCAATGAGCCCTTTGGACTGCCCAATGGTCAAGTTAAACATGAAAATCAATGAGCCCTTTGGACTGCCCAATGGTCAAGTTAAACATGAAAATCAATGCAAATTTACTGAACATAATTTAAAAATGGAAGAAGCCACCAAGAATGTGACTTAAAATTTATGTTGTAGCCAAACGTAATAAATAAATAAATAAATAAATAAATAAATAAATAAATAAATAAATAAATAAATAAAAAATAAATAAATATACGGATTTAGTGTAACGGTAACTATTATGGTACAGTTGCAAATGACTACCGACCTGACCCCAATAAAACTTTTTCCGAAAAGGCTTCATTTATCATTATCAATAGTGTGCCATTTAAATTGCTAGAAAGAGATCAGTCGATCGCACAGTCCTAATATGTAATTAAAATTACATTAATAAACGTAACCTGACACACGTAATGCCGAAGTTAACCAATGAGTCAATCATTCGAAAGATATCCTTTCATTACCTCTGCAAATCATTGCCCTAACATCAGCTTCAATGCTTCTCAAAGCGTTGAAATCTGGTACGGGATAATACTTCTTTTCACTGGATGCAATCTGTTTCAGTTCTTCTATGAAGATGTTATTTCCAACCCCTACAGAAAAAATCCTAATCCCCTCTTCTTTCGCCATTTTTGCCTGTTCTAAGGTGGCTTGAGGGTTCTCGGAGCTCCCGTCCGTGATTACAATAAGAATCTTTGGAGCTCCTTTTCGGTTTGCAGGCTGGGACTTGAAGGTCTCACGGACCCTTTCTATTCCTTTTGCAGTATTGGTGGAAATTCCAATGGGATGGCGGAGCGTAGTAATGCGGGCTCGGAGCACAGGCTTGGGTTTGAATGGTGTCAGGCCAATATGGTCGCCAATATCGGCGCTATAAATAACCACGCCAGCGTGAATTGCATCCTTGGAAATGTCCAGATCATTTACCAAACGAGAGACAAAGCTCTTTTCTTGTTCCCATTCCTGTTGGTCAATACTGTCAGAACCGTCCATAAGAAACATTACGTCTGCTGGATCAGAACAGACTATATCTAGAAAAAGAATGGCAATCGGATTATAAGTGTATATATAAAAATGTATCAAAATAGTGTTACGAAAAAACAGAACAGACTATATCTAGAAAAAGAAAGGCAGTTGGATTATAAGTGAATAGATAATGTATCAAATTAGTTTTGCGAAACATCAGAACAGACTACGTTGCTTCAAATTAATTCTCAAATAGCTTTACAAGAACGATTGATGATTACGTTATATCAATTACAGTCCCGTGCGCTAGCTTATTATTTTAAAAAAATAATTAAAAAGCATAAACAGGAACCGTTTTGCTGCATTACTGGAATAAGAGACTTACAAGAAAGAAAGACTAAACAAAGTTTCATATTATTTTTAAAAGTAAACAATTTGTTGATTTGCGTTCTTAAAGTGTTATTATTTCTCATAATAGTGATCGGATCAAGATATACAGTATTCATTTCCAGCTATGTAACGTTATTTCTTGTCAAACTGGAGAGAGAGAGAGAGAGAGAGAGAGAGAGAGAGAGAGAGAGAGAGAGAGAGAGAGAGAGAAAGAGAGTTTCTACCATGGAAGTCGGATTATGGGTACGCTTACGATCTGAATGATGCGAGTGGGGAATAGAATGAATAGTTGCTTACTTTGTGGTGTAATCTTTGCATCTGTATAAACATCAGTTTAAAAAATAGAGGTACTTACTTTGTGGTGTAATCTTTGCATCTGTATAAACATCAGTTTAAAAAATAGAGGTACTTACTTTGTGGTGTAATCTTTGCATCTGTATAAACATCAGTTTAAAAAATAGAGGTACTTACTTTGTGGTGTAATCTTTGCATCTGTATAAACATCAGTTTAAAAAATAGAGGTACTTACTTTGTGGTGTAATCTTTGCATCTCTATAAACATCAGTTTAAAAAATAGAGATACTTACTTTGTGGTGTAATCTTTGCATCTGTATAAACATCAGTTTAAAAAATAGAGGTACTTACTTTGTGGTGTAATCTTTGCATCTGTATAAACATCAGTTTAAAAAATAGAGGTACTTACTTTGTGGTGTAATCTTTGCATCTGTATAAACATCAGTTTAAAAAAAAGAGGTACTTACTTTGTGGTGTAATCTTTGCATCTGTATAAACATCAGTTTAAAAAATAGAGGTACTTACTTTGTGGTGTAATCTTTGCATCTGTATAAACATCAGTTTAAAAAATAGAGGTACTTACTTTGTGGTGTAATATTTGCATCTGTATAAACATCAGTTTAAAAAATAGAGGTACTTACTTTGTGGTGTAATCTTTGCATCTGTATAAACATCAGTTTAAAAAATAGAGGTACTTACTTTGTGGTGTAATCTTTGCATCTGTATAAACATCAGTTTAAAAAATAGAGGTACTTACTTTGCGGTGTAATGCTTTTCAGCTGTGTAAGCACAAATATAACAAATGCAGTCCACTTCATCTTCTTATTTCTGAAAATAGTAGAAAAAAACAGATTTGAAACCTAGAAATGTTAATTTTGCTGCACACCAACGAATTAAACATGGCAAACAAGAAAACAAGCAGCCAAGCTAGAAATAAACAGTCTGCCAAGTTAACTGAAGATTCGAAAGCACCACCAGTAAAGACAATAGTTTTGTTTTGATTCATTTAGTCAAATTATTAAATCGCTCTTACTTGGGACATAATTACCGAGAGAATATCGCCAGCATAAATTAAAGTTGTTTAGTTCTCATTACAACTAACACGGCAGGTGAATTGCAGCATATATCAAAGTCATTTATTTCTAGCGCAGCAAACTTGATTTATCAATTATCTTGATTATCTTACTTTCTGGACTAATTACTTACAGTTACTAATATCACTTCAAAGGCATATGTGTCTAATAGGTTTATGGTCTAAACAAAAATGTCATGTCTAATTGCATCAAGATGACGACAGATCGACAAAAATAGAGATGAAAGAGACAACAAGGTACATCTTGTTAAATTGGTTAATAAGTAAACATGTACATGTACCTGCGTAGTACGACGTATACTCTTTTACATCTTGTATATATTTACGCATACTCTACTTATATCTTGTATATATATATATATATATATATATATATATATATATATATATATATATATATATATATATATATATATCTTGTATATATATATATACGTATACTCTACTTTTATCTTGTATATATACGTATACTCTCGTATATCTTGTATATATACGTCGTATACTCTTTTATATCTTGTACATATACGTATACTCTTGTATATCTTGTATATATACGTATACTCCTGTATATCTTGTATATATACGTCGTATACTCTTTTATATCTTGTACATATACGTATACTCTTGTATATCTTGTATATATACGTCGTATACTCTTTTATATCTTGTACATATACGTATACTCTTGTATATCTTGTATATATACGTATACTCCTGTATATCTTGTATATATACGTCGTATACTCTTTTATATCTTGTACATATACGTATACTCTTGTATATCTTGTATATATACGTCGTATACTCTTTTATATCTTGTACATATACGTATACTCTTGTATATCTTGTATATATACGTATACTCTTGTATATCTTGTATATATACGTATAATCTTGTATATCTTGTATATATACGTATACTCTTGTATATCTTGTATATATACGTATAATCTTGTATATCTTGTACATATACGTATACTCTTGTATATCTTGTATATATACGTCGTATACTCTTTTATATCTTGTACATATACGTATACTCTTGTATATCTTGTATATATACGTATACTCTTGTATATCTTGTATATATACGTATAATCTTGTATATCTTGTATATATACGTATACTCTTGTATATCTTGTATATATACGTATACTCTTGTATATCTTGTATATATACGTCGTATACTCTTTTATATCTTGTATATATACGTATACTCTTGTATATCTTGTATATATACGTATACTCTTGTATATCTTGTATATATACGTATAATCTTGTATATCTTGTATATATATCGTATACTCTTATAGACGTATACTCTACTTTTATCGACCCATAAATAAAGCAGATATATTAGAAATATTATATATAAATATTTAGCTAGATCTCATTCGAAGAATTTCAAATGATTTATTATATTGCTTTTAAGAAAATGTATAATATTGTTGTTATTACCTAATTGTGATGTTGTTAATTGTTACTTGTAAATAATCAAATTTTTGTCCTGATACATTCTATTGTATTTTATAGTCTCCTTTCTTCTACTTGTTGATAAACGATTCACAAACATGAAAACGTTTGCACAAAAGTTTCAAATAAATTAAAAATAGACTTCATTACTTTCAATTTAAGTCTATTTAAATCAACTAATGTCTGGATGATCCCTGGTTCCATATAAAACAGCATTTAATTGGATCATTGCTAGCTTATTATTTATTTGGATAATTGCTAGCTTGTTTCTTTCTTCTCTGCTTCGTTCAAATTGTGTCGATAACAACCTTCGGTATCCTTAAAATTAGTGTAAGGCAATGTTCTATCACACAGCTATTAATTTGCCGTTGCAATCAATCTCTGTCTACTAATTGTACTCTGTTGTCTTTGTCAAAATAGACTCATAAATTGTACGAATCCTCACGTCCATCAATAGATAGATAGATAGATAGATAGATAGATAGATAGATAGATAGATAGATAGATAGATAGATAGATAGATAGATTAAAGCCTTCCAGGGTCCTAAGCACTGAAAATACATAACCCTTACCTTGCAAATGTGAAACTCAAAACAAATCATCAACAATTAAGCTTAGATTTCACTTGTGCCCTAAAATGCATATACATAATGTACTTAATGGGTAATCATGTACTATATATATATATATATATATATATATATATATATATATATATATATATATATATATATATATATGTATGTATGTATGTGTGTGTGTGTGTGTGTGTTATGATCTGTCACTCTATCTATCTGTCTATCTATCCCTTACAGCAAAAGCTTCTCGTCTAGAAATTTCATATCTTAGAGGTATTTACTTTAAGAAAGGGATAATTCGTTGTATATATTATTTGATGTCTTCAAGGAACGCGTATGATGTTATTGCATGTCTTCAGAGGAGGTTGTGGATCGTTGTTCGTGTCATTACCATTGCATGTCTTTAGAGGAGGTTCAGAATCAATTTATATGTTACAGTATTACATAACCGAACACTTGCAAGTAAAGCAAAACGTGTTGTCGACATTCTTACATCGACGTTTCTACCTCATGACACGGCATTCGTAGTTCTTTACATTCATCTGCTTGTATAGGTAATTGAACGTAGCAAACGAAAAACAACAAAAACAAATAACAAGAACTACAGAGGAAAACGCGTACATATATATGACGTTAATTATCTACTCGTGTGGGCTTTAATGTATGTATACAATGTTAATTATCGACTCGTGTGGGCTTTATTATATGTATACAATGTTAATTATCGACTCGTGTGGGCTTTATTATATGTATACAATGTTAATTATCGACTCGTGTGGGCTTTATTATATGTATACAATGTTTTGTCACAAAATCTTACTGGCATTTTTTCTCGACATTTTGCCAAAGGTAAAGTCAAAAGATCACAAGTATTGTCAGATATAAAATTACTTTCTCTTTTTCAATTTGCAAGTACTAAAATACTTTTGTCTTTAAGGAGATGTTTTATTTTTCGTTTTCTAAATGTGAAGTGCTAATGATTTAGGATCAATGAGTTACCAATACCCTTTCTGGCGCTGTGTGTCGAAACTCTTTACAGATGTTATTTCAATATTATATGTTATATCAATATATGTGAAATAATACAATTAATACAATGACATGTTTTGTTTTCTACCTGACAAATCATACTGAAGCATAAAAGTTTTGGTATGACAATTTAAGGTTTACTGACTGCCATTTGTTTTATTTTTTTTCCCAGGACGTAAATAGCGTCTAGTTCAATCATTGGTTCATGTTATAACCAAATGCTTAATGAAGAAGGATGCAACAAAATTTGTTATTGAATAAGAATGCATTTTGTTTGAACTTTTGAAGTGAAACTTGCATATAAAACGACTACCACCATCACACGTGACCTTTTTAAAGTGTAATGACCGTGCTACGTCACTATTACCATTAGATAGAGTATTTAGAAGTGAATTGACCATGGTATGTCACTAGGATCATTATATACAGCCCTTTGAAGTAAAATGACCATGCTATGCCATTAGACACAGCCGTTAGAAGTGTAATGCATACAACTAGCACTATTCCGCACAGTCTTAGTTCGGAGGATATATTCCAGTCATGGTGATATTGACTTTACATATCGAGACAGAATAATGTACGACAGTCATCACTGGAATTATATAAAAAAAGGCAAAATAACCACATTCAATCTAGCACCATGGACAGCAAGTGTCAGTGACCAAAGTATAACTAACATATGTACTACTCCGCACAATGAATCTAAAAAGGAAATAGCGTGACTGATATAACCCAGAGAAACTGACCTGTATCATAACGGTTAATCAATTCAGATGACCGTCAAATATAGGTTACTGTGATCTTGTTTTCACAAACGGATGTAATAATGCTCATGTCATATTACATACAATGCTATATGATTTGATAGGCAATAGTGCTTTAACAAAATGAGCTAATACAAAGGTTAAGCAGACTGACCGGATTATGCATTAAACGTCACGTACGTTATCTTCATTCGTACGTATGTCATACCACATGTCACCTATAAATACCAGCCTTTATGGCTAACACACAATATTGTCATAGTGAATCACCCGACACAAATCCTAGTCCTACATGTAAGACCTAGACGCTGATTTTTATGATGTGGGTGTCAAGGTCTACTAACGGCGCTGTGTAGTGTCTTTTGATGTCGACTAACATGGCAACAAATTTCAAATTTTCAGGAATATTACACACAACTGGCAACTAAAATAACGACGCTTTTCTACAAAATAATGTAATAATGGTTTAGTCAGACTTTACTTACTCTATCTTTTTTCTAATAAATTAAAATTCTCACTGAAGAAATGGACCTGTTTTCAAGTTTCGTTGGCGTTCAGTTTAGTTGGCTCGAAAGGGATGAAAGCCGGGAATGCAGAAAATCGGGTTAAATTGAAATATTATTCTTTAACAAAACGAATAACAATATAATATGCCCACGAAAACTGTAAGCATCGCTTCGTTTCGTTAAAGAAACATATCCCAAACATGGACCTACTTGAACATACTTCGGCATATCTCGACTACCGTCGCATTTCAACACATTCGAATAAACGTATACCAACGGAACATTAACATGCGTCCATTTGCTAATGTCAGATTTTGATTCCACCAGTATAAAAACATCACAGTAAATATATTAATTACAAGTCAATAAGTGGAAGAGTGTTGATACGGGCTGCCAAGTGGGTGAGCTTGACTACTTATTACGATGTCTACCGATATCGGAACACGATATATAAGCCCGTTATTGGGATAGTAAGACATAGCACTAAAACACATGATGTGCGATGTCTTACCATGTAGGAGTATGCAAACCCCAGTCAGACGGAAAGACATACACCATCCCCTCATAGTCTCAGTTGATTTGTAATCCGGCAAATAAAAGTGAAATCTGCATTAATTTTATTTGTACCATGCATTGGTGTGCTAACGGTAAATGGGGCCCGGGCGACAATGATGGCACAAAGGGATAATGACACCTCAAGACCTCTGGCGTCCAGGGTAACAGCCCGTCCATCTCCTCGTTAGTATTCTTGTGTTGGCTGATAAGGAAATGCAATTTACACTGAGTCAGAAGCCGTGTTCATTTGTATCATAATAACAAGCCGTGTCACGTGGCCAACTCTGTCTACATGATTGATGGGTGATGATTTGGAATTCCATGTTCTGTCCTTGTTCAACATAGTGTATTGGGAAACTCAGTTATGCACTGTCATCAAGCGCCAATAACGCTATTCTTGTAGGATATATTACGCTATGAAACATAATAAAATGAGTGACTATATATTTTACATTTTTATTTCAGGCCTGTACCAACATTTCCGGACTACTTGAGGTTTTCTCACATCAAAATAAAATAAACCAAAGCAAAATGTGAAATGAGCTGGATTCGCGTTGATTCAATGGACACAGCTTTAGCCGTAGCATAGAAACCTCATGTGACTATTAATATCGCCTAAATCCTTTCCCTTCATATCCCATGCTTTACATCATATAAGAACTCACAATTTTAAAAATCATATATTATACGTGTTATATCAAATCTCGATCTTCAAATATGCAATTATTGTTGATGGGTTTAACCTACTTACGGATTAACTACGTTGATCGTCAAATCGAGACTCGAAATCACGCTGACAGAGGAGTCAGAAATTTCAAATATGCTTTAGAATTCACACGTACACATCAGCTAATGTAAGGACAAGTGGGATTACGATGTACACAAACAATACGATCGAACAAACAACTAAAAACATTATAAATACAAATTAAAATGAATATGGTTGGTTTTGACAAAACTCACATTGAGTGCAAGATTGGAAATAAAGAGCACATTCAAACCCAAATACACAGAGTCAATAACAATGATTACATGTCAATATATTAATGACACAAAAGTCAATAACAATGATTACATATCAATATATTAATGACACAAAAGTCAATAACAATGATTACATGTCAATATATTAATGACACAAAGTCAATAACAATGATTACATGTCAATATATTAATGACACAAAGTCAATAACAATGAATACATGTCAATATATTAATGACACAAAGTCAATAACAATGATTACATGTCAATATATTAATGACACTGATGTCAATAACAATGATTACATGTCAATATATTAATGACACAAAGTCAATAACAATGATTACATGTCAATATATTAATGACACAAAGTCAATAACAATGATTACATGTCAATATATTAATGACACAAAGTCAATAACAATGATTACATGTCAATATATTCATGACCCTGAGGTCGAATCGACTAGCATTATTCAATAAGGCGCATTTATTTCAAGCTAATTTAACAAACTCGATTAAAAGCACGACAAATACACACTCCTTTATTTCTTCCTTAAATCCATCCCACATTTAAATATGCCCCATGTTCAATCCATCCCACGCTTAAAAATATATCCTTTTGATCCAAAGAGATCGTCCATCACTCACTTCTAATTTTAGATTTTAAAAAAAAATCATTGTTGAGCATATACAGAATAAATTTGATTCTGTATCGTATTTCATTCTGTAAACTGAATTTTATGTATAAACATCTTGTTGCTATGCATGCACATCTTGTTTCTATGCATACACATCTTGTTTATATGCATAAACATCTTGTTTATATGCATACACATCTTGTTTATATGCATACACATCTTGTTTTTATGCATACACATCTTGTTTCTATGCATACACATCTTGTTTCTGCGCATACTTATTTTATTTCTACGTAGAAGCATCTTGTCATGCATCTTATATGTACAAACATTTTTGATATGTAGAAATTCCGTGTTTTTAAACCTCTAGCTAAAACCTAACCTTAAATAAACCCTAACCCAAAAAGTCCGAAAATCTTCACGGCAAGAATTTTACAGTGAAAACATCTGCATCTAGATTACATTATGGACTGAATGTCAGCTTGGACAATGTCATATACCACTCGAAAACCTACTTTCCAGGACCTATATGTCAGCTTGGACAATGTCATATACCAGTCGAAGGTCCACTGTTTAGGGCTTACAGGTCAGCTTTGACAATGTCATATACCAGTCGAAGGCCTACTGTTCAAGGCCTACAGGTCAGCTTGGACAATGTCATATACCAGTCGAAGGTCCACTGTTCAGGGCTTACAGGTCAGCTTTGACAATGTCATATACCAGTCGAAGGTCCACTGTTTAGGGCTTACAGGTCAGCTTTGACAATGTCATATACCAGTCGAATGCCTACTGTTCAAGGCCTACAGATCAGCTTGGGCAATGTCATATACCAGTCGAAGGCCTACTGTTCAGGGCCTACAGGTCAGCTTGGACAATGTCATATACCACTCGAAAACCTACTTTTCAGGGCCTATATGTCAGCTTGGACAATGTCATATACCAGTCGAAGACATACATTTAATGCAAAGTGGAAACGAAACTACGAGAGAAAGCAAAAAGAAAATACACTAAAGGCATAAGGTTGTAAATCCAAATTGTCTTTCTCAAATACTGACCATTATCGATTAAAGTCGATTTGGCATCATTTTCTAGCAAATAATGTTCACACATTTGGCAACATTTTCTAGCAAATAATGTTCACACATTTGGCATCATTTTCTAGCAAATAATGTTCACACATTTGGCATCATTTTCTAGCAAATAATGTTCACATATTTGGCATCATTTTCTAGCAAATAATGTTCACAAATTTGGCATCATTTTCTAGCAAATAATGTTCACAAATTTGCATCATTTTCTAGCAAATAATATTCACACATTTGGACACGAAACAAAATTAACAGACAAAATAGCCCAGGTAAAACAAAGCAGACCATGCAGACGACACTGTTTGATAAGGCATGACCTTTGCACTTGACTGTGTTTAACAAGACTGTTTATCTTTTTCTGAAATAAACTGGGGATTCTGTTTGTGTGTGTGTGTGTGTGTGTGTGTGTGTGAGAGAGAGAGAGAGAGAGAGAGAGAGAGAGAGAGAGAGAGAGAGAGCAAACGATTTGATTTTTTTTGTCATTGTTTTGAGAAGTCAAAGGCGCTCATCTGGCTTTGAAAATCTTACATTCTAACTTTCATGGAAAATACAACATCTTAAAACAGGTTACATTCTGCCAATGGCATTCATTTGAAGTTTTGTTTAGTTGTAAGTTTCAGTTGCATAGATTCTTGAAAATTAGTAAAGCCCAATATCGAGTTTGTAATTTGCAGCACGGTCCTGGAGAGTGCAAGCTGAAATAATACAATGTCTTACCTTGTATTCAGCATGCATGTATTGTTTTAAATTCCTTTCTGTCAACCTTCTAGCGTAAAATAACTTGATCTTCTTCACAGAGTTTAAACTGTCCTATTACACAACCACAAGGTTTCCATTAGTGATATTAAAAGTTTGCTCCGTGCCCAGCTGACTGCTTTCACGCGCGCGCTGATCAGATGTAAGTCTTGGACAGACGCAGTTCTTTGTACAATAGCTGAGGACATAAGCGGTCATGTAAAGTGTAAGGTGGCAAGTTCAGCCCGCGGCCACGTTTTTGATGCAGGGATATGTCCTACCAGCCCATATATACTGCTGTCAAGTAACGCAAAAAGCTGGGAGGCACGTGCCCTTAAGTCACCCGTGAACATAGCGAGCAACGAAAGAAACAAAGAGGTCCCAAATGTAATTATGGAGGAAAAAATAGTTGAATCATTGGTGTTGCTATGTGTTGACCGTTGTCTAACCATTGATGTAATAGTTTAAATTCCTAAGACTCAGACGTTTTTCCACCTGTTTTCTTTCCAATTTTTATTCAGAAAATATAAAGATCTTAAAATATAAATTTGTTATACTCTTTAAAGAATCAAACAAACCGAGCGATTTTTTGGTACTTATTTTAATTCATACATATTAAGTGGTGTAATTTGTTTCTACATGTCATTTGTCATATGTTTTTAAAATTGATTTAACCAGTGATGATGAGAGAAACGAGCACTTGTTCTGAATGAAAATATAAAATTCATGCATCTTGCAATATACTTTTTTACATGAATGGAAGTAACACTTAGAGGCTATTTTATTTTCCTACGTAACTAACGGATATATTTCCTACGTAACTAACGGATATATTTCCTTCGTAACTAACGGATATATTTCCTTCGTAACTAACGGATATATTTCCTACGTAACTAACGGATATATTTCCTCGCGCGGTATGAAACAAACGTGATATTGTGACAAGAGGCTGACAAAAGATTCGAGAGAAAATAATGATGCTAAAGACAATAAAGATCCATGGAAGTAAGAAAACTTAAAGATTAGATATATTGTAATGTACGTATGGAATATACCCCACAATGGGTTATAGGGGTAGAATGGAATATACCCCACAATGGGTTATAGGGGTAGAATGGAATATACCCCACAATGGGTTATAGGGGTAGAACGATAATTTGTGTATCCTCTTATGTACTCTTAAAATGATATACAAGGCATCCATGATATACAAGACATCCATGATATACACGGCATCCATGATATGCAAAACATCTGGGATATACAAGACATCCATGATATACAAGACATCCATGATATACAAGATATTCATGATACACAAAGCATCCATGATATGCAAGACATCTGGGATATACAAGGCATCCATGATATACACGGCATCCATAATATGCAAGTCATCTGGGATATACAAGACATCCATGATATACAAGATATCCATGATATACAAAGCATCCATGATATGCAAGACATCTGGGATATACACGAAATCCTTGATATACAAGACATTCATGATATACACGGCATCCATAATATGCAAGTCATCTGGGATATACAAGACATCCATGATAAACAAATCATCCATGATATACAAGACATCCATGATATACAAGATATCCAGGATATACAAGACCTCCGTGATATACAAGAAATCCATGATATACAAATCATCCATGATATTCAAATCATCCATGATATACAAGATATCCATGATATACAAATCATCCATGATATACACGACATCCATGATATACAAGATATCCAGGATATAAAGACCTCCGTGATATACAAGATATCCATGATATACAAATCATCCATGATATACAAATCATCCATGATATACAAATCATCCATGATATAAAGACATCTATGATATATAAGATATCCAGGATATACAAGACCTCCATGATATACAAGATACCCAGGATATACAGGATATGGAAAAACATGTGGATACATGAATTTAAAACATAATGCAAAGATAGCATGGCTCGTCCGAGATTGATTCAATTAATATTAATTACTAGCAAGAAGTGAGAGTGTCGAACAAATAAAAGAAATAATCAAAAAATATTACATTGAATTTAAAAACTACAAAGCTAACACCAATTTAGCTCAGAATTATCAAATTAGTTACTGTTCACTTCTTTGTCATCTGAATCATGACACATATCACTTATTTATAAAAATGACTCTTTCTTTGCAGATTAATCTATAATGTCCTATAGAATCATACATTATACAGATACATTGTTCCCCGCAGGCAAATAATGGTCTTGTCACTGTCCTCGTAAAAGGAAATGGGTTTAAAAATTTACCGAGTCTTGTTGTTATTGGTAAATAACTCTTCCAGTTTACAATTAATTCGCTTTGCTTATATTGTATGCTTTCAGGGAAAAGACTAAAGAAAGTGCAAGAAGATTACATTTTAGGCTGCGGTGATATAACAATATATTCAACTTAAACTGAAATCTAATGTTTTAACACCGTCACAGTATCCAACATAACACCGACACTGTATCCCAATTAACAAAGACACAGAATGCCACATAACACCGACACTTTATTCCAAATAACATCGACACAGAATCCCACATAACATCGACACTGCATCCCACATAACACCGACACTGTATCCCAATTAACATCGACACAGAATCCCACATAACGTCGACACTGTATCCCAAATAACACTGACACAGCATCCCACATAACATTGACACTGTATGCCAATTAACATCAACACAGAATCCCATATAACACCGACAGTTTATCCCAAATAACATCGACACAGAATCCCACGTAACATTGTCACAGTATCCAACATAACATCGACACAGTATCCAACATAACACCGACACAGTATCCCAATTAACAAAGACACAGAATGCCACATAACACCGACACTTTATTCTAAATAACATCGACACAATCCCACATAACATCGACACTGCATCCCACATAACACCGACACTGTATCCCAATTAACATCGACACAGAATCCCACATAACGTCGACACTGTATCCCAAATAACACCGACACAGCATCCCACATAACACTGACACTGTATCCCAATTAACATCAACACAGAATCCCACATAACACCGACAGTTTATCCCAAATAACATCGACATAGTATCCCACATAACACCGACACTGCATCCCACAGGATAATACCGATAATCAATATACTGCCAGAGTATCCATTAAGCCCATTAATCACGTGCTTTGGGCACCAGCTCAACAGTGGCACCCTAACAAATTCAAATTAATTGTCAGTGATAAAAATAAATGAACTATATATGACCATTTTGATCTGCATGCACGAATATTTTGATTTGGAATGACGGCAACACTCATTTCCGCACCGGTTCAGCATTTAATATTGTTTTTTGTTTTTAGTCTTAGATTTTGTAGGAGAGGTGTCATCATATGTTCAACATTTAAGGACCCGGAAGACCTTAATCCGGCAATAACAACATACTACAGGATACAACCAAGACTGCATCCCAAATATAACACCAACATTGCATCCCACGGATAACACCAACATTAAATTCCACGGATAACACCAACATTGCATTCCACGGATAACACCAAATATCTCATCCTGTATGATAACTCCTCTACTGGATAACATCGACATTTCATCCAATATAATATAATCGACATTGCATCGTACATGATAAGATAAATATTGCATCATACAGCAGTATATTACAATGTTAATAACTAAGGTATTACGGATGATAAAATAAACACTGCATCACACAGGAGTATATTACAACGTTAATAACTAAGGTATTACGGATGATAAGAAAAACACTGCATCATACAGGAGTATATTACAATGTTAATAACGATGGTACAAATGTGCTCTTTTGCGTAAAAAGATGCACGCTTTCCAAGACAATAAAAGAATTACATAAGTTCAATTATTTGGAATATTTTAATTACAACATTCACGTTTACGCACGAAGATTAATTGATTTGCTAGTAAGACGTACATCTTAGTATGTAAGGCGTGAAACATATGACAGACTACCGTTTACAAAAAAAAAATCCAAATTTGTCAAGCAGAACAACAACCTCAAGCCAGATGGCCACCGCATCGTGGATATCGGCTGTCGTCACTAATTAATTCAAAATAGTTAACGTGTCCATTGTCCGTACATAGTCACGCATAGAGGATATTTGGTATTTGTTGAAGACTTACTAAGGCTGTTAATAACTCAACTTTAAGAATGTGATTCAATAATCACGCAATAAGCTGGAACGAAATCCAAATCCTCGGATAACCGCTCCTACTAATTTGCATAACCTACCTTTTTTATGGAAAATATTATCAATTTAGTTAAGAATTATTTCGGGGAGATAATTGAGGTTTAAGTCAATTTAAATAAAAAGAATAATGTAATTTATAAATGTTAAATATCTACATATTAAATGTTGCAAATAGTCTAGGTGTCTGACTCTTATTTTAGCAAACCTGTTGGTTGCATAGAAGAAGATTGTATTTAAGGGAAACCACGCCGCTCTGGAAATGATTGTCTAGTGTTAACCCTAAACCACGCCGCCCTGGAAATGATTGTCTAGTGTTAACCCTAAACCACGTCGCCCTGGAAATGATTGTCTAGTGTTAACCCTAAACCACGCCGCCCTGGAAATGATTGTCTAGTGTTAACCCTAAACCACGCCGCCCTGGAAATGATTGTCTAGTGGCCGATATTATTGGCGAATAGCAAAGGTAATTGACGTAAACGTGATAGGTAGATTGGTGGATCTTGGAATTTATTAATGCATTATCTTCATTATCGTTATTATTGTCATTATCCTCATTTTTTTTAACTGAACGAGGTCTTGCATAATTGTAATATTCATTGCTCATCATTAAACTGCCTCTTTGTTACAAGATTTGACCGTCCTCTTTGTTAAACCATATGAATGTCCTCTCTGTTACAAGATTTGACCGTCCTCTTTGTTAATCAAATGAATGTCCTCTCTGTTACAAAATTTGACCGTCCTCTTTGTTAAACCAAATGACTGTCCTCTCTGTTACAAGATTTGACCGTCCTCTCTGTTAAACCAAATGATTGTCCTATGCTACACAGTTTGGCTGTCCTCTATTACAAACTTTGACTGTCATTTTGGTTGCTCCAATTAAGTTCCCCCTCCAATGCACCAATTAAATTTCCTCTCTGCTGCACCAATTAACTTTCCACAACTTTCCTCTCTGTGGCTCCCATTAACTTTCCTCTCTGTTGCACCAATTAAATTTCTACAACTTTCCTCTCTGTGGCTTCAATTAACTTCCCTCTCTGTTGCGCCAATTAAATTATCATCTCTGGTGCGACAATTAACTGTTCTCTCTACACTACAAAAAGTCACTAAACACTTCAAATATGCAACAAAACACTAGAAATATGTCACTAAACACTACACATACGTCACAAAACACTACAAATATGTCCTAAGGAATCAAAGCAGGGTCTAGTTAAACGAGGCTACTAGTCTTTCAACCAGACACCGATAGGACTCCAATAATGTTTTGTTTATCGTTATTACTGTCTATATGAATCTGTATATTGTCTGTATATTGTCTGCATATTGTTTGTATATTGTCTGAATATTGTCTGTATATTGTCTGCATATTGTCTGTCTTTTGTCTGTCTATTGTCTGTATATTGTATGCATATTGTCTGTATATTGTATGCATATTGTATGCATATTGTCTGCATATTGTCTTTATATTGTCTGTATATTGTCTGCATATTGTCTGTATATTGTCTGTATATTGTCTGCATATTGTCTGTATATTGTCTGTATATTGTCTGCATATTGTCTGTATATTGTCTGTATATTGTCTGCATATTGTCTGTATGTTGTCTGTATATTGTCTGCATATTGTCTGTATATTGTCTGTATATTGTCTGTATATTGTTGGTTCTATCTGGAACATGCACCATCTGTATTGCAAAGTTCATAAGTACTAATTACTCATCAGTGATAATACGAACAGCAATTTACTTTACTTTAGCGGTGGTAGAAATGCGTTGGTGTAATGTATTGTTGAATTCGTAGAAAAAGTATTGGTGTAATGTATTGGTGTATTGGTGGGATGTATTGATAAAATGTATTGGTAGATGTATTGGTTTATTGGTATAATGTACATGTATTGGTATAATGTATTGGTGGATATATTGGTGGAATGTATTGGTGTAATGTATTGGTATAATGTATTGGTGTAATGTATTGGTGAAATGTATTGGTGTAATGTATTGGTAGAATGTATTGGTGTAATGTATTGGTATAATGTATTAGTGTAATGTATTGGTGGAATGTATTTGTGTAATGTATTGGTATAATGTATTGGTGTAATGTATTGGTGGAATGTATTGGTATAATGTATTGGTAGAATGCATTGGTGTAATGTATTGATATAATGTTTTGGTTGATGTATTTGTTTATTAGTATAATGTATTGGTGTAATGTATTGGTGAATATATTGGTTTATTGGTAGAATGTATTGGTGTAATGTATTGGTGTAATGTATTGGTGGATGTTTTAATTTATTGGTATAATGTATTGGTGTAATGTATTGGTAAAACGTATTGGTGGAATGTATTGGTTTATTGGTATAATGTACATGTATTGGTAGAATGTCTTGGTGTAATGTATTGGTAGAAGGTATTGGTGGATGTATTGGTTTATTGGTATAATGTATTGGTGTAAAGTATTGGTGGATGTATTGGTTTATTGGTAGAATGTATTGGTCTAATATATTGGTAGAATGTATTGGTGGAATGTATTGGTTTATTTGTGTAATGTATTGGTGTAATGTATTGGTTGATGTATTGGTTTATTTGGTAGAATGTATTAGTCTAATATATTGGTAGAATGTATTGGTGGATGTATTGGTGTATTGGTAGAATGCACTGGTGTAATGTATTGGTGGATGTATTGGTTTATTGGTATAATGTATTGATATAATATATTGGTAGAATGTATTGGTGGAATGTATTGGTGTAATGTATTGGTGTAATGCATTGATGTAATGTATTGGTGTAATGTATTGGTTGATGAATTGGTTTATTTGGTAGAATGTATTGGTCTAATACATTGGTAGAATGTATTGGTGGAATGTATTGATATAATGTATTGGTGGATGTATTGGGTTATTTGTAGAATGTATTGGTGGAATGCATTGATATAATGTATTGGTGGATGTATTGGTTTATTGGTAGAATGTATTGGTGTAATGTATTGGTGGATGTATTGGTTTATTGGTAGAATGTATTGGTGGAATGTATTGATATAATGCATTGGTTGATGTATTGGTGTAATGTATTGGTGGATATATTGGTTTATTGGTATAATGTATTGGTGTAATGTATTGGTATAATGTATTGGTGGATGTATTGGTTTATTGGTATAATGTATTGGTGGAGTGCATTGCTGTAGTGGGGGAATGTATTAGTGGAATGTATTGTGTATTGGTGGAATGCATTGTTGTAATAGTGGACTTTTTTATATACTCGTGAGTTTATTGTTGTGTTGGTGGAATGTATTTGTATTGTTGTGAGATGTATTGGTGCATTGTTAGAATGTATTGGTTGATTGGATTGGATGCTGGATGCGAAGAACCAAAGTCTTTGCAAAGCGAGATTGGATGCTTTATGCAAAAACAATGTCTTTACAAAGTGAGATGGGATGCTTCATGCAAAACCAATGTCTTTCAAAGCGAGATTGGATGCTTCATGCAAAAACAATGTCTTTATAAGTGAGATTGGATGCTCCATGCAAGAACAATGTCTTTACAAAGTGAGATCGGATGCTTCTTGTAAAAACAACGTCTTTGCAAAGCGAGATTGGATGGTTCATGCAAAACTCTGTCTTTACAAAGCGAGATTGGATGCCTCTTGTAAAAACAATATCTTTACAAAGCCAGATTGGATGATTCATGCAAAACAATGTCTTTACAAAGCGAGATTGGATGCGTCATGCAAAAATAATGTCTTTACGAAGCGAGATTGGATGTTCCAGTACTTGAGATTTGCGTGCCCTATACTTCAGATAGGGTCCCTTGCTTGAGACCCAATATTCCACACCTTTTTGTACATATTTCTGAATTCCAGCAGCACAAGATATAAACGGCAAAATATGAACCCAAAAGGATATTTCATATCATCTCAGAAAGATAGTGAAAATTATGCAGTAACGTAAGATATTTAAGAATGATCTAAGACAAGATAATATATGTTGGTATTAATTTAAGAATGATCTAAGACAAGATAATGTATGTTGGTATTAATCAACATCCGTATATTAATGTGTACCACCCAATCTTTGTATTATAAGTAATTGTATTATAACACTACGCAATCTCAGTATGATTATAACTTTCAAACATGAAAAGTGATTGCCGAAAAGATAGCCTAGCTGTATGAGTAAAGACAATAAAATGACCACACACTCTATTTTGTTTTGACAGTGACAAGCAGCTCATTTGACAATGATGGTCGCTATATATAAATCACTACGTGTTAAATAAGGGTGTTAACACACAAAATGTGTCATGACATCTTGCCGATTGATAGCATGTATCTCACCTCCGAGGGCAACGTGTATTATTTTGGAGATTTTGCTATTTGTAGACTTCTTCACGTCCGCAAGGTAAATTGTTCATGTGCCCTTTGACCTCTAGATATAATCGTGTATTATTAGAAATGTCAGTACTTCATTTAAAAAGGAGTAGCTTGACATATCGGGGTTGGATAATTTTCAATATTTTATTTCATTTTATTTCACACAATAATTATAAATATATCTTACCCATTACAAAATCATGAAATAATGAAGGAGTAAGCGGAGACTTTCAGTTGCTAAATTCCATTACTTGCTTGTCATGGACAGCACAAGACCTTGCTTTGTATACCAGATTCACTTCTAAATAGGTTTCTATGTGCTATAAAGCAACATTTATTCATCGAAATTCAACAATATTCCTCCATTTTACAATATCTGTCAAGATGAGTTACGGGATGTATTTCCAATATTTCTAACCCTAACCCTAGCCCTTTCAGTAGAATAATTGCTGCGATTTTCTAACATAATTTTCTAAATTTTATGATTTAATATATGAATTCCATCTGACATGAACGTTAATTGTGAATGCCCCACCCCTCTCTTGAATTCCTGACTTTGACCATCATTCATTTTGTCGACTAAGGTCAAGGTCAAGTCAAGCCTCGAGATGATTCGGTACCGTGCATGATGTTCAGTGCAAAGTGCAACTTGACTTGGTTAAATAATTCGTCGGTTGTAGTTAAGTGTGAATTTTTCTGAAAAATTTATTTTATTATTATTTTTTGTGGATGTTATTATTATTTGTATATGTTATTATTTGTATATGTTATTATTTGTAGATGTTATTATTATTTGTGGTTGTTATTATTATTTGTGGATGTTATTATTATTTGTGGATATTGTTATTATTTGTATATGTTATTATTTGTAGATGTTATTATTATTTGTATATGTTATTATTTTTGGATGTTATTATTATTTGTGGATGTTATCATTATTTGTGGATGTTATTATTTGTGGATCTTATTATTTGTGGTTGTTATTATTATTTGTGGATATTATAATTATTTGCGCAATGAATGAATAGTTGGATTTAAAGTGAAACCGGCCATATGTTTACTATTTTGCACTGCCATTTATTTATATGGTAGTGATTTAATTTATCCAGGAAGATGGAATGGTGCCACATCTTCCTGGCATTTATGCGCACAGAGTGTGCGCTATTTAATTTGGTCGTCATTTCATACCCCTATAAAGGGGTTAATGATATGAATGTTAGACCTGGGTGAGTGGGAATAGACCCATCACGCACTCAACCTATCAACCAATCGAAAGTACGTACGCTTATTCCAAATTCAATCCAGTTTTTCTAGTGGATTTCCCTATGCCAAAATTGTGTAAGCCACCGATGCAATTCATCAAATGGTAGAGTTGAAGAATTAAATTACGTTCCTAACTATGCCAATTTTCTAGTACAAAAGTGTACATATTATATGTCCCTAACAATTTCTTTTGCTGATATGACAAAACGTCATTTGAAAGGTAGGCACTGTCAGAGAGAAATAGATTGTTAATTTGGAGCGGTGGATGTTATTATTTGTGGATGTTATTATTATTGGTAGATGTTATTATTATTATTATTATTATTATTATTATTATTATTATTTGTGGATGTTATTATTTGTGGATGTTATTGTTGGTGGATGTTATTATTATTTGTAGATGATTTGTATTTTTCATCATTTTTTATGAAGCGTTGTCACTGTTATCTCATTGATTTTAGAAGTTTGAACATTTGTTGAGGTCATATTCGTCAGAAAGAATTTGGTATTTTCCTTTACTTTGGAAATATTAGTCCATTAGGTTTGTAGCATGGCTGTATGCAGTTTTTTCCCTGCATTAATAGCGACCAAATTGATGGTTGGGTGTTGCAAGTACATATTCAATCTGTCATGCAAGTACTTAACTTGTCTGAGTAGAATACATTACAATCCAACGATCATTAGAAACAATGTCCGCACTGATTGCGAGATGGGTAACTGTCGTTTGAAATTAAAGCGTTGCAGAACACTGACAGTGGATACGTTGTCATGTATGTTGGTTGCTTGATATGGATTCAAGGCGATTGTGCAGCACTTGATAGACTTTACACAGCGGTCAGGAAAGCTCGTGGAGGAAGAAGCCGTGGCAAATCCAGGAAGAACCACTGACAG
Source organism: Unio delphinus (assembly GCA_029339505.1). Taxonomy (NCBI): domain Eukaryota; kingdom Metazoa; phylum Mollusca; class Bivalvia; order Unionida; family Unionidae; genus Unio; species Unio delphinus. The sequence goes on from JAQISU010000103.1 coordinate 3,715,011, forward strand.
ACTAAAAGCCACTAACATGCGGTGTCACGTTCCAACATTGGCCAAGCCTGAGTCTCATACCTACGCGGACAGGTCAGATGTCAGTGATCTGTAAAGGCGAGCGCCTTAGACCACTCAGACACTCGGGGTCCCCTTTGTCACGGATGTTAGAGGAAATAAATACCTGCTCCCAATAGAACAACTAGATGTTTTAGGGAACGAATTTAAGGTACAATAAACTCATTCATTTGAAAGGGTACAAGAAAACCCTTGAATTAAAAAAGAAATAGAAAATAAATTTATCGAGATCAACGTGGCTGGCCAGCGTCTGCTAATTTTCAAATAATGATATTTTAAAAATAAATAAATACGAAAGTTGATTTTGAGATAGAGAGTTAAAGCCAAGGAGTGCGACTGACTCGGTGTACGTCAATGTTCTCTGATATATTTGAACTTTTGAAATACTAAAGAAAAATGTCAGCAGGCACTAACCTTATTGTGCCTCGCTGGCTTTTTCCAGAAAATTAAATAGCATGGCTATGTGCAGCACAGGCTTTGTACCATGGCTGTATACAGCACAGGCTTTGTACCATGGCTGTGTACAGCACAGGCTATGTACCATGGCTGTATACAGCACAGGCTGTGTACCATGGCTGTATACAGCACAGGCTGTGTACCATGGCTGTATACAGCACAGGCTGTGTACCATGGCTGTATACAGCACAGGCTATGTACCATGGCTGTGTACAGTAAAGGCTTTGTACTATGGCTGTGTGTACAGCACAGGTTTTATACCATGGTTCCATGGCTATATACTGCACAGGTTATGTACCATGACTGTACACAGTAAAGGCTTTGTTTTATGGCTGTGTACAGTAAAGGCTTTGTACTATGGCTGTATACAGTAAAGGCTTTGTATTATGGCTGTATACAGTAAAGGCTTTGTACTATGGCTGTATACAGTAAAGGCTTTGTACTATGGCTGTGTGCAGTAAAGGCTGTGTACTATGATTGTGTATGACGTAAGACATGTAATATAGCTGTGTAAGATATAGGCTGTGTACCATGGTTGTGTATAACATAGGCTATGTGACTGTACAACACAGGCTGTGTACTATGGTTGTGTATGACGTACGCTATGTAACATGGCTTTGTAAGATATAGGCTTGTGACTATGGCATTGTGTTACGTAAGCTGTGTACCATGGCTGTGTATGATATAAGCTGTGTACAATGGCTGTGTATGACATACACTGTGTACTATGGCGATGTATGACAGACTGTACCATGGTGTAACGTAGTCGAGCCGACCCTTTGAGATTAGGTTGGGTTTTGAAGAAATAACAAACACGTTTGTTCAAATAAAACTTATATTATTAAAAAAATCATCATGATAGGTATATATATATATATATATATATATATATATAATGAGCACACAATACACACACAAATGAATCTACTACCCGACGGTAGTCATACGCTATAGTACTATATATATATATATATATGTGAATCATACACTACCGTATTATATCCATAGTCATACACTACTGTATTATCTATCTATAGTCATACAGTACTGTATTATATATCCATAGTCATACACTACTGTATTATCTAACTATAGTCATACACTACTGTATTATATATCTACAACCGTAGCATGATATTGACTATTGATACGATATTCGTACCCCACACAACATAGTCAGTAATTCAAATCATAAGGTTTAACTGACTATGACTATAATGATACTATTTGTGTCACACACACAAAATATAATCAATAAAAACCAAACAATCCTATCCAATTGACTAAACACGCTATTCGTGTTTTACATAAATAGTCAAAAAGCAAACGGTGGGTTCTATTGACTACAAACACGCTATTCGTGTTTTACATAAAAGTAGTCAACAAAACAAAACTGCAAGTGTTAACATTTCACTTCCCTCCGGTGTGACAGTAGTTCATTGTCCGTCTCCATTCCACCGGTCAACATTGGTCTTGAATACTCATCTATTCACACGACCGGCGAGCTGAATATAAAAATAGACAGTTTCCCAAATAATAAAATGAATTTACGCAATACATAAAAACTAACGTGCTATTCCGAAACTGAATATTCAACTGAAACAATAAACCAAAAAGGAATGTATTTAACTCACCCAACTCTTTGGCTCTAAAATCTGACAAATGTAACGTTTAGAGGTCTGCTCTAATGTCCACTGTGTCTTAAAAAGACCCTGCACTGTACTTATATATTAGTCGGCCGTACTTGTAAAAAAGTAATTCGCGTGAATTATCCGCGCGGCACGTGCAACTCGCTGTATAGGACAATTCACGTTGAGGAGTATGGTGTACCCTCTTCGCCATATCGGATATTGCGTAACGAGCTTAAAAATAATAATTCATCAAATACAGAACGTCGACAAACACATTATATGACAAAATTAATGTTTAAAATATAGCTTAGAGGAGTATAGTGTATCCTCTATGCCATATCGGGCATTTCGTAACACACCTCCCCCCTAAAAAAGTATATTTACTTTAAAAACCACGAAATTACACGATATGGGTAACCAGATAATCAATGTCTACTGAGATAATCCGCACCTACATTTTCCGTACCTTTGATTGCCTCGATTCGGAATCTGTAAGGTTGTAACAACAAGGCCCATCGCATCAACCGTGAATTATTAATCTTTGCCTTATTGAGGTAAAGTAGAGGCTGATGATCTGTTTCCAGATTGAATTCTCGGCCCTGGAGGTCGGTTTGGAATTTATCTATTCCCCACACTTCTGCTAAACACTCTTTATCTATTATCGAGAAATTCTTTTCTCTTGGAAGTAATTTCCTGCTGGCGTAGGCGACTGGGAGCTTGATTCCATCTTGTTCCTGTAATAAAACCGCCCCTAGTCCCAACTCTGAAGCATCGGTTCTCAAAATGAATGTTTTGTTCAGTTCGGGCAACTTTGGGTGCATGACGCATTGGGTACCCCTTGACTTGAAATGGTTCATACGATGTAAATTTAATCCTATGCTCTAGCACATCTGTCTTACCAGGTTTGTTCGAGAACACATCGGGATAGTCATTGATGAAATCCTGAGCCTGCTTTCTGTTTCTCAGTCAGATCGGGACTCATTGAATACCGTCTTTCCCATGTCGCACTCCAGTAACCAACTCAAATTAAGACCTGGAACTGACTCTTGTTCCTCATCCTCCTCAATGATGGCTACCCCGACCACGTTTAAAATTCCTTGGTCTGGCTTTGCATTTGTCCGTTCGTAGTAACGTTTCAATAAATTAGCATGAAACATACGGGACTTTCCACCTACATCGATGGTATAATCCATGCCTCCCTTTTCATCTATGATGGTATATGGACTTTTCCATTGTAACATCAATTTGTTTCTCTCCGTTGGAAGGAGAACCAAAACGCTGTCACCCTTTTTAAATTTTCTATCACGCGCTTTTGAATCATAGTAGTGAGCTGCGCGACTACTAGCTTGCCTTAACGTTTCATGGGCTATTGCACAAGTCTCTCTCAACTTGTTCTTCAAATCACATACGTACTGGTATGTCGTTCGAATCTCGTCATCTGTTTCGTCATCTGACCATAATTGTCTTAAATTTTTCATTGGCCCTCGCACCGTTCTTCCGTATAAAAGTTCAAATGGTTAAAACCCTAGACTCTCCTGAGGAACCTCTCGATATGCAAATAATACTGCATGGAGATATCTATCCCAATCGTTCGGACGCTCTGCACACATCCGTCGCAACATTTGTTTGAGTGTTCCATTGAACTTCTCAACCAGCCCGTTGCACATTGGGTGATATGGAGTTGTCCATAATTGTTTGATTGATATAAGCCGACTAACTTCTGCCATGAGTTCTGATGTGAACTGTGACCCACAGTCTGTCAGAATCTCTTCCGGAATCCCTAATCTACTGAACATCTCTACTAGGGCTTCGGCTACTCGCTCAGTTTCGATGGATGGTAGAGCGACGGCTTCCGGATACCTGGTTGCATAATCAACCATAGTCAAGATGTACCTATTCTTGCGGTCTGTAATAGGTGATAATGGACCAACAATATCTATCGCCACGCGTTTGAATGGAGTTTCAATTAACGGCATATTACCGATAGGTACGCGTTTCACTTTCCCTTTGTACTGCGTTTTCTGACAAATGTCGCATGATCTGCAATACCTAGTTACATCCCCGTGAGCCCCTGGCCAATGAAATTCTGCACATACACGGTCTTTAGTTTTTGTAGAACCCAGGTGACCCCCCATCGTTGACTCGTGTGCTAACTTCAACAAATGCGGTCTATAGTTCCGAGGCACTACTACCTGTGTAAACCGTCGACCTTCACGAGTAGTATGCTCCCTATGCAAGACATTATTGAGATATTTGAACCTGTAGCTACCCCCACCTTTACATTTCATGACTTCCCCTGACGCGGCTTTATTTCTGATTATTGACAACGACTCGTCTTCATTTTGCTCTTTAATTAGTGTCCTTTTATCTATCATCGGTATGGCATCTGGTACTTTTAATTTTGATAAAGGCTTCTTACTCTTAGATATATGTGGCCTAGTTTCAGCAGCCATGGAAGTTGGAACATCGGCCACTGCTTTGCCTGGCACAACGAAATTCGCTACCCCTTCTATATTGCCTACAATCAGATCATACAGAGGTCGCTTTACACAACATGCTGTCACTGTGCCTGTCAAATAAGGTGTTTCGATATAAACGCATGCAGTCGGCACTTGTACTGCGGTATTATCCATCAATCTGACAGATACCGTTTCCCCAAGGTATTGATCCGGCCTTACCAAACTTTGCTTAACAACTACTGTATTACACCCCGTGTCTCTAAGTACTGAGGCCCTAACCCCATTCACTAATCCCTCACACTGTATTGATACGTTTGATGCATTTTGATTGGAGCCACTCTTATTGCTCTCTACACAAGCTGAAGAGCCTACCATATACGATACCCTTACCGCCTTTGGTAAATCCTTTTTACGCTTCGGACATGCGCTAGACATATGACCCCGCTCCCCGCAACTGAAACATTGTTTTCTCTGTCTATCTTGACTTCTAGGTCCCTTCTGATCTAACCTGACTAACTCACCCTTTTGGTTTTGAGGTAAACCCCTCCCAAAATTTGTTTTATCCGAATCGACCTGCTTACTTTCCTTAGGACCCCTCGTGTCCCGGACTATCACGTTCATAACCCCTCCGTGCGCATCAGCGAAAATATCTGCCTGTTTTGCCATCTCGCTTGACTTATTGATGGTTTTCTCTTTTAAGTATTGGAATAGTTCCTTACTACATACTGCAAGCAATTGATCTCTGACAAGAAAATCACATACTGCTTCGTAAGTTTTTGCGACTCCCCCGCAAGTTAACCAACGGAATAGGTAATTAGATATCCGGTATACAAATTGATCAAAGTTTTCTCCCTTTTCTGGCTTACTAGATCGGAATTTTTCCCTGAAACCCTTTTCAGTAAGTTCAAACCTTTTCAGTAATGCATCCTTTAACAAATCGTAGTTAGATGCCTCTGCACTTGGTATCCTTGAGTACACTTCTAAAGCCCTACCTTTTAATAAAGTGCTAAGATGTAATGCCCAATCTTCTTTTCGGAGATTTTGCGCCGTAGCATATCTTTCAAATCTCAACAGGTAACTATCTAAGTCATCTTTATATTCTTCAAATGCTGGAAGTTGTGGTTTTTTGAATTTACTCGATTGAAATACCCTATCGTTCTCTAGTCTAGACCTTTCTAACTCTAGCTTTTCCCTTTCGATCCGCGCACTAACTTCTAATTTCTCGCGCTCTGCTTCCTGTTCACGTTGAAACCTTTCCTTTTCAATGCGTGCGTTTAGTTCTAGTTTTTCGCGTTCTGCCTGTATTCTTTCTTTTTCAGCCTCTCGTTCTAGTTCTAGTTTTTCGCGTTCTGCCTGTATTCTTTCTTTTTCAATGCGTGCGTTTAATTCTAATTTTTCGCGTTCGATGCGTGCGTTTAATTCTAGTTTTTCGCGTTCTGCCTCCTGTCTTTCCTTTTCGAGGCGTGCGTTTAATTCTAGTTTTTCGCGTTCTGCCTGTCTTTCTTCGGCGCGTCGATCTCGTTCTCTATTTTGTTCGTCCTTGATAAACTGCTGTAAAGCTTCCCCCTCATAACCCAATTGCTTACCAAGCTCTAACAATTCACTAGTGGACGACATGATTTTAGACAAACGTTCGCTTCAAACGAGCGTCACTAAATTAACTTGTTTATCTAAGGGAAGACCAAATTCAGTTGCGTTTACAATGAAATGTAAAATAGTATTTCTCAAAACACTCCTGTCTCAAAGGCTTTCCCCGACACTTGTTGGATATGAAAGCTCAAACTGACAATCCAAAAGTTTGCTCGGATAGAAAGTACAATCCCACCGCTGCCACCAAAATTGTAACGTAGTCGAGCCGACCCTTTGAGATTAGGTTGGGTTTTGAAGAAATAACAAACACGTTTGTTCAAATAAAACTTCTATTATAAAAAAAAAATCATGATAGGTATATATATATATATAATGAGCACACAATACACACACAAATGAATCTACTACCCGACGGTAGTCATACGCTATAGTACTATATATATATATATATATATGTGAATCATACACTACCGTATTATATCCATAGTCATACACTACTGTATTATCTATCTATAGTCATACAGTACTGTATTATATATCCATAGTCATACACTACTGTATTATCTAACTATAGTCATACACTACTGTATTATATATCTACAACCGTAGCATGATATTGACTATTGATACGATATTCGTACCCCACACAACATAGTCAGTAATTCAAATCATAAGGTTTAACTGACTATGACTATAATGATACTATTTGTGTCACACACACAAAATATAATCAATAAAAACCAAACAATCCTATCCAATTGACTAAACACGCTATTCGTGTTTTACATAAATAGTCAAAAAGCAAACGGTGGGTTCTATTGACTACAAACACGCTATTCGTGTTTTACATAAAAGTAGTCAACAAAACAAAACTGCAAGTGTTAACATTTCACTTCCCTCCGGTGTGACAGTAGTTCATTGTCCGTCTCCATTCCACCGGTCAACATTGGTCTTGAATACTCATCTATTCACACGACCGGCGAGCTGAATATAAAAATAGACAGTTTCCCAAATAATAAAATGAATTTACGCAATACATAAAAACTAACGTGCTATTCCGAAACTGAATATTCAACTGAAACAATAAACCAAAAAGGAATGTATTTAACTCACCCAACTCTTTGGCTCTAAAATCCGACAAATGTAACTTTTAGAGGTCTGCTCTAATGTCCACTGTGTCTTAAAAAGACCCTGCACTGTACTTATATATTAGTCGGCCGTACTTGTAAAAAAGTAATTCGCGTGAATTATCCGCGCGGCACGTGCAACTCGCTGTATAGGACAATTCACGTTGAGGAGTATGGTGTACCCTCTTCGCCATATCGGATATTGCGTAACGAGCTTAAAAATAATAATTCATCAAATACAGAACGTCGACAAACACATTATATGACAAAATTAATGTTTAAAATATAGCTTAGAGGAGTATAGTGTATCCTCTATGCCATATCGGGCATTTCGTAACACATGTTTGTGTGTCACATAAACTGTGTACCATTACTGTGTATGACATAATCTGTGTACTATGGCTGTGTATATCATAGGCTGTGTACCATGACTGTGTATGACATAGACTGTGCATTATGGATGTGTATGACATTGTGTACCATGACTGTGTATGACATAGATTGTGTACCATAGCTGTGTATGACATAGATTGTGTACCATGGCTGTGTATGGCATAAACTGTGTACCATGGCTGTGCATGACGTAGACTGTGTACGATAGCTGTGTATGACTGTGTTGTTGTTCGTCCGTGCATTGGACGAATTACCTCTCTAGTCATCCGAGGGATGGAGGCGCTGGTTGTGTTCTGTGTGTGCGCAGGTAGCTGATGAGGCCGACCTTTGCAATGCATATTAAAGCAGTTGATGATAAATGCGTACGAAAGCAGCTAATGATAACTGCGTATAGCGCACATATATGACACATTTACCTTTAGCCTGCCTTTCCATGAGCGAGATATTTGGTAAAAACATAGATTATCAGTGTGATTTTGAAACTAATTTTTCTAGCTGCATTTTACGTTTAATCCTTTTTCAATACACTTATTTAGCTGCACATTATATCTCATTCGGCATGCACTCGTTGATTTAGCTCCACAGATATAAATATATTTCTTCTTGAAAAAATTGAGTGTGCTTACTTCCAAGAGCTGTACCAGGTTAACTTGATTGTGTCATGACAATTACCAAAATAATGCAGCCACGCGTCTAGAACTAGTTTGTCGCTTTCAAAATACAGACGTAACCTCGGAGAGTTGCTTGTCGTAGGAATAATATTTAAAATTAGACATTAAATCGCCTGATATCAGTCATGTTTTTAGTGATTAATGCGCATAGCGCAGTCCATATACCGAATTGTCATATAATTTGATTCCCACTTGCCTATATTCATAAGTGTATCCCCTTTGAAGAAAGAAATATATTTAGGAACTTCGTCTTGTTTATAGGAACTTCTTTCGAATCAAATGAGTGTATACGCACTGACCAGAAGTAATTTCATGTGTCACGGCCAATAATAACTTGACAAAGTATATACCGTTGTGCCCTGTCAATGCAAATAAAACCAATCCAACTGTATCATCGGTGCCTCATCTCTGTGCCTAATTAATGACCTCTCTTGCACGTGTCACCAGGTTAGCAATCCATACAATTAAGCACAGGTCATTAATTGTATTGTTCTAATCGCTACATGTCACCAGCCATATTTTGAAACTCAGGTCATCGTACAAGTAGGTTGTTACCATGGTAAATAGCTTCAGACTTTAACGAGATGTTATTGTACTTACTCCAAAAGATGTTCACTATATCTTCGCCAATGACTAAAAATAACATTTCTGACAAAAATGTGTTATTCCATTCTCCAAAATCGGATGCCAGGTTTCAGCAAGTTGAATAAACTTCCTATAGAATTGGAAACCATCATGACCGGACTAATTTTTTCGGTCGTGTTCTCCGTTTACTTAAGCGTTTTTAAAAAAAATATATCTGTATATGTATATTATTACTAGAAGGAAACACAGTCTTGTTGTCAACATTTTAATCTTCACCATACAGTAGTACAAGATTATCTTTGTCCATTTCTACATGTCTGTTTTATTAAAACAAACTGAATGGATCAGAACATTATTAATAATTCATCTCTAACAAACTGAACGGACAAGAACAGAACGAATCCGAACGTTATTAATAATTCATCTCTAACAAACTGAACGGATCAAAACAGAACAAATCCGAACGTTATTAATAATTCATCTCTAACAAACTGAACGGACCAGAACAGAACTAATCCGAATGTTATTAATAATTCATCTCTAACAAACAGAACGGATCAAAACAGAACAAATCCGAACGTTATTAATAATTCATCTCTAACAAACTGAACGGATCAAAACAGAACAAATCCGAACGTTATTAATAATTCATCTCTAACAAACTGAACGGACCATAACAGAATGAATCCGAACGTTATTAATAATTCATCTCTAACAAACTGAACGGATCAAAACAGAACAAATCCGAACGTTATTAATAATTCATCTCTAACAAACTGAACGGACCAGAACAGAACGAATCCGAACGTTATTAATAATTCATCTCTAACAAACTGAACGGATCAAAACAGAACAAATCCGAACGCTATTAATAATTCATCTCTAACAAACTGAACGGATCAAAACAGAACAAATCCGAACATTATTAATAATTCATCTCTAACAAACTGAACGGACCATAACAGAATGAATCCGAACGTTATTAATAATTCGTCTCTAACAAACTGAACGGATCAAAACAGAACAAATCCGAACGTTATTAATAATTCATCTCTAACAAACTGAACGGATCAAAACAGAACAAATCCGAACGTTATTAATAATTCATCTCTAACAAACTGAACGGACCAGAACAGAACGAATCCGAACGTTATTAATAATTCATCTCTAACAAACTGAACGGACCAGAACAGAACAAATCCGAACGTTATTAATAATACATCTCTAACAAACTGAACGGACCAGAACAGAACGAATCCGAACGTTATTAATAATTCATCTCTAACAAACTGAACGGATCAAAACAGAACAAATCCGAACGTTATTAATAATTCATCTCTAACAAACTGAACGGACCAGAACAGAACGAATCCGAACGTTATTAATAATTCATCTCTAACAAACTGAACGGATCAAAAGAGAACAAATCCGAACGTTATTAATAATTCATCTCTAACAAACTGAACGGATCAAAACAGAACAAATCCAAACTTTATTAATAATTCATCTATAACAATAGACAAATCAGCGTTCTATTCATAACTGTTGAATTTCATGTCAAGTAATACATAGTATCCGATTGGAATAAACACTGTAAACATCTTGTACTTATTCCCTTGAATAAACACGGAACATGTCTTGTATTGTTTCACTGAAATAAACACGGTATGTCTTTTACCTTTTCACTGTATAAACACGATATGTCTTTTACCTTTTCACTGTATAAAGACTATATATGTTAGTGCCGGGGATAGGGAGCGTCTTGAGTTTCCAGACACCCCGGGCTTAAAAATGGTGATAACGTTTATAGAAATAAGTTCATAGTATATTATGTCGTGGTCAGCGTGACACAAGACTGGCGTATTAAGACTGGCGTATGTATTAAGACTGGCGTATGTATTAAGACTGGCGTATTGGGTAGGCTCGCAATGAGAAGAGTGATATCACACATAATACCACTTTTGTGGCAGTCATTTGTCTTTTGAAATGATATCATTGTTACGAATAGCAGAAATGAGTGAAAAGCAACAAGTGTTGTAAAATTTAACACGTAATTTATTGCTAAAGAATGCAAGTTAAAACAAATTAAAAAAGAAATTAGGGTATTGCAAATTAAATCCAAAAATATGCACAGAATTACAGACGCAAGTTCTGATAATAAAAGTTCTGAATAAGTTTTAGTGGAAATACAAATTAAGTCCAACGCTGAAGGTGTTGATGTGCCCGTATTGTTATTCCAGCAGTCACAGTAATATAATTTCAGGTCTGAATTCACTATAAGCCCATTGAATGTCTCTGTCCAAGAATATTACCTTTTTATGAGAACTCGGCATTCCAGAGAAAATAATTACTTGAATAATTTCAAGAAATAAAATCCAGCCCAAATGGATTACAGGTAACACAACTGATTCTTCCCGACGTTCTTAGGCAACAAACGAATAATCTTTCCAGTCACAAGATTATATAGTCCTTGATATCAGGATACAATTAATATTTTCTAAGAAAGACCCATTATCTAATGGAAATAGTCATCTAGAACGACCACTTACCTAATGGAAAATAGTCATCTATAAAGACCACTTACCTAATGGAAAATAGTCATCTAGAAAGACCCATTACCTAATGGAAATAGTCATCTAGAAAGACCACTTACCTAATGGAAAATAGTCATCTATAAAGACCACTTACCTAATGGAAAATGGTCATCTAGAAAGACCCCTTACCTAATGGAAATAGTCATCTAGAAAGGCCCATTACCTAGTGGAAAATAGTCATTTAGAAAGACCCAGACCCATTACCTAATGGAAAATAGTCATCTAGAAAGACCATTTACCTAATGGAAAATAGTCATCTAGAAAGACCCAGACCCATTACCTAATGGAAAATAGTCATCTAGAAAGACCCAGACCCATTACCTAATGGAAAATAGTCATCTAGAAAGACCCAGACCCATTACCTAATGGAAAATAGTCATCTAGAAAGACCCATTACCTAATGGAAAATAGTCATCTAGAAAGACCCATTACCTAATGGAAAATAGTCATCTAGAAAGACCCATTACCTAATGGAAAATAGTCATCTAGAAAGACCCATTACCTAATGGAAAATAGTCATCTAGAAAGACCCATTACCTAATGAAAAATAGTCATCTAGAAAGACCCATTTCCTAATGGAAAATAGTCATCTAGAAAGACCCCATACCTAATGGAAAATAGTCATCTAGAAAGTTCGTAATGTTTACAAAATAAAATGTTGATTATTATTAGAAAGTATGTTGCAAAAATTAGAATATATAACCTGAACTATGTCAGGTAACCATATAAATTGTAGGGGAATTCTAGTAACCTATACTCAGACCTAAATAAACATGTTTACTTCAGTTAATAATGGTCCTTAAATTAAAGCAATATATATAGAGAATATTTAGCAATGTATAAATTGTTTACAAAATAAATAAAATAAATAATTAAGGTTGAGTAGAAAATAAACTTGACTTGAAACAACGTTAAGTTCAAGATACATTGCTACATTACAACAGCACATAATGATATTTAACAAAAGTTAAAAACCTAAATAACAAACAACGCATGTGTAATATAACTATCACCATCGTTTTATTCTTGCGCACGTGTATTCGGTGTTATGCACGCTTTGAATAAATATTCACATTTACTTTGTTTAGTAAACTTTCTAGGAATGTCGGGGCCCTATTTAAATTTTGGACGCACTTAGTCAAATAAACCTGCAAGCTTGTACTTTTGTATTTGTTTGAATACACATTGTACTTTTGTATTTGTTTGAATACACATTGTACTTGTTCACAGGAAAACCACTCTACAAGTATTGTACATTTTATTGGAATACACACTGTGCATGTTTTGCACATTTTCATTCAATAAACAATTACTTTGAACTCTCGCTCTCTCTGTCTCTGTCTGTCTGTCTCTCTCTGTCTCTCTCTGTCTGTCTTTGTCTCTCTCTGTCTGTCTCTCTCTGGCTCTGTCTGTCTGTCTGTCTGTGTGTCTCTCTCTCTCTCTCTCTCTCTCTCTCTCTCTCTCTCTCTCACACACACACACACACACACACACACACACACACACACACATGCTTATGCACGAGCAATTTAAGCGCATATTTTCTTCCTGACTTAAACATATACGCCGTTCAGCGAAGTCATTCTGCAATATACATTAGGTCAATCCCATATTTAATATGTATGTATGTATGTATGTATGTATGTATGTATGTATGTATGTATGTATGTATGTATGTATGTATGTATGTATGTATGTATGTATGTATGTATCTATGTATGTATCTATGTATCTATCTATCTATCTATCTATCTATCTATCTATCTATCTATCTATCTATCTATCTATCTATCTATCTATCTATCTATCTATCTATCTATCTATCTATCTATCTATCTCCTTTCTTCTTTCCTTTCTTCTTTCTGAATAGGCTGATTTAGTGTGTCCTTGAGGAAGACACTTTACTAAAATATCCTCGCATATCGTCTTTAATGTATTATCATAAGGCATATAATATGTTATAACATGGTATATAATGTGCTATAACATGGCCTATAATGTGTTATAACATGGCCTATAATGTGTTACAATATGGCCTGTACTGTATTACAATATGGCTATTAATGTGTTATAACATGGCCTTTAATGTGTTATAGCACGGCCTATATTGCGCTATAATATATTATATGTGTTATAATATATCCTATAATGTATTATACTATGGCATATAATGTGTTTTAACATGGCCTATAATTTGTTATAATATGGTCTATAATGTGTTCTAATATGGCCTGTACTGTATTACAATATGGCCATCAATGTGTTATAACATGGCCTTTAATGTGTTATAACACGGTCTATATTGCGCTCTAATATATCATATGTGTTATAATATATCCTATAATGTATTATACTATGGCCTATAATGTGTTATAACACGGCCTATATTGCGCTATAATATATCATATGTGTTATAATATATCCTATAATGTGTTATACTATGGCCTATAATGTGTTATAATATGGTCTAGAATGTGTTATAATATGGCCTGTACTGTATTATAATATGGTATATAATGTGTTATAACATGGCCTATAATGTGTTATACTATGGCCTATAATGTGTTATAATATGGTCTATACTATATTTTTTCTGTTTCTTTATATTTAACACACTACATATTAAATGATCAAACATACTATCATATGTAGTAGTTATGCTAAATAAGGAATGATGCATTATTCATATGAAGTTACCGGAAGACGGATTTTACTAACATAGGAGTTATCCTCCTTGACCATCGAGTAAGGCTGGATAACATTTCCTTAGGTCTCACTGGATAGTTTCGCATTCTGACACCTCCCTAATATTTAAGGTAGAAGGCATGGGCCTAATTATCACCATCCTAGCATTTTTCAGTTCACACATAAACTAAATCTGTAATGTGGTTTAGATTTACTTTGAGTTAGGCTTGGAAACTGATTGACTTGTTAGTGACTGCCTGTTACAGTTAGACTAGGACAGGAGATCAAATGCGTAACTTGGGCTTCAAATGAGCCACGGACTTGGCTTGCGCATTTACATGTGTCTGCTACAGATTGGAATGGAGGAAACTGGTTGTCAGGTCATCAGTGGTGCCCCAACGGTCGGCAAGACTAAGGGATAGATAGATAGATAGATAGATGGATGGATGGATGGATGGATGGATGGATGGATGGACGGACGGACGGACGGACGGACGGACGGACGGACAGACAGACAGACAGACAGACAGACAGACAGATAGATAGATAGATAGATAGATAGATAGATAGATAGATAGATAGATAGATAGATAGATAGATAGATAGATAGATAGAGAGGTAAATATCTAAATATCTAGGTGGTTGAGGGGTGATGAAAGATATGCTAATTTGTTTCAGTACTAGTGAACTTTATTCATGTATAAGGCACATACTGATTCTTTTAGCTCTCTTGTCACAGGAAAATATTTAAAATACCCGCTTTCTGTAAAAAATGAATATAAAAAAGAGGGGTTGGGGGCAGTGTAGATTCAGCATAAAAGCCACTAGTTGCATGCAACGTTCCCTCTAAGCGAATGGTAGATATGCTCGCTGCACTGCGCAAGCATTACGGAGACGAGCAAAATCTAACGTTGGATTGAGCAAAGATTGACAATTGCGCGCGCGCCGCTTATTATTAGAGGGAACGTTGGTTGCATGAGGAATTAACTTCAATTCCTCAGTCAGAATCTTACAAGCACCATTTCAACAAAAATCATTAGTTCATTTTTATTTTTGTCTTTAATGTAATATTATCATTTTTCTGCTATAGGTCATTGTCGGACAAATATTTGCCAAAACAACTGTCCAGTGAGACCTTATGATTATACTATGGATACTCAAGCGTTTATCTCCCTTGGTCAGGAAATAAGCCAGCATATAGTTCTCTATGAGGATACATTCTTATGGGGTACAACTGAAAGGATCAATGGTTATTGCATACATTATGTAGCGACAGAACTAGAAGGTTATGTTTCTCGGTATGGAGACCAGGGTTCACTGAAAAGATATCAGAGTTCACTGAAATGAGAGCATGGTTCAATTTTATTATATACCTAATGTAGCGACATAATAAGATAATGTTTCACGGTACTGATACCAGGGTTCACTGAAAAGATGTCAGGGTTCAATTTTATTACCTACATTATGTAAACAACATAGTATGGTTGGCAGGCTGCGTATATGTGCATTTAGTTTTAGAATTATAGAACAACAGGGTCTACTATAAAAAGGACACAGTTAATCTTGATTGTAAATATGAAACAAAAGACGGTATTATGTAGTAGGCAGGGTAGGTTGTAAATGGAGCGGGTTTCGCTTTAATTCATTAATACAGGGCACAGGGTAAATTGTAAAAAAGACATCGTTCATCTTCGTTGCCAACATTCTAGTGGCATCTAACCCCAAACACTGGCTATCTAAAGAGACACCTAACAACACAGAATATAGAAGCCTCTAACAACATAGGTTATCTAGAGGCCTCAAACCCCTAACCCCAAACACAGGTTATCTAGAGGCCCCTAACCTACAACACAGGTTATCTATAAAATTCCTTAACCCCTAACACAGGTTATCTATAGATGCTCCTAACCTATAACACAGGCTATCTAGAGGCCCCTAACCCATAACACAGGTTATCTAGAGGCCCCTAACCCCAAACATAGGTTATATAGAGTAACCCAAAACACAGGCTATCTAGAAGCCCCTAACCACTAACACAGGTTATCTAGAGGCCCCTAACCTATAACACAGGTTATCTAGACCCCTAACCCCTAACACAGACTATCTAGAGGCCCCTAACCTATAACACAGGTTATCTAGAGGCCGTTAACCCCAAGCACAGGTTATCTAGAGGCCCCTAACCTATAATACAGGTTATATATAGAGGCCCCTAACCCCTAACACAGGTTATTTATAGAGGCCCCTAACCCCTAACACAGACTATCTAGAGGCCCCTAACCCCTAACACAGACTGTCTACTTGTATGATCAGTATACAGAGTGAACTAGTAGTCATTGGTTTTAAAGTATGGACTCTTATCAAGACTATATTGTTACTAGTAGCTATTGGTTTTAAAGTATGGACTCTTATCAAGACTATATTGTTACTAGTAGCTATTGGTTTTAAAGTATGGACTCTTATAATGACTATATTGTTACTAGTAGTCACTGGTTTTAAAGTATGGACTCTTATAATGACTATATTGTTACTAGTAGTCATTGGTTTTAAAGTATGGACTCTTATAATGACCATATTGTTAATAGTAGTTATTGGTTTTAAAATATGGACTCTTATAATGACTATATTGTTACAAGTAGTTATTGGTTTTAAAGTATGGACTCTTATAATGACTATATTGTTACTAGTAGTTATTGGTTTTAAAGTATGGACTCTTATCAAGACTATATTGTTACTAGTAGTTATTGGTTTTAAAGTATGGACTTTTATAATGACTATATTGTTACTAGTAGTTGTTGCTTTTAAAGTATGGACTCTTATAATGACTATATTGTTACTAGTAGTTATTGGTTCTAAAGTATGGACTCTTATAATGACTATATTGTTACTAGTAGTCTACTGGTTTACCTTGTATACTGGTTTACTGAAGACTGGCTTTGTACACTGATATATTGATATTTCGCGTTGTATACTGATCTATTGATATTTCGCGTTGTATACTGATCTGTCTCGAGTTCGCGTTGTGTACTTATTGTTACGTGCTTAGGCTCAAATAAACAGTAACATAGAAAGGGAGAAAATAACAAGCTTGTGGAAACTTAATAAACAATTTTTTAACAACAAATATTTTCCAGAAAAGAAAAATAAACTTACAGTTTTAAGAATCAATTCCAAAATTAATCCAAAAATAATTCAAAATATAATCCACTAGTGAAATTGCAAAAGTCTTGGTAATAAAATGTCCTAATAATTCCAAGTTCGAATCTTAGTGAAGCATCCAAGATGGAAGACGATATCACGTAATGAAGTCAGTTCTGGTCTTATGAAATTAAATGAGCACAATTAGTTTCCAGATAAATAACAAATAAAATCATCTTGATCCAAACGAATTGAAATAATTTCCAGTACAAGGTAATTTAAAATAACTCAAAACGACACAACTTAATATTCTAACAGCCCAACTTCTACTAAATAGTTCGCTCCAAAACATAATTTATATACCTGTTTTTACGTAAACAAGGAAGGGGTCACATGATCTTCTAGAATCTTTAGAACAAATTTACGTTCAAAAATCGCGTGCACACCGTATGACCCAACTAAAAATAGAAAGATGTTTATAACAAAGCTCCATAATGTCCTTGGAATCAACCAATCATTTTAAAAGCTTGATAACAACTCTGAAGCCAGGTCAGAAATGAGGTCAACATCTGGTGTTTATTTGTAAAGTACATGTCATCCCACTTTTAAAAAAATATATCCCAATGAATGAATTTTAAACTTAAAATGTCAAATTTGAATCTGACAAACAAACAATTAAAGTAAAAATAAATGACTTAAATCAAATATACGTAACACTATCGTTCTCTAGTTCGCGTTGTATACCTATCGTTCTCTAGCTCGCGTTGTATTATGATCTAATTTGTTCGTGCTGTACGCTGATTTGCGGGGCCCCGAGTGGTCTAAAACGCTTTCCGTTGCGGAACACTGCCATCTCACTTCGGTCTGCGTGGGTTCGAGTCTCAGATTCGGCCAATCTAGGCATGTGAGAAAGCTTGCCAGTAGCTTCTCGTTGGTCGGTGGTTCTTTCCATGGGTTTTCCCGGGTTCTTCCTCCACCATTAATACTGGCCGCCATGTATAGCCTATCATGTGCTGAAAAATGGCGTTAAACCCTACAAAAACATCAACAACGCTGATTTGTGTTATGCACTCTTCCTGGTTCGCGCTCTATGCTTATTTTCGCTATACACATTTGCTAGTTCGCACCATACACATTCTAGTTAACGCTGATCGAACGATGATGTAGCTTCTGATTTTAGCGTTTATAAAAACAAGTTTGCCCTTTTTTAAAACTAGGACGCATATTGAAACTCATTTATGTACAGGGGGTAACACCCGGGATGTATAGAGTTATACTTGTGATGCAAGAGAGTGTGCACAAATCATACAGGACTGATGCTACTTCAACTAATGCTACCGATGGTTATAAAAGAGAGAGAGAACAAGAAAATTATTGTGATAATACAAGTTTAATAAATAAGTATATAATAATAATAATAATAATAATAATAATAATAATAATAATAATAATAAAATAATAATATAACAACAATACTACTACTACTACTACTACAAATAGTAAAGAAGAAGAAGAAGAAGAAGAAGAAGAAGAAGAAGAAGAAGAAGAAGAAGAAGAAGAAGAAGAAGAAGAAGAAGAAGAAGATGACTGGTGTCAACATTTACTTCTCCCAAATGCATAATGCCACTTCATGATAAACAGAGACTCATATGTCCAGAGTAAAACAATGAACGATACCAGAGGGGTCTTGTTGGCACACACAACATCCCGGCAGCTAGTTAATTAATTTGCTCATAACGAAGTACTACACCTGTGCCCCATGTATCTACTTATTTTGTACAAGTTATTCGTGTCTCTAAATTGATACCATTGTGAATCATCAGTTCGTTTTAACTCTTGCTAGATCTTCTGTACCATAACACGACCGACCCCCTCCCCTCCTTTTTTTCAATACATTCGTATCATACACGAATGACATTGTATAAGATAAACTACACCTATGCACGACGAAAACAATGGTTTGACCAACAAGCTGAAAAGGGCTTGAAAAGAAAACAAATAAGTTTTATTCACAGACAAATAATATGATACAAATATAAACAAATTTAATTTAAATTTGTTGAGGTTGAGGTTATCATGGTTATAATTTATGTGCTTGAGTGTGTGTTTGAGAGAGAGAGAGAGAGAGAGAGAGAGAGAGAGAGAGAGAGAGAGAGAGAGAGAGAGAGAGAGAGAGAGAGAGAGAAAACTAATGGCCCACGAAAAAAGTATAATTATTACATTTGAAAAATTGTTTGAGAGACTTCTCTTCTTTACATTTTTCATGTCTACATTTTAGGCGAATCCTGTCATACAACTTTACATTTTAGGCGAATACTGTCCCACAACTCTACATTTTAGGCGAATACTGTCACACAACTCGACGTTTGCTTACAATCGAGAATTGCATTAAAGAAAATGTGCTCACGTGCATCTTTAAACAAATGCAAATTTTTGGTTTCATTTTGTTAACAAAACTGGTCCCTACACAGGAACATAGCAACATTGGAATGAGAATCAGAGGAGGAATGGATACAGAAGGTAGATTATCGTCTTGCCCAAATCATGTCGCTCCTATCCACACCCAGCTAGTAGTGGGTAGTCTGGTTATCTCTGCGCCATGAGTGTTTGGAAAGAATGAAATGGGAACGTACTTGTGCATTATAGCAAATTCCAAATGGACAAAAACTTTTATTGCGAAAAATAAGTTATTATTATTATGAAATGATGCTTGCACGGGGTCGATTATAACTGGTGTAGCAACTGGCATGTTTTCTAACATATTCAAATTTGCCGCGTACTATACTGTTTTCAAGGTGTGAGTTCGAATCCTACAAACTCAAGTCCAAATTACTTCCAATTGTATGGTTTGGAATTTTTGTATTATAGTTTCATTTTATTTGTTTACATACTCGTAAAGTCTGAAGAGAAAATGCGTCTGGATGGCATGGGATATTTCCGTATATCTTAACTTCAGATTAAAGTGTCATTTTCCTAATCGTATTTGTTCCGTAATTAAAGTTTGCATATCCTTGGGAATTAAATCTATCGGGCTTTGAGATGTTTTTGAAATTGGCGTGAGATAGGTACAGCTCTCATAATTCATTCACAGTATCTATACAGGGTAATACCAATAGTCACCAATAACAATAGGCATATAGGCAACACTAACCCATAACCAATAGCCACCCATAACAATAGGCATATAGGCAACATTAACCCATAACCAATAGCCACCCATAACAATAGGCATATAGGCAACATTAACCCATAACCAATAGCCACCCATAACAATAGGCATATAGGCAACACTAACCCATAACCAATAGCCACCCATAAAAATAGGCATATAGGCAACACTAACCCATAAACAATAGCCACCCATAACAATAGGCACCCATAACAATAAGCAATAATAACCCATAACGAAAAGCCACCCATAACAATAGGTGTATATAGTCCACAATACCCCATAAACAATAGCCACCTATAACAATAGGCAACATAAACCCATAAACAATAGCCACTTTTAATAATAGGCATATAGGCCACAATTACCAATAGCGAATAGCCACTCATAAAAATAAGCATATATTCCACAAAACCCATAACCAATAGCCACCCATAACAATAGGCATATAGGCAATAATAACCCATAACCTATAGCCACAACAGCAGAGAGGGAGAACCCACGTCGATTTTATAAAGGCCCATTTGTTGAAATGAGGATTCTTACAAAAACGAAAACCTTACGTCAATAACGCAAACCAAAGTTTCTAATTAATCGAGAGAGTCTCACAATGTGGTACAAATAAATTTAAATGTATTCCCCTTGACAAGTCAAGGCCAAACAGTATAAAAAAACGATGAGGTAATATTGCAGCAAAATTATAAATTTACCGGGGACTTCGTGTGATAATTACCAAAGAGAAAAACAGCTTCCAGGATATAATTACTGTGGTCATGGAACCAGTCTTGATATCCGCTTGATAACCAGGATCAACCAAGACCTGGTGAATATCCGATACATGAAATAGATAAAGCGTGTCATGTTCATGATGTAGCTTATATAGCAGAGGTAAAATTAATTCACGAGTTAAATTCCATAAAATAAATTTAAGGAATCATTAGAAAATTGGTTAGTGAGATCTGCTATGAAAGGTAAGCTAATATTAAGGGCTGGTAATTAATATTATAAAATCTAGTTATTATTGTCCAAGATGATACTGGAAAGGCAGAGCAGCGGTTAGTAAACTCGCCGATATGTAAATACAAAGTCATCAAGTTACGTACAAATAGGCATTGACTGTAGTTGATGTTGCAAAAAGATATAAAGAAGCAGAGGCGATATTGACAAAGACAGCAGCAGAAGCTGCTTCTGCGTTTGAACGACTTCCTCAACGACGACTTTGCGACGGCCACATCCACTGCAAATTTATCATGGCAAATAATTTCAGGGTGTAGTATCATCGCTTTTGAAGCAGCATAAAGTTAATATACCCCGTGATCAGACAATTGTTGAGTATATTTTATCGAACACTTACCGAGCAGTTATTTGGATAACAGCATGAAAGGAAATTATTTAAAACAATATAAGATCTCGAGAATGGTTTGCATGACTGTCAACTGTGACAGATGCATTTAGTAATGAAATTACTGCAGCTACTGCGTTGAAACATATTACCGCGATCACACAAAACTCATACCTGCACAACGACATGATTTTGCATGATTTTGCATCGGAGCCATTATAAGGTAATATTATCGTAATATAGTTATATGAGCCATTATTAGGTAATATTATCGTAATATAGTTATATGAGCCATTATTAGGTATTATTATCGTAATATAGTTATATGAGCCATTATTAGGTAATATTATCGTAATATGTGAGCCATTATTAGGTAATATTATCGTAATATAGTTATATGAGCCATTATTAGGTAATATTATCATAATATAGTTATATGAGCCATTATTAGGTAATATTATCGTAATATAGTTATATGAGCCATTATCAGGTAATATTATCGCAATATAGTTATATGAGCCATTATTAGGTAATATTATCGTAATATTATCATAATATAGTTATATGAGCCATTATTAGGTAATATTATCGTAATATAGTTATATGAGCCATTATTAGGTACTATTATCGTAATATAGTTATATGAGCCATTATTAGGTAATATTATCGTAATATTATCGTAATATAGTTATGTGAGCCATTATTAAGTAATATTATCGTAATATAGTTATGTGAGCCATTATTAGGTAATATTATCGTAATATAGTTATGTGAGCCATTATTAGGTATTATTATCGTAATATAGTTATGTGAGCCATTATTAGGTAATATTATCGTAATATGTGAGCCATTATTAGGTAATATTATCGTAATATAGTTATGTGAGCCATTATTAGGTAATATTGTCGTAATATAGTTATGTGAGCCATTATTAGGTAATATTATCGTAATATGTGAGCCATTATTAGGTACTATTATCGTAATATAGTTATGTGAGCCATTATTAGGTAATATTATCGTAATATAGTTATGTGAGCCATTATTAGGTAATATTATCGTAATATGTGAGCCATTATTAGGTAATATTATCGTAATATTGTTATGTGAGCCATTATTAGGTAATATTATCGTAATATAGTTATGTGAGCCATTATTAGGTAATATTATCGTAATATTGTTATGTGAGCCATTATTAGGTAATATTATCGTAATATAGTTATGTGAGCAATTATTAGGTAATATTATCGTAATATGTAAGCCATTATTAGGTAATATTATCGTAATATAGTTATGTGAGCCATTATTAGGTAATATTATCGTAATATAGTTATGTGGGCCATTATTAGGTAATATTATCATAATATAGTTATATGAGCCATTATTAGGTAATATTATCGTAATATAGTTATGTGAGCCATTATTAGGTATTATTATCGTAATATAGTTATGTGAGCCATTATTAGGTAATATTATCGTAATATGTGAGCCATTATTAGGTAATATTATCGTAATATAGTTATATGAGCCATTATTAGGTAATATTATCGTAATATAGTTATATGAGCCATTATTAGGTAATATTATCGTAATATAGTTATGTGAGCCATTATTAGGTAATATTATCGTAATATGTGAGCCATTATTAGGTAATATTATCGTAATATAGTTATATGAGCCATTATTAGGTAATATTATCGTAATATAGTTATGTGAGCCATTATTAGGTAATATTATCGTAATATAGTTATGTGAGCCATTATTAGGTAATATTATCGTAATATAGTTATATGAGCCATTATTAGGTAATATTATCATAATATAGTTATATGAGCTGGGTGAACTTAAAAGGGGTAAAAAGAGCGACTGATCCTATCTTAAGTATTACCACACAACATTTCTAATGTAGTAAGATCTACGGGTAGACCTACAATATACAGATTAGATTCAACTGCTCTCCTCAACTTGTATGTACACGTGAATAATTACAAGTAATACCCGAGGATACACAATTACCACCACGATCACTTAACTGCTTCCGATATGATATAATTGCCTTACTTACAATCAACGATATCACTCCTTCACAATCGATCATATATCGTAATATAACTAGTGGTGCCCAGTATTTTTCAGACAAATGTTCACCAAACCAAACATAACATATCGGATGAAGACCCTTAACAAACTCGAATGATATAATATCGATACTCTGGTCATTCGTGATTGGGATGTTCAAATCGCAAAAAAATTCCAGAACGTTCTCCGTAACCAAGAAATCGTCCTATATAACACGCGACAATATCCCGGAATACATCCTCGTTGTGGTCATAAGTTGTATTCCACAATCCACCGTGTCCATATATAAATCTTTAAGAAATTCAAATCCTGTTGGTTTCCACAAATTTTTCTTTCTTACAAAGTGAGCTGCAACTGACGGAAAGGTGAAACAATTGTCAATATTATCAGTTGAAACTTTCTGCGCAAGATTTTTCATTATTCGCGGAGATTGTCTAGACTTCACATTGGTTGTATGCTTCATCACTTTGAAATAGCTATACTTTATACAGGTTTATCATTTAGTGGAAATATCTTGTAAATAACCACGTTATGCTCGTATAAAATATGATTCATCAATCCCAGTCAACATTCCTGGTTTGGAATTTTTACTTAATACAGCATTCTTTTTTTGCTATGAAAATAAGGGTCAAATTTTGTCGCGAATAATCCACACAGTAGAATTTGTTTCTGATGACACAATGTATTTTAGTTTGAAACAATATCTTTGTTATTGTTTGCTAGCTCATTGTATATTGCAGCTTCAATGGCTTCATTGACATCTTTGGCAAGGAGTTTTGTCATTGCATTTAATTTTGAATGTGGACCATACGTGAGATGCCCCATCATCACGAATTTTTTTTTTATAGCATTCCCCCGAAAGTGAGAAATTATTGTGTGAAGTCAATTATTGATTCAGAAAATGAAGCTTTCCATGGTTTCATTACTGATAATCTCTAAAACTTCTCAATGTTATATTTTAAACAAATATTGAAATAAAAATATTATATTTACAATGACTCAAAGAATCAAGTTAGGTGATTGATAATAGGTTCTCTATCTCACTCTGTGTGTGGGTGAGTGTGTGTGTGTGTGTGTGTGTGTGTGTGTGTGATTAGTATTTTTAACGTAGTTTTTAACAATTTGTCAGTCATATCGTTACGATATCTGATGTGAGGCAGTTTATAGTGACCCTAACCCTAACCTTGCTGCAGACATGTAGCATGATGTCTCACCCAGTCACATTATCCTGACACCTGGCAGACATGTAGCATGATGTCCCACCCAGTCACATTATCCTGACACCTGGCAGACATATAGCATGATGTCCCACCCAGTCACATTATCCTGACACCTGGCAGACATGTAGCATGATGTCCCACCCAGTCACATTATCCTGACACCTGGCAGACATGTAGCATGATGTCCCACCCAGTCACATTATCCTGACACCTGGCAGACATGTAGCATGATGTCCCACCCAGTCACATTATCCTGACACCTGGCAGACATGTAGCATGATGTCCCACCCAGTCACATTATCCTGACACCCGGCAGACCAGTCCGAACACTAACCTCTTAATGCTGACTGCCAAGCGAGGCAGTTGTTAGTACTATTTTTGTAAGTCTTTGGAACGACTCGGCCGGGGATCGAACCCACGACCTCCTGCTTCAGGCGGACGCTCTAACCACTACGCTACTGGAGCGGTTGATAATAGGGTCTTCAGCCGTTTGTAACAAATCCTGTGCAAATGAATTGTGCGGACAACATTTACAAAATGTACGGCAAAAGAGTATTGGTCCACAACCGTGTTTCCAGTGTGGAGTTAGGGGGAAAAGGAGGTGTTTGTACAATGTGGCGGTAAAAGATACAGAGAGCTGAAGCGATATTACTATTAAAATGATAATGACAGTGAAAAAATTATAAGAACCCATGCAGATTATTTGGATAGATTGGTAAATTATAATTAAGACAAATAATACTAGATAAAAAAAATGGAGCAAAAAAGAATTTGTGAGACATCCCATTATCAAAATTATGAAGCATCTCGTGATGATGTAATCATAAACTGTCGACTGAAAATACCAGTCGGCGAAGTCGATAATACTGGTTATCTATGAGTTTCTGCTTGGGAAAAGGGAATCTTTGTCACAAGTTTATCTTTGAGTGTTATTACGGAGTAATCAAGGATGGTTTTGTGATCGTTCATATTAAAGGTCACAAACTTAATACTTCTCTGGAAAATGTACAAGCCGTTACACAGAGCGAAAACTGCAAAAATAGGGAAGATAGAAAATATATCAAAATGTTTGCGAAGAGGCCGCTTATTTCTCTAAATACAGATGATGGCGAAGAATTAATATTTCAATCAATGTACGCAGACAGCAAATATTTTAATATTATATCATCTTAGGCACGACGTGTAGAAAAAGAAAATATATAAAATAACTTTCAATATTGTTGAAGGTACATATATACTAATATTAATTTATATTCTAAATCTGACGTTTATCGGTCAGCATTATTTAAGGGAGCTAACTCTATTAGGAATACACACAATTTTGTAAGGGAAGTAATTTTTAAAGGTACGCTTAATGCTGTAGAGTTATCTAGTATGGAAAATAATTCTGTTAGATTAGGTTAAATTAAAAATTTTATGAAAATATTTTTTTTTCTTGTAATGAACAAATGTTCTGGTGTTTATAAAAACAGAATCATTATCATTTTTTCTGCATCTGTCAGGTTTCTTGCTTCATTTAAATTTAGCCAGCGATAATAAGTAAACGAATATCTACGAATCATTAACTTTTCTTTTGATTGCCATGTATTAGTTAAATATATAACGTTTTTTTGTTATTGGGACTCCGCCTCATGATCGAAATTAAAAACAAACAAACAAACACACTCCAACCATATCTCACGTGGTGGGTTCAATTTTGCACTCTCTCTCATGGTTGATTTGGAGTGAATGTGTGGAAACATTTTACATTTCCAGGCTGAGGCGGAGTCGGCATACGTCTGTGCCGTCTTATATATATATATATATATATATATATATATATATATATATATATATATATATATATATATATATATATATATATATATATATATATATATATATATATATATATATATATATTGTAGATTTTCCTTCGATAAACCCCCAAAAATACCGATTTTGGTCAGAAATTTTGAAATTTATTATCATTAATAATGAATAATGACATCTGAGATATACCGGATTAATTGGTTCTTTTACAATCAAATATCTAAAGGGTAGTTGAGGGGTGAATGTATACAGAATATATCGCTACTGAGTCTGATATGTTTGTCTGATACAATTACATCACATACATGATTGACTGCGATCACAGAAGTTGTATTTACTATTCCCGGTGATATATGTCTACCACCACCGCATGGATCATTATTGTATAGGAGACCACCGCATGGATCATTATTGTATAGGAGTATGTTTGACTGTCTTTTTCTCCATTTGGCGAGTATCTTATAGACGACATAATTGGTGGATTTCTTTAGTTCGTCTGGGTTATACCCAAACAATTTAAAATTCGGTAGATCCGCTTCTGTTATCTCATACTGCCTAAGGAAGTTTTGTTTATTTATACTGTCTGAATTAATTACCATTTGAATAAACCTTTGATGAACAAGTTCAATATTAAAATTGTATTTTGATTTAATATTTATTTTCGTTTGATTATATTATCTCGTCCCGATGATAAATCAAAAATTTAACTTGGTACAGTTTTGTTGCAGGTTACTCATGATATATGTTTCGTACGTTTCCGATAGTTACGCTTTTACATTCAGGATAAAATTAGAAGTATCTTTAGAAAAAAGCATTGATGGATCAGCTGATCTTGTATAATATTCGGAGTATCTTGTTAGGTCTAATATCGTTTTAACAACATCAACATCGTTTTTAACTTTTTAAATATTTCTTCCATCACTCATATATGTAGCGCTATCAAACAAAACCATAATTCCTATGTTAGCAAAACCAGCCATAACATCAGCATTATATGTTGCATCATTCGTTTTTACAAGTTCACCTACTACTTAAATAAACGATTCAGCGGTTAAGAAATATCTACTTGCATCATGATCTTCTAGTTCGATCCTTCCTCGCTGATTTGGTTGTCTTGCGTCATGAGAACAATACTGATAATCAGGTATCGATTCATCTTTAAGAACCGGTGCGTCCATGTCAAATGCTGGGTCGGATACACGTTTGAACATTTTATTAGTATTATTTGCTATGATCTAAATCATGTTCATCTTGACTTTGTCAAGGGAATACGAAGACCACATCCTGCTATCAGACTCGTATTTATATTTTGTTTCTGCTTTTGGACGCAGTGCTTCTACAGACAAGGCTCCTAATTTCTGATTTGCGACCTGTCTCATTATGTTATTAACATTTGCAGTGTCAATTAAACACTATGATAACCATCAATAATTTCGTCGCTAAGAGATCGATAAACCCCCTTACTTGCATCGCTGATCAAACGGATTGTTCTGTAATTTTAGCACAGATGGAGATTGCCTTTTTGGGGAGTGTTATATTCAGTGACTGGGTCCACTGTGTTGGCCATTCACTTTTCTGCCAGATCTTGTTGCAGATTTTTGTTAGTAACTCTATCACTGATTCCCCACCATTCTTTAGCTGAGATGTCTACTCCAACTGCCATCCCATTCTTCAGTGCTCTTATTGCGGAATCCGCCTATTCTTTGAGAACGGGGAAATCATCATCATTTGTGTCGTTTTGAACTTCATAAATCCCTGGGTCTCCTGTAGACGGAGGGTTGCAGAGTTCTTTACAATATTCAGTCCATCTTTCTGCAATTTATCTTGCTTCTGTGAAGCATGTTTCAATTTTGTCTTGAATGGTAGTGACTCTTGGGCATTGTGAACATCATTATGGGCTGCTGCCCAGTCTCAGTTAGGTTCATTACCATCAGCCTAAAAGCGACACCTTTCAACATCACTTGAATGATCATGTGTGTTCAATGTTCTTTTTATATACATGTCTATTTATATGGGCTGTGGTACAGGTTCTTTGGATCCGTACTGGATGGAATAAGACGCTCCCGCCCCAATGAGTCTCCCAACTATGGGGAAAATTGTGTGATGATAGCACTGTCAACGGCCAGGGTGGAATGGCTCTAAGATGAGGTCAACGACCATGTGCAATGGCATGACATAATATATCAGTGGATTTCGGCTAGAGAGGAATGGGCTCCGCCAGGATGAATCTTGCCCTTGACACACCAGCAGCAGAGAGGGTGAATCCTACAACGTTTTCAGACAAAATTTGATTGAAATCCTAAAACGAGCCTTCCTACGATCCTATTTTAACCAAAAAAAGGCGAACCCTACAACGTTTTCAGACAAAAAAATTGATTGAAATCTACATACGAAATCATTTTAACTAAAAAAATGAAAACGATTTTTTAATTAATTTTGGTCGCAACTTGTTGTCATCCACCCTCTCTGCTGCTTAGTGATTTCATCACTGGGTTAATAATTCTTTTACGATTTTAACCGAATATTTGATCAAGTCCTTAGGACGAAAATCATTTATGATTTCACAAACAGACTAATCGCTAACACCTCTTCTTGTAAATCAATCAGATTATTTGACTGGTCGGTGAGTTTGAAATTAATCCTGGTTAATGAATTATTATGGCATCGCATATAGACAGGATTAATTGGGTTTTCAATAATTAGGAATCCTGGAGGAGCTGTTGGTGCAAATGAATAAAGAATATATCCCTGCTGAGCTTGATTTGATTGCTCTAGATTAATCTGATAGCTTCCTTCGATAACATCACACACTAAATTAAGCGCAATCACTGAGGATATATTCACGTTGAACGGAGCGATATGCCTACCACCACCATCTGGGTCATTATTATGTTTGAGGATTTTTATTTCCGGTGATGTTGTTTTTTTCCATGCGTCATGAATTATTTTAAAACCAACATCGATAGCATCGTTGAGAGATTTTTTTAGTTCTGGTACGTTATATCCTGGTAGTTTGACTGTTGGAATATCCTTGACGGGGATGCCCTTGCCTTCTGCAAAAATTGTTCTTGTTTCAGGATTACTGTCATCCAATACCTCTTGAATAATTTGTGAATTAAATTTTTCCATATCGTCGATAATTTTGTTACATGTTTCTACGACGCTGATAAATTCATCTCGGGTAAGAGAGCCGGATTTAAGAGGTATTAACAACAGTGAAAAAATATTATTCATTGCTGTGAAATTTTTATTGATTTTAAGTTCGCTAACAATAAGATATTTCCCTCCCTTACTAAAAAAATCTCTAGCAACCCTGTAATCGCTATAGCTTTTTACTGGATTATCAGGTTTTATCCTATCTGTGATATAATCAGATTTTTTTGGTTCTGGTAAATCAACAATTTCTCCCCGGGGTGGTAATTCAGGCCATCCTAGTACGGTTCTTATTGAGCTTTGATAGATATCTACGACATATTCTTCTGAGTTTATTTCAATGGCAGATGATAGCGTCGGTTCATGAACTGTTATAGCAATTTTTGACTCTGCTCCAGTAATCGATTTTATTCTACGCGCGAATTCATCATTGATTTGTTCGATTTGGTAAGACCCTGTTGGTATCGAAATGACGTTCCAGTCTGGGATTCCGTCGGGTTTATTCTTATTTGCAAACACCAGTGAATTATTGGGTTGTTGACCACCAAATGATTTTGATCTGATATTAGGCCAACTGTGATACATTCGTAGTTTTGCTAGCGCGATTTCGCTCACAGGAACCGGAGAGGGGAAATTCACACTAAACTCGGGTTTCGTAGATGTTATTGATATCATACTCGTTTGTACTGGGTTCGTGTTCTCCACTACTTGTTGAAGTAATTCCATCTGTGTCGTCATTATACTCATGATTTATTTCTAATTTTGGTATCGAGGAATCATAAATACTGACCATCACTGAGAATTCACAATCTGGTAATGTTGATATTATTGAGATCATTTTGTTTTTTGGGTTCGTGTTTTCTGATTCCATCGGTGTTGTCATCGTTTCTATATTCATGTTGTCGCTCTAATTTCGATATCGGGGAATCAAAAATACTGACCATCGCTGAGAATTCACTATCTGATATAATCGTATTGTCGAGTGACGACGATATCATCAATGATAATTGCGAGTATGCGGTTGATGCAATATGAAATTGAAGTAAGTAATTCTGCAGTTTACTCTGGCTGCATGATGATATCTTTTTTGCTATCCCGGTTGATATACCCCCGATTGTAGCCACCGCAGAAATGCAAATTGGAACTACGACCGGGGCAATCATTGTAACCGATGCAAGTATTATTCCGGCACCAGTGAGAACGCTTGACACCGAGTATATAATAACATCAATTGCGGTGATTCTTCGTCGGTATTTTTTTATTTTTATTTGATATTCCTCAGTGAGGGTTTTGAGTCTATTTTGAAATTCTCTGACCTGATCATAGCGACATTGCGTCGATGACAAAGTCATTGTTGTTTATTTTAAAAACACTAGCGTTTTCAATTGTGAAATCCGAACGATTTAGTTATTTACTTAAATCCGCTACGAATTCCAGATACCATGTTACTGATGCCTTAGCCAAACTTTTATCATCGGCTTTTATCGTTAACCGTTCAGTTTTATCCTTGTCGATGATCGTTGAAATCGTATTGTTGACCCCGGATGAACTCGACGATGATATATTAAATTGAATTGGTGCTACCAGCGTTAATCGATAAATACCCTTGATAGTAGCTGTGATATCTAATTTGTTGTTTGCAGGTGTCCACTCAAATGATCCGTGTTGGATTGTATATACTACGTTATTGGTTCTATCATGAGGGATTTTTGTTTTTTCAATGATTGTTATCATCCTCGAAAAATCACCTTTGACGGCTTCGATGAAAGTTTTCGTCTCATCGATGGATTTTTTAATATCAGGGAGTTTTATTTCAATTTTATCCAACTGGGTTCCAATAAATTTATCAATGATATTTCTACGAAATGATATAAACTGTTTTACGTTATCTTCAATTTTAGATTCAAGTATTTTTAGTACAGCCAGAGAATTGTTTAACTCATCGTTGAGAGTTTTTAATCGATCTGTAATCGTCGAAACGAGTACACCCGGTTTGAGTTTACCCTGATCGGAAAATAACGCGATAGTATCCTCGATTGCGTTTTGTTGTTTAACTAAAATATCATCCAGAGAAATATTACTGGTTTTCAATTTACCCTGATCGGAAAATAACGCAACGGTGTTTTCGATTGCGTTTCGTTGTTTAACTAAAATATCATCCAACGACACATCACTGGATTTCAATTTACCCTGTTTGTCCTGAAATACAACTATTTCATTAGGATCAACATTTGTTAAGTTCAACGTCTCAGCGATTTCATCTTTAATTTTTTTTGTTATATCCTTGACAGAATCAGGTGGTGCAGTGCCATCGGGTTTGGGTTTCAAAGATCTCCCCCAAATATCAATCATGTTATTGTAAAACTCTTTCTCTCTCTAAAATCGTTTCGATTTCCAGCGATTGCTAGTGTATTCATTCACGACAACATGTGGTGGTTTTCCGCTTGGGTTACTCAAGGAGTTAGAAATAGCGTCAAGGACATTTAATACTTCGCTGCCACATATTGGTGGGTCAATCATCGTTTGTGTTGGTAGCGTAGAATACCAAGTCTTCATTGGAAGGGTTTTTATATACCGCATAAACTCTTTTGGTGGGGCTAATCCATATGAATCGAAATAAACAATCCCACGTGGATCAATAGCGTATGCAACCCAGTGAGTTCCAGGTCCGGTGCTGTTATCTAAATTAATGATTCCGGTTTCAACGCTGTTTGGTTGATGTGGTAATTGATCTTTCATAAAGACACCTCTGAAGTTTTTAATCGCGAGTTTTTTAGCCGCATCCATTAAATCAAAATTGGACATGGGAATCTTCGATTCCTGAATTAATAAATCGTTCCTGGTAGTCTTAGACCCTTTCCGCTGTACCACGAATACGGGGTTCCTGGTAGTCTTAGACCCAATCCGTGAACGGATCGTCCCTTTTTTTTATATCCTTTCCCAGTTGCCTTCTTTAGTGCCATTCCTGCTGCAGTACCAACGGCTCCTAACGCTGCCGCTTTAGCCACCGCTGGGGCTGCTGCTGCAATCAATGCTGGAATCGCAGCTAACAACGGAAATATACCGCCTGTTTTAATCATATTTTTGATAGCAGCCGCAGAAAGAGTAATCTGAACACCTTTTTTGGCTGCAAGTGCATCATTGAAATGTTTCACCTGACGAGTTGTCAGCGATAGTTTATTTGCACCACCAGTCATTTGGTTGGGTTTCAACGTGATTGTGGTTCCACATCGCTTAACCGATCCTGATTGCAATTTTTTTAATTGACCGGGAGTTAACGTAACACTAATAACACTATATGACATTATACATAATAGATTGATTCTAATTCAATGAAAAATCAATCAAAGATTTTCTACTGGGGCATCTACCACTCTCATTCTTCCACCAACACCTTCAAGTAGCATTGATTTGTCGCTGAGAATGACAGCAATCGCTCTATAATTAATATCATCATCAGGCTTATCTACATTAGCTCTAAAATGTATATCAACGACGGATTGTCTTGTTAAATCGAGATGTTCCAGTGAGAAATAGTAGATCGGATACAGATTTTTAAAATCAAATTGTGATATTTGCAAACCAGTATCGACATTTTGATCGCGTGCCATAAATGACAATAAACGATGATAAACTCGTGCAATATGGTTGTTAGTGTAACTAAGTTGTATATCCTCGGATGGTTCCTGTTGGCCATTTATTCTCAGTGAGACGTCTTTCACACCTAATTGATCAAATATCATATGACTGTAGATTTGATTGCCAATTCGCTTATTATCTTGTAACGCTATAAATATATGACGTGGCGCAGTAACACCTTGTTTTGATGCTAGATTCCACGTGAATAACCCCCTCATACTTGTTTGTTTAACATCTGTACTTACTGATAACCAACTCAACAACGATTTTCCTCCTTGGTCCATAAATGATAGTAATCGTTCTTCTGCAGTGATTGCTGGAGTCAACACTGGCATCCACAATGATATTTTTGTTAAAATGACTTTACCGGCATCATCATTTACATGATCTGCAGCTGGGTTTGCTGGAATCCTCCAAATTGCGTCATTATCATCACCCTTTCGTACAAGCGATACTGTATGCTTCGCCCCATAAATAACTTTTCTGACGTTTCTACAGAATCCAAATATGTGATGCAGTGGAATCGCGCATGAAAATGATTTATTCTCTCCTTGCAACATTGCGTTTCGTGTTGCAGCTCCTAGATTGAAATTGGGGTCGTTGTTTATAATCATATCCTCGACATCAACATCACTATTATCACGTTT
Source organism: Unio delphinus (assembly GCA_029339505.1). NCBI lineage: Eukaryota > Metazoa > Mollusca > Bivalvia > Unionida > Unionidae > Unio > Unio delphinus. Next base: position 3,749,452 of record JAQISU010000103.1, read on the forward strand.
TTTTGGTCGTCTTACAACAAATTGTTTTCCACCAGCGGTATTCTTAGCATCCTTTGCAAACATCATAGAAGGTCCTGCTGATCTTGTATAATCATCAGAATATCTCGCTAACCCGATTATTGTTGTAGCTACATCAACATCGCGATCTATGGACTCAATTTCTTTTCCATCAATGAGATATCTAGCACTCTCAAATAGCGCCATAATACCATTATTGACAAAACCGACTTGAGTATCACCTGGATATGATGCTCCAGCAGCTGTTACAAGTACTCCTTCTACTTCAATAAACGCTTCACAGGGCAAAAAGTATTTACTGGTATCATGGACTTGAAGTTCAATTCGCGATCGACTATTTGCGTCTATTGCATGATAAGCGTAATATTGATAATCGCGTACAGAATCATCCTTGCCAACTGGGGCGTCTATATCAAACGCCGGATCATGTGATTTTTTGAACATTTTATTCTATTTATCAGAGTCTAAATCGTAAAAATCCGTAGGATTTTCATCGTAAACGATTTTCATCGACGTAGTTTTTTAAAGCCGCTTCCTGCTATCATATTTGCAATATTGCTTTGGTCCCCTTGATTTACCATCGACGCTAATTTTTCGTCTACTGCGTTATTTATAATTCTACTAACACTTGCAGGCATTTCCGCTGTAGACGGTAACGGTTTTGAAAATCCTTTGGATTTCATCCGTGATTTCACTAATGATGTTAATTTATTCTTCGCAGTTGAAAACGCTTTTCCAGCAAAATCTCCAACAGCACTAATACCCTTATCACGAATAACTTCAATTGCTTTCATTCCTAGTTGTTTAGCTAACGGCATCACTTTTGGAGCCATTCTCGCAAATAACCCTGCAATGGTATTGCCTAAACCATCTCCGTAGTATGCTCTATAAACTGGAAACCGTGAATTAACTACATAGACGGGGGTTGGTTTATCATGATTGTAGTGTATGATCATTATTTGAAATCAGAAACCATTTTTCAATTGTGAAATCCTTCGGATTTCCACGCTAGCGTTTTTATTTAATCACTGTGATACCCACTTTCCACTAACTCGTCAATGAAATCTCGATATGTTTTGATATCCATGATACCGCCGGCAAATAACCGTCTACAGATATCAGCTGCTTCATTAATTATTTCCGGTGAGTTATTTCCAGCTCGGAAACCTCCTACAAGAACTTCTAATCGTGATATATCATTGATAACACTACCAGGACATGAAACACTGGAATCTCTTAATCCACTTCCGCTATAACCAGTTGCTTCATCCAATTTTTTTTCTTCATCCTGTTTTTCTAAATCGGTTTCTTGTAATAAATAATCAAGAAAATCATCACGTGGTATTTGTTGTTTTTTAGGTGAAAAAGATATTTTCTTTGCAGGTTGCTGTCGCCGCCTTTGCAATTTTGGCGGTTTTTGTTGTTGTTTAAACTCTTCGTATTGTTTATACACTATACCCACTGCATTGATATATTGAATATATGATGCACTATCCTTCTTAATTCTACCTGTTTTTTCAGTTTTGATTTTGTAGAATATATCAGCCCAGTGAGTTATATTTCTAACAAACTTATGATATTCTGGTTTCAACATATTTTTCCTGTTTTCATAAGTCGTAACAACAAGCTCAGGAATTCCTGTTGGATCAGTCTTATTAATTTCTGCTAACCCCGCCTCGTTAAATATCACGCGTAAATCATCAACTGTTCTTTTTGATTCTATTTGTTCTATTTGTTCTGTTTGTTCAGTTTTCGCTGCTATTTTTTCAAGTTCACCAATAACAGATTTTCCCGTCTCGGGACTATCTCCCAGTATAGCACGCTCTATCCCTTTCGTTGCTGTGGTTACTGGTTTAAACAATTCTTCGGATCCCATAGCAAAATCAGTCTGAAGACTCTGTCGTTGTTGTAGTTTATTCCGTACAGAGTCACGAATTGGTACAAATCTCCTGATTGCATCCAGTCGTTCACGAGCCAATCGGGTTGTTAATGCTTCATTGACCATTATTTGAAATCGCAAACAATTTTTCAATTGCAAAACAATTTTTCAATCCAACCTAACACCATCGTGGAAGTGATCAATCCGAACCAGCCATCAATTTTTTATTCACTGATTTCAACAGTTTTGATCAAAAAATGCTAAAAAAAAATTAAAATCTCTATGAGGGACGGTCACAATCAAATAATGATAAATGGTTGGTCAATCAAAATTGTTCATTTTCTTGAATTAACGCCCGTAGGTTTCTAACTTTAGAATTAACCTCCTTTTTCAATTCGTATTCGTACCCCAATTCTTTTCGTATTCGTTCTACGATGGTATACAACGGAGCGAACACACTTACGTCACTGGAAAATGCGAGAGAGTCTTTAATAGAATTCTGAATTCTTTTGATGAGCGCATACTTCTTTGGTAGCATATACTTGTTAGTGCTAACTCCGTATTCTATATCCTGAAAATCAGACATGATTTGATCAGGATTTAACCCATCTGATAGTTCAATATCCAAACTTTTCAATTTTGAAATCTCGGATAAAATGCTATTCATGTTTTCAGAATTCATTATTCTATAATAATGATATATTTCTAAATGAAAAATATGACGTATTAGACATAACTAAATTGAATTTTCTGTCCGCTCTTTTTTGAAATAGCCGATCGACAAACCCCCTCTGCAACATATCGTACTGAGGGTCTACAAATATTGAAATACTTGCCGGCTTCATATATTGATTTAAATACTTTTTCTTCGTTAGTTATTGTATTCAAAGATTTCACAGGTCTCGCTTTTTTCGAGTATTTCCCAGTCCTTCCTCGTTTGGTATTCTCACTATGTGTGATTGCTTGAAGATTTGATAAGGAATTGTTCTTCGGATTAGAATCAATATGATCAATAACAAAACCATCTTTGATCAATCCATGGAAACATTCATACACGAAACGATGATTGTAATATTTCTTCTTTCCAACAGTAAAGAACAAATACCCCATACCATTATCCCACCCAACTGGGTTCTTCAGTCTACGGTTTCTTACAACACCATCACTGGATGCTTCATAATTTGTACTCACTGGGTGTGGTCTGAATTCCTGGTTCATTCGTATACTATACTATTTGTCTAATTCATTGACTGATCCATTTGCAGTGATTCATTATATAAAAATCTTTCATTTAGACACTTGTTTTTAGTATAGCATGATGGAGTTCAAGAGATTGACTTCGAGAAATGCTAAATTTAATGCTGATAGAGAGTTTAAGAGATTATTGAAAATCAGTCCTAGATTTAATCTCGATAGACCCAAAAAACGTAACAAACGTCCAAGAGACGGAAACATGAAAGAGTTTAAGAGATTATTGAAAATCAGTCCTAGATTTAATCTCGATAGACCCAAAAAACGTAACAAACGTCCAAGAGACGGAAACATGAAAGAGTTTAAGAGATTATTGAAAATCAGTCCTAGATTTAATCTCGATAGACCCAAAAAACGTAACAAACGTCCAAGAGACGGAAACATGAAAGAGTTTAAGAGATTATTGAAAATCAGTCCTAGATTTAATCTCGATAGACCCAAAAAACGTAACAAAATCAATCCTAGATTTAATCGCGATAAACCCAAAATCCTTCGGATTTCAAAAACGTCCAAGAGAGATTACCCCTGGAAAGATGCTCAATTCAATCTCGATATAGTTTCTAATACACCAAAGAATACAATTCTTGATAAAGCCATGATTAGTAAAATCAGAGACTGTTTTAATGAATTTAAGCGTGATGGAGCATCTTATTGTTGGTCAACATTTCGAATTGATGGTGTTGTTGATGCTACCATGAATGATGAAAAAGCAGCAGTGATAATTTCACGTGTTGGGGAAAAACGGCATTTTTTCCGAATCAAATTCATTATCGAAGTCGAAGGCAAATGGATTATTAAGGATAAATTTGAACCAATCCTCAAGAATAAAAAAGCTGTCATTGTGAGTAGAGATTCCAAACCAGGGATTCTAACCGGCATTGATAAACCATACTACGAAAGATCTTATCCCGTAACAGCAATGGTTTATGGGATATATCCGTTAAATGATAAACCCGATATCGCAAAACTAGCTCCTATGAAATATTCGTCAGGGCTTAATTGTGTAGCAGAACGAATACTAGAACACTTCACAAATGCATCCCGAGGAAATAAACTAACTGATCTGCGACGTAGGAAAATAACCGAGTGGGAACTGACAGTGAAACAGCATGGTGCAAAGATTTCTGATATAGCTAAATTAGAAACATCATTACGATTCCCAATAACCGTTATGACGATAACCGGAGAGGTTTTATACGAACCGAAATATAACAAAAATGGAGCACCAATACAGATTATTGATCATAACAAACACGCGTGGACACCTGCGGTAACAATATTTCCACGAGAACGAACCGTGAAATATATCCCTAAGGAGTTCGTCGGGGATGTTTTCTATGAAGAGAAATTATTTGATGCTATTCATGCGTTGTGTAAGGATGATCCTGTGTCAGTGTGGTTACTTAGAAGTGATGAAGAATTCGATCAATTTGTAAAACCAAATGGTGAATTATATCGCATTGAAGAATTAGATAACAGAATGAGAAAAATCGCTAGTGATTTTTCACCGCAGAATTCCCATGAAAAACTACTCACGGATAGTTTTACTATTCCATCAGTGGTAGCTCACTTTGCAAGAGAAAAAAACTCATGGCGTCCAACACGAAATGATTTTCTCGAGGATGTTAAATTGAGTTGCGTCGAATTTGGTCATGGAGGACTGTGGAATACGAAATACTCATGTGATGGTATGATTTCAATTGATATATCCGCGTGTTATCCCGGAAGTTTTCTCGGGTATGGGGAATGCGTTGAGTACTTCAAACGATTTGGACACCCCACGCATGAAATGACTCGTGTTGCGATTAATGGACCATTGCCTGATTTTGATTTAACCGGATTCGCTCGTGTGATATCATTTGAATTAGCTACAGGGTTACATCCGTGTAGTTATGTTTGGCTCGGTAGACACCTATCTGAAAAACACTGGATGCCAATAGTGCTATTGAGATATATGATTGATTGTGGTATGCTAATATCGTTGATTGTTTCCGAGGCTATTATATGCTATCGAGCTCAGAAAGAAGTTTGGCTACCACAACCCAATCTAGATAGAATAATCAACGAACTACGAAAACAGTTTCCAGATTTCAGTGAAGAAGAAATCATAAATTGGTCTAAGAAGTTATTTGAAATTAAAAAAGAACAAGCAAAAGATCTCGGAAGAAGAATAATCGGTAAATTTACCCAGGGTGGACGATACGATAACGCAAAATACTCTTCGCGGTTGATCATAGATGTCGCTGAATACGATTTTATTGTAGCGGATTTAATGAAACAGGGAAAACTTGTATCCCGTAAGGATGCTTTTCTATCCAATGGTGAGAAATTAGGTACGGTTGTTACCTACTGTGATGGATATAATTCCCAGTACACACACTTAAGAAGTTCAATGTTAGCCTATGCTTCTATTAATCTATTTTCGATGATAAATAGATTTCCTAATACCGCGGTTAGAGTAGCCACTGATTCGATGTATATACACAATAAGTACAAATCAGCTGTAGCGGCATTCACAGATCCCGAGGAAGCGTGGGGGCGTTGGCGATTTAAAAAGGAGATGCTACATGAGTATTGTGAATCCGCAGACGTTGCCATGGATGATAAATATATTTGTTGTAACCGTATTGAAATTCAATCAGAATTTTCTAATGCACCACCGGTATCTGATCCAATCTGTAGATACAAGACAGTTTATTTAAACGGCTGTGGTGGGTCAGGAAAGACAACTCGTGCAATTGAATTATTTCGTCGTGGAAACGCTAGCGTTTCTAACATGATTGTTCTAACACCGACTCACAGACTCGCCAGAGAGATGATACAGCGAGGGGTAAATGCTTGCACTTATCACAGCTTCTTTCGATGGAAGGGTGACAAATGGACTCCTGATCGAATGGGTGATAAATTCATTCCTGAAATCATAATCTGGGATGAAATATGCACAGTGTCATTAGATGTATTAAAAACATTTCTTGAGTGGTTGTTAACCAAAAACACAAAAGTCGTCATGTGCGGGGATCAAGGCCAACCACCACCATTTGTCGGTGCATCTCCACATGAATGGCTAAAGGGTTTTGTAGACTACTATGAAGAAATCACCACTGATTATAGATCACTTGATGAACGATTACGCGAGTTCAAAGCGCTAATTAGATTACAACCGGATAGAATCCAATGCGAAATAGCGCGTGAAGTGATTTCAGAAACTCCAATGAATGATTTCTGGGAAAAATGGAGACCAAACGATTTGATCATTGCAAGTAGAAAAATAGTCAGGGATACACTTCAGATGAAGTTATTTGAATTGCATAAACAAAAATTTGCAACGCTTCCAGTACCGTTATGTTATAGGCCATCGGATACACGAAAACAGAATATTGAAGTTGATATTCCAGGACAGAATGAAAATTAAATTCTGGTATTAAATGATATTGTGCTGGTTGATATCAATGTCGTTGAAGATGCATTGCGTGCTAATAAATCCCCGTGGACGCTAGGATACGCAGCAACAATACACTCTTCACAGGGATTGACTATATCGGATACAATTGTTTGGATGGTAGATAATCGCATCGAATGGTCAAATTTAGTCTATCTCGCAGTATCCAGAGTACGAAACATAAATCAACTTCGAAGAATTGTCCTCGATGATGAAATCATTGGTGATGATAATGACACAACAATAAGTGATATTGATGTTAGCATCATTAATAAAAAACTCTCCGGTTACAAACAACAGGACAAAAAAAAACAACGAGAATTTGATATTGATGCTGAATTAATAATCACTTTGAAGAAACAACAGAATAATCACTGCGCGAGTTGCAATTGTATAATGCGTTGGCAGTATTCGGATAAGGATCCTCGCCAATTCACCGTAGACAGAAAAAATAACAATCTCGGTCATGTCAGAAATAATGTGATGTTGACTTGTCTTGAGTGCAATAGACGCAACGGCGCTAGTTAAGACCATGCGGTGGCAATTGAGTATCCTCGGGAATCACTTGTAGTTGTTGTCGAGTAAAACCCCGCTGAGGAGCAGTTGAATCCAGTTTATAGATTGCTGGTCTACCAGTTGATCGTGTTATACTAGATATCTTATGCGTAGTGACGCTCCAAATAGGATCAGTAGCCCTTTTTCTACCTCCTTCAAGCTCTCCTGGTTCGTATAAGTACCTCACAATGACATTACTACCAAGAATTGGTTGGGAAACGCTAGCGTTTCTAGGGAAATCTTTTTGTGGTTGTACGGGTATTGACTTCTTTTTAATCGCGTTGATAGGTTTCATGTTGATTGTTCTAGTAATCTCGTTATTCAGTGCAGTAATCACAGATGGTAATCTTTTAACCCATTCACTGGATCGCTTTTCTTGAATGAATTCTTTTGCGTATTGATATCCAAATAACCGCTCAGCAATCGTCCGATTAAATCGTTCTACAATGGCCTGATCGCGATGTAGCGCAGTATGCCCTCGTCGTATGGTGACATTATGATGTTTCATTGTAGATAACACTGCACCCTGAAATTCCTTGCCAGGATCAACTTGTAACAGATTTGGCCAGTGCAGAGGGCTCCTTCGATAAATCCTTCCAAATGCAGAAGCGACTTCAGTGGCTGATTTTGTTTTTAACGGTTCTGCTTCTTTGTATCGACTCGCAACATCAACTACGGTTAGCGCGTATTTGTAACCACGATCATGTGGCAGAAATAATATATCAGCTTGATGAACTTCATTAGGAGCGGTCACATCAAAATGCGAGAATTGAATTTGTTTAGGCGGTGGTAGATAAATTTGCCATAGTGCCTGTTTGGATAACCAATTAGCCGCAGTGGTTTTTTTCACTTTTGCAGCTCTAGCGAGTTTATTGATTGCAGCGTTACCCCTCCAGTATCCCCTCGGAGAATAATAAATTGATTCCATATTATTAATTACCGGCACCTAACATCAATTTACTTTTCATAGCCGATTTTATTAAAAATGAAGCCAATTTTTCTTTGAAGGATTTATCAGGAATAGCATTTAACGCATGAATTAATTTCACATCTGCTAGATGCCTGTGTTGCAGATTGCTGCTTTTATAAGCAACATCATGAAGGTGACAGGCCTTATCAATGGCGTTTATTGGTTCTTCACCGGGGTTGGGTTGATTTTGATTATTGAGTCTGATATCAAGTCTGGTTCCCGGTCCACAGTAGCTATATCCTGGGAGGTGCTTTTCTCCGGGGTACTTTGCCCATGGGGTTCCAGGGAGTTTTGCTAATTTGGCTGCGATATCACCTCCTCGTTTTTTTTAAAATCAGATTTCATAGACACAAATCTAAATTTCTTTGTACCACATTGCACGCATTTACCAGAAAGCGCTGATCGGTTATTTTTAGTTGTAATCGTCGTCACATCATCTGTGCCAGTACGCGTTTTACACTTCACACAATATAGATCCATAATTTATGTATAGAGATATGGATATAATTGATTTTTCAGCGACTAAAACAAGAGAACCAATTAAGCATCATGCAGCGCTACCAAACTCTATCCGGATGATTATAATCGGGCCATCTGGATCCGGTAAAACGCAATTGTTGCTCAATTTAATAATGAGATGGATGAAGTGGGATAAGTTGTATTTAATTGCCCCTAGCGTAGATGATCAACGATGTTATGAAGTGTTAAAGGATTTTAACGAGAATGCATCAGAAATTAAGGGTGAGAACGCCATTGATTTTATAACCGATATCGATGAAGCACCGAGTATTGATGATATTGATGGAGATATTAACAATTTAGTCGTATACGACGATATAATGTTGGATAAACAAAAAAATCCTGCTAGGATCTTTTCCAGAGGCAGGCATAAAAACACTGACGTGATATATGTCACTCAACGCTACACTCAGGTTCCAAAAGTCATCAGAGATAACTGTAATTTATTGTCTGTATTCAACGGAGTTGATACTCATACGCTACGAAATATTTGGCAGACATGGTGTTCTGATATGGACTTCAATCAATTTCGAGATTTCTTTAGTTATGCTCAGTCGACTCCGCACGGATTCGCAACAATAAATCTACATGATCCTCGGACACGATATCGTATCGGACTGGATCAAATATTCGGTTAAAATCATTTTATTATTTTTATTAACCCAGTGATGAAATCACTAAGCAGCAGAGAGGGTGGATGACAACAAGTTGCGACCAAAATTAATTAAAAAATCGTTTTCATTTTTTTAGTTAAAATGATTTCGTATGTAGATTTCAATCAATTTTTTTGTCTGAAAACGTTGTAGGGTTCGCCTTTTTTTGGTTAAAATAGGATCGTAGGAAGGCTCGTTTTAGGATTTCAATCAAATTTTGTCTGAAAACGTTGTAGGATTCACCCTCTCTGCTGCTACACCACATGAAGACAACTAACAGTTCGTCCATACCAGATCGTTCGCAGCCCGGGTCAACAATGAACGCGCCTTCCGCTGAACACAATGACAGAGGTGACACTTCTGGTAGCCCAATTTCCAAGATCCGTTAGAGATACGGAGATCCAGCAGTACTACTTTGCCCTCAGGCAAAATATATTGACGTTAATCCCATTCCAGGTGAAGACGTAGAAATTGCAGTTAGGTCACTAAAGAAAGAAAATTCAGCTGTCGTTGACAACATACCAGCAGAACTCAAGCCGGAGAAAAAGAGATAACCACAGTTCTGAAAATAATCTGAAACAAGATATGGCAGACAGTAGAATGGCCCACCACATGGAATCAATCCTTGATCATCATGCTCCCAACGAAAGGAAACTTACAGCTATGCCAAAACTACAGAACCATCAGTCTGATCAGACAACCGAGCAAAGTCATTCTGAAGATAATTCTCAAATGATTACAGCCTCAATCAGAGGATATTATTGCTAAAGAGCATTCAGGCTTCAGAGCAGGAAGGAGCACCAGAGACAAAATCTTCTATATCAGACTCCTTTGTAAAAAGTACATTTATCATCAGCAGAATACATACTACGTCTTTATATATTTCAAAACGGCATTTGATAGGGTTTGGCATGTGGCACTATGAGCAAGTACATCAAATCAAACCTGGTGCAGGTTGTTTAGCACCTGTATGTCCTCATCAATAACAGCTTTCGAACAACAGTTGGAGTCAGACAGTGCTGTATACTGCCATCTACACTCTTCAACATTTTTCTGGAAAGGATCATGGAAGATGCCTTTCATGATCACAACGGCACTGCCAGTATCAGAGGAAGAACAATCGCCAACCGTCGCTTCGCAGATTTTATTAATGGATTTGCAGGAGATGAGAAAGAACTGGCTGACTTGGTTGAGCACATCAACACAACCTGCACAACATATGGAGATTAACGCTGAACAACAGCTTATGACAAACAACGCCAAAGGCATCGGTGCAGAAATAAAGGTCAGTGGGCAGAAGCTGGAAAGAGACAAAAGCTTCGAATACTTGGAATCAGTTATCACAGATTTTGAATATAAACCAAAACTACTTTGTATGGTTACCCAGGCAACATCAGCAAAAACAAGGCTGAAGCCAATATGGAAAGATGCAAACATTGATTTTGGTTTCAAAATCGGGCTTATACATTGACGATCTGTCCACAACATGATCCAACAAGCTATTAACATTAATTAAAGATTGGGCAGGTTTGGGATCTGGAGATTCCCAAAGGGCAATAGAGAATAGGGAAAGATGGAGAAAATTGGTTGTAAAGTCAACTGTGGTGCAACAAGGACCTCTTAGGTTAATGGTTTGATGACGATGATGATTATGATGATGTTGATGATGACGATGTTGATGATTATTATATTCAGGTATTCTACACTACTTGAACTCAATGTCGCAATTGATCCATGTGACGCATGTTGAAATATAACACAATTGACCTATTTCACCATCCTCAGCCAATCAGAAACAAAGCTGTAAACAGGGTTATTGTAAAGGTAGAGTTTAAATATAGTAAACACGAATTTACTGCTCTATCTAAACATATAACCTACACTTATGGTCCAAATAGTAAACACCAATTTACTGCTCTATCTAAACATACTTATGATCCAAAATTCAATCATACAGTAAAATATCCATACGAAATGGCATTCGGACATGAAAACTGCTCGTGTTGTATCGGGACTGATATGAATTGGTATAGAACAAACTTCTGCAACTAGCATCCGTTAGCATGTCATATAATTTCGTTAGCATGTCATATAATTTCGTTTTCTTTTATTGTAGTTTTCCAATTATATTAGCATTTTTAAAACCTTCATTGATGTGTTCAGTGCTTTTCATGATTTTTTTTAATTAGACAGATTGACGCGATAACAATCGTCTTTTGCGATTTGAGATAATGTAATGGGGAATAAATGAATTTTGCAAAATGCCTGCATGCCTAGATTACCTCCCTTGTCACATGTAGCTAGATTTTAATATCTGAAGCAATTTTATCCCACCAACAAAAGCTAGATTGGGGTACGGGGGGCAGGAGTCCAGCATTTCTGGACTCCCTATACAAGAAATGAAAATCATACCCATAAACATGCAATGTCACTCGTCGCTGGACATTTGACCATCGTTTTATTCTTGCGCACGTTTATTGTGTATTTAGTATACATCGAGTAAATGGACACATACACTTTTTCTTTGGTACCTTTGTAGTCAGGGACCTTTTTCAATTTTGGAACCTCAGCCTATCAGCTAACATTTGACTTAATCCGGCCCTGCCCACCCACAACCACCACCATCACTACACAAGCTTTAAATATGAGACATAAATGATACCAATTCCCCAATATCTGTCAGAGAAAGTTAATTTCTACCACCCTTCTTATATGTATCATATAATATGCACTACATATCTTTCTCTCCCTCTCTCTCTCTCTCTCTCTCTCTCTCTCTCTCTCTCTCTCTCTCTCTCTCTCTCTGTATGTTTGTCTGTGTATGTCTGTCTGTGTCAGTCTGTCTGTCTGTCTGTGTCTGTCTGTCTGTCTGTGTCTGTCTGTCTCTCTCTCTGTATGTTTGTCTGTGCCAGTCTGTCTGTCTGTCTCTCTCTATGTTTGTCTGTGTATGTCTGTCTGTGTCAGTCTGTCTGTCTGTGTCTGTCTGTCTGTCTCTCTCTGTATATTTGTCTGTGTCAGTCTGTCTCAGTCTGTCTGTCTGTCTGTCTGTCTCTCTGTATGCTTGTCTGTGTATGTCTGTCTGTGTCAGTCTGTCTGTCTGTGTCTGTCTGTCTGTGTCTGTCTGTCTCTCTCTCTGTATGTTTGTCTGTGTCAGTCTGTGTCAGTCTGTCTGTCTGTCTGTCTGTCTGTCTCTCTCTCTCTCTCTCTCTCTCTCTCTCTCTCTCTCTCTCTCTCTCTCTCTCTCTCTCTCTCTCTCTCTCTCTCTCTCTCTCTCTCTCAGGTCAAACATAACAATGTATTTGAGCCCAGAAACCCTAAGGTCATGCAATTGCTTTTATAGCTATGTTTACTAAAACCCGATCCACAGAAAGCCATTAGAAAAATTCATTACTTTTATCAGATCCGCAAAGAACCATTGGGGACAATTCATTATTTTAACGAGAACTGATTGCACTTCAAAAATTAGCTCTCAGTATCAAGACAGATGTAGAGACAGACAAACAGATAGACAGAGAGACAGACAGACGGATATATAGAGAGACATAGAGAACTACAGACGGAACAATCGATAAATAATAAATACATATGCATATATACAGACAGACGAATGGACTACTAAATATATTATAAACTAATTATTGATGTAATTATTGATTGGTTAAATAATTCTAATTTATCTAAATATACAATATGAAGTATAAGCTTAACAATGCTAAAATCTACTAATATTTAATTATTCAAAACAATGTTTATGCATGCACTTTTTATGTGAATTATTGTATATGCACTTTCTATGTGAATTATTGTATATGTACTTTTTTTTATCTATCTTTGTTGGTAAGGTGACACGTGTTTAACAAAATATGCCCAAAACATCGAGCCCAATTCAGTTTACGTATATACTCTACATTACAATTATCATAAGTTACCAGATCTCAAAACAAAGATATAAGTATTCTTTTAAATCAGCCATTGTCGTTCTTAACTGAAATACATTGATATTTTGATTATGAAGCATCATAATAAATCGATCAGTTGAATTAAAATTAAGTATTATGACAGATTGAAGTCTAAAAAACATACAAGGCTTAAATGACCAGAGCGTATGACGTCATTACGAATGGGCTTCATTTATGCGTCATTGTTATATTGTGTATGACGTCATTACGAATGGGCTTCATTATACGTCATTGTTATTTTGTGTACCTCTCGTGTACTACCTTCCAGTATCTTCAGCTCTGCGCTCACCGCGAGTAAAGAATTTGCCTTACTTTACATTGACGTCATTTCAATTGTTTTCAGGAGCGGGGGTGGAGGTGAGGGTGGGGTTTGTTAACTTTTGTATATAGGCTACAGCAATTGTACAGCACATGCTAATTCGTGGAGAGGGAGTGGTGATCGGGCAAATACCCCCATTTTGATTTACCCATTGTTGTACATACTCTTCCTAGTGGATTACCTTCTAGGACAGGACCATTGCGTCAGCGCTGTACATTTGGAAGTAAAATGCTATCTGGAAGAAAAACGTGCGCGTTGATAACTGAATGTCACTGAATTTAGGATGCATTTCCGGCGATCTTTTATTTACAGTGACTTTAGTGCAGGATGGTAACATTGTGCCAAAATATACGGGGATAAGTGAATAGTTATGTACTTGCAGTGATGGAGTACGTGACTGATGATATCGCAAGACAGGCCGCTACAGACGATTAGGATGTGTGACGATGAACTAGTAGATTTTATACAGTCCAAGAGTCACAACAGCTTACACACACACACACACACACACACACACACACACACACACACACACACACACACACACACACATACATACATACATACATACATACATACATACATACATACATACATACATACATACATACTGTTATATATATTTGATTTAATTTATATTTGATTTAATTCAATTGTTCGTTTGTTAGTTTTAATTTTTTGTTCCATTGCATGCTATTGTAATGTAGTTTTCTTTACTTAACTTGACATTTTCAAGAAATTTATTTTCCAGAAATTCAGTTTTTTTATAACTTATGCTGTGTTTTTGTAAACGCTAATACTATAATTTTTAATCTAATACTGACCTAGTTCCTGACCTCGAATCAGAATCTGTAAGAGTTGAATTAAACAATTTTTATTCTAATTAGTGGCATGTGAAAAGCTTCAATGTTCTTCTACAAGGGTGATCATGTGACTTGATACGGTAATCTGTTTTTCGTTTTATATTAGCGTAAAACTCTTTTCTATAGAGAGTTTGGGGAGTCAGGCATTTAACTTTTGACACTTAAAGTTGTTTTGTTGTGACCAGTTTGAGTTGAATATGTAATTTTTCTTCCAATTATTTAGATTACAGAGATTTTTTCTCCTGGAAATACTTGTGCACTAAATTAATTCTTGGGCAAGAAGAGTTATCATAATTTACAAGGAAGTCAAACACTCAAATGTTATTTACTGTGATTCACCAAAGAATGGTTGACACATCAGTACGACATCATTTGTACCCTGTTTTCTAGTGAAATAAATTGGTTGTTAAATTTTACAAAGCTTGTTCGCTTCACTAATTTATTGCTGCTTTTTGTAAGAACTTAAACGTAACATAAGGTAAATTATGGTAAGTATAGAGTACATAAAAACAGGCTATTGTATGCATTATATGGAGTACATTATAAACGTAAATTGTATGCTACGTATGGAGTACATTATGAACAGGATATTGCATACAACGTATGGAGTACATAATGCACATGCTAGTGTACGTTACCAGAGTACATTATAGACAGGCTATTGTATGCTACGTGTAGAGTACATTATAACCGGCTATTGTATGCTATGGATGGAGTACATAATAAACAGGCTGTTGTATGCTACATATGGAGTACATATAAACAGGCTATTTCATGCAACGTATAGAGTACATAATAAACATGATATTGTATGCTACGTATGGAGTACATTATCAACAGGATATTGGATGCATCGTATAGAGTACATAATTCACAGGCTAGTGTATGTTACGTATGGAGTACATTATAAACAGGCTATTGTATGCTACGTATAGAGTACATTATAAAGAGGATATTGCATGCAACGTATGAAGTACAGAAGTACATAATAAACAGGATATTGTATTCTACGTATAGAGTACATTATAGACAGGCTATTGTATGCTACGTATGGAGTACATGATCAACCGGATATTGGATGCATCGTATAGAGTACATAATTCACAGGCTAGTGTATGTTACGTTATAAAGAGGATATTGCATGCACGTATAGAGTACATTATAGACAGGCTATTGTATGCTACGTATGGAGTACATACTAAACTGGCCATTGTATGCTACGTATGGAGTACATTATCAACAGGATATTGGATGCATCGTATAGAGTACATTATTCACAGGCTAGTGTATGTTACGTTATAAAGAGGATATTGCATGCAACGTATGAAGTACAGAAGTACATAATAAACAGGATATTGTATTCTACGTATGGGGTATATATTAAACATGCTATACTACCCTTGGGGTACATAATAAACAGACTATTGTAAGCAACGTATGGAGTTCATTATAAACAGACTATTGATTGCAACGTAAGGAGTACATAATAAACAGGTTAGTGTATACTTCGTACGGAGTACATTATAAACAGGCTAGTGTATGCTATGCGTAGCGTAAATTATAATCAGGATATTGTATGCTACAAATGGAGTTCATTATTAACAGGATATTGCATGTAACGTATGAAGTACATAATAAACAGGCTGTTTCATGCAATGTATGGAGTACATTATGAACAGACTATTGTATGCTTTGTATAGAGTATATAATAAACATGTTATTTTATGATAAGCATATGGTATCTTAAAAATCGGATCTTGTAATCTACGTATGGAGTACTTTATACATAGGCTAATATTTATGCCACTAGAGTGACTATAGTCGTCGTTACCTTTGCTAGTGTAACTATAGTAATGTCTATTGTTACCTTTGCTAGTGTAACTATAGTCATGTCTATTGTTACCTTTGCTAGTGTAACTATAGTAATGTCTATTGTTACCTTTGCTAGTGTAACTATAGTCATGTCTATTGTTACCTTTGCTAGTGTAACTATAGTAATGTCTATTGTTACCTTTGCTAGTGTAACTATAGTAATGTCTATTGTTACCTTTGCTAGTGTAACTATAGTAATGTCTATTGTTACCTTTGCTAGTGTAACTATAGTCATGTCCATCGTTACCGTTATTAGAGTGACTATAGTCACGTCCATCGTTACCTTTATTAAAGTGACTCTTGTCACGTCCATCGTTACCTTTTTTTAGAGTGGCTATAGTCGTGTCCATCGGTACCTTTATTAGAGTGACTATAGCGATGTCCATCGTTACCTTTATTAGAGTGACTATAGTCGTGTCCATCGCTATCTTTCTTAGAGTGACTGCAGTCATGTTCATCGTTATCTTCACTTGGCGCACTATAGTAGGGTCAATTGTTACCTTTATTATAGTGACTCTAGTTAATTTATTCACTACATTTAATAGTGTGACTATCGTAATGTCGATTGTTATCTTCACTTGGCGCACTATAGTAGGGTCAATTGTTACCTTTATTATAGTGACTCTAGTTAATTTATTCACTACATTTAATAGTGTGAGTATCGTAATGTCGATTGTTATCTTCACTAGAGTGACTCTAGTCATGTCAATCGTTACATTTATTAGAGTGACTATAGTCTTGATAATAACTACGTCACGGATGAAAGGACGATATGAATGCAAAGCAAAATCAATTACAAAAATACATCTGAAAAAATATTTATCAATGTTGCGTTTAATCAACTGCCTCCCCCCCCCCTCTCTCTCTCTCTCTCTCTCTCTCTCTCTCTCTCTCTCTCTCTCTCTCTCTCTCTCTCTCTCTCTCTCTCTCCGTCTCTGCTTCGGTCTGTCTCAGAGAGAAATCTAACATGGTTTACGATGAATACAATCTGTAATCTATATGAACTCTGAATCATGTGATATCACATAAAGTTGGAGTGATATGATGCAACATAGAGTATGAATCGTTTCATGTAACAAGAAGTGTGAAACATGTGATGGAACATGAAATGTGAGACATGTGATGAAACATGAAATGTGAGACATGTGATTAACATGAAATGTGAGACATGTGATTAACATGAAATGTGAGACATGTGATTAACATGAAATGTGAGACATGTGATTAACATGAAATGTGAGACATATGATTAACATGAAATGTGAGACATGTGATTAACATGAAATGTGAGACATGTGATTAAAATGAAATGTGAGACATGTGATTAACATGAAATGTGAGACATGTGATTAAAATGAAATGTGAGACATGTGATTAACATGAAATGTGAGACATGTGATTAACATGAAATGTGAGACATGTGATGTAACATGAAATTTGAGTTATATGATGTAACATGAAGTATAAGTCGTTTTATGTAACAGGAAGTGTGAATTATGCGATTTGATATTTCCTGTAACTATTGCAGTATACTACAATCTACTTTCGGATATCAACATGATTGTGTTCTTAATTTAAAGTTTTCTAGTCAGTTAACGCCAGCATGTTTTACTGAACAGCTTTGTAGTCCAACTTGGGCCATTCAGTTTTGTCATCACACAAGAAAACTAGTTCTATGATTATTGTATTATTACGATGCTATATATCACGTATACAATGTTGGTCCGTGTCGTCTTGGACCACCTTGCAATTATGCATGCGATTAGCAAGAAAATATGTAAACCATGTTTACACCTACACATAGTGTTTACACCAACATTTGATGTTTACACATACACATTTGGTGTTTACACATACACATTTGGTGTTTACACATACGTACAAAATCATAAATATAACTGATAGTTAATTGTGATTAAACTTACACTAGACTATAGCTAAATTTATTACACCCAACTTCACTTCTTGTGTAGCGATGTGTGCACTCATATACACTGTTATTATTATTCCGATTATATGGGGGAAAACTATTGCGTTATAGAGTAAAGAATTAGGCCTATTGTATAGTACAGTAAGCCGTCAAAATATTATACCAATAGACCAAGAATTTGAAACAGACTATAGCGGCATTAGCCAGACAGGCATAAAAAGGCAGAGAAGTGAAAATGAGAATCAGTCGGCCGACCTTGTTATGATCCTACAGTTCACCCCGGGTGGACATAGTTTTTGTAAACGTACCTGTACATGTCAAAGAAAGTGATAACGTGATTCAGATCCATCGACAAAGGTAAGAGAATTTTAAAATAGTTTTTCTTTCATTTATAACAATATTTGAAAAAAAAAATAGTAAATAAAACAAGCTAGTAAGAAGAACATAATTTGTACATGACTTACTAAATTATATCTAACAATTTGTACATGACTTACTAAATTATATCTAACATAATTTGTGCATGACTTACTAAATTATATCTGTCTTCTTGTATGCATATATATACATACATATTATTCATTATTTACCAAATTATGTATATTTACATGTATGTATGCATATATAACTTATACATTATTTACTAAATTATGTATGTTTACATGTATGCATACACGAATTCCATTTTTTTATGCCCTTATTTGTTTCCGAAAGATATTAAAATTGATTCAATATTAAAATGTATTTGATATTGTAAGCAGAAACATTTTCTCATCCATTATTTCAAGCTTGATTTGAATCATATATAAAATTTAAGTCAGAATAAAATATGGAAGTTGTTTATGTTATCTCGTCTCAGTAGTTCAATAACATTCCTTTTCATTTAGACATGTTAACTTCTCAATTAGGTCATTTTAATTTGTCAGTTAAATCATTGTAACTTGTAAATTTTGTCATTTTAATTTGTCAATTAGCTTTTTTAAAACTGATAAATAAGGTCGTTTCAACTTGTAAATCCGGTTCTTTTCACATTCATACAATTGTAGAGCGTATACCGAACAAATTAAAAACGAATACCAATCACATTTTGTATCGAATAATTGTTTAAAACTATGCAATGTTCAGCAATTTGAAAATTAGACATGTCTGTAAATGTCTGTAAAATACTGAAAATTTCGACTTTGGATGAAAGGGTTGAGGCGGATGAAGCAATACTTTTTACATTTAATTGATCTACCATTACGTTTTGGGCAACTCTAACATCTATACTACTATTCATGAATGCCAGCATATAGGGACAAACGGTGGGGGTCACTTGCCCCTTCTCCCCATTTCACCTCTAAACATGGTTTGACCTATATCCTTATAATTTAATGGTTGATCACTACACGTTTGGCCCTTCCCCCCAAACATTCTGCGGACGCCCTTGCTACCACTACTGCTGCTACTAATACTACTAATATTTCCACTACTACAAATACTACTACTACTACTACTACTACTACTACTACTACTACTACTACTACTACTACTACTACTACTACTAATAATAATAATTACAACAACAACAACAAATACAACGACAACAACAACAACGCATTACAAGCTATGACTTTTCATTCCATCACAGCTAATGATCCATAGATTGATATCCCTATTTGTTGGATGGAAACCACAAATATGTAAAACTGTGTGAAACATTCGGTTTATTCATTTCGAAAGAAATCAACTGCTCTAGAATGCATTTAATCCCATACGTCTGAGACATTTTTATAGTTTTGTCCGCATTTACACAGCTCAAGGTACTTTTATTAGGTAAAATATCATTCGTGAATATCACTAAAAAGTTTTTTTACATTTTATATTAAGGTATTGATAATAACGAGTTTTAACACCTGTAATTAGGGCTATGAGTAATGTATCCATTACACATTTTAGAAATGCTTTACATCTACAGGTTTATCAGTACAAAATCTCCAAGTTGGTACATATGCAGCTACAATTGCGTATTAAATCACAGAATTACATTTACGCATTTTGCATGATACAGCTGCAATTGCGGATTAAATCACAGAATTACATTTACGCATTTTGCATGATACAGCTGCAATTGAGTATTAAATCATAGAATTACATTTACGCATTTTGCATGATACAGCTGCAATTGAGTATTAAATCATAGATTTACATTTACGCATTTTTGCATGATACAGCTACAATTGTGTATTAAATCATAGAATTACATTTACACATTTTTGCATGATACAGCTACAATTGCGTATTAAATCATAAAATTACATTTACGCATTTTGCATGATACAGCAACAATTGCGTATTAAATCACAGAATTACATTTACGCATTTTGCATGATACAGCTACAATTGCGTATTAAATCACAGAATTACATTTACGCATTTTGCATGATACAGCTACAATTGTGTATTAAATCATAGAATTACATTTACAATAGTAACTGACAACAGCAGAGAGAGAGAGAGAGAGAGAGAGAGAGAGAGAGAGAGAGAGAGAGAGAGAGAGAGAGAGAGAGAGAGAGAGAGAGAGAGAGAGAGAGAGAGGCAGAGAGAGAGTAAACTTAATTTTATTTATTGTCAACTTTGCTTTTGAACATTTTCTTCCAGTACTTTAAAACAAGAACGTACATGTGAAATTATTAAAAGTGTACCAACAAATAAATACATACCTATTCTCTGTGATCAGCAGCATATCCTTCCATCATTCATCATATTAGATTTGAATGTTTAATTCAATTACATTTTGCATGTAAAAAGAATACACAAATCTCCCCTCGAATATCTCAGTTACAATGCATGTAAAAACATACACAAATCTCCGCTCGAATATTTGCCTCAGTTAAAATGCATGTAACAACATTTACAAGTCTCCATTCGAATATTTACTTTAATTAGAATGCATGTAAAACATACACAAATCTCCACTCTAATATTTACCTTAGTTATATTTCAGGAACTAACACCCTTTCTAACGCAAGAAAATCCAATTTATATTTTCTTGTGTAAGAAAAAGAGTCCGTGCTAATAATAATTTACCCATGTTTCTACGTAAAGACTTTGAAAATGCTATCTAATATCACTAAAAAAACAAATATCTTCAGCTCGGCAAAATGTTGAATATCAACAAGCACAGAATATATTAATTAATACATGTTGATCATTAACAACTAGATAATACATTTATTAATGTATACATATAATATAATATAATATAATATAATATAATATAATATAATATAATATAATATAATATAATATAATATAATATAATATAATATAATATAATATAATATAATATAATATAATATTAGATGACTATATTCGAAAATGAATTGTGTGATAACCGTCATTCTCGTTGATATTAATCTTTGCATCTGTCAGTCTGTACCTCTATTTTTATCTTTCTCTTGCTTTGCATGTCTTTCTCTCTCTTTCTTCGCGTGTTTATCAGTCTTCCACTTTACATGCATGCATGCATACATACATACATACATACATACATACATACATACATACATACATACATACATACATACATACATACATACATACATACATACATACATACCGTATAGTTGAATGTAGCTTATCGAATTAATTCTTATTATTTACTGCAATATTTATCACCTTGTATCTCCAGTCAGTACAACCCTTGTCAACCGAGTATCACAGATTACTTAACCCTTGTAAACCGAGTATCACAGATTACTTAACCCTTGTCAACCGAGTATCACAGATTACTTAACCCTTGTCAACCGATTATCACTGATTACTTAACCCTTGTCAACCGAGTATCACAGATTACTTAACCCTTGTAAACCGAGTATCACAGATTACTTAACCCGTTCTGTCTATAGAGACAGAGATGTTTCCGTGATCAGAGTTCATTAACCCTTCCTGCCAATAGAAACAAAGATTTTTCCGTGATTACATTCTATTTAATATTATATAAATGTATTTATGTACACGGTTTCATTCAAGTACACATTTACAAAATTATGATACAAAATTGAGTGATTTATTTGTGGATTGTAACTCTTTGATCGGTAATTTCAAACATCCACGACGCAATAGAGGTTATTGGTTTCGAAACGTGTACGGTACATTGAGGTGATTGATTTCACGATGTTGATGTTGTGGTATTTAGAAGCATATGTTATACTAAGTTAATTGGTTTCGGCAAGGTGCTGGTTTATTATTAGGAAGTGTACGGTACAATGAGGAAAGTATATATACTAAACGATCAATCGACTGTTTAAGTTGGAAATTGGGGCCTTTGATCTTGCCGACATGGAAAGACGTGACTGCAAATATATTGACTGGAGTACATGTTTACAGCAAATGAATATACTGTATTGTGTACAAGAACGTGTGTGTGTGTGTGTGTGAGAGAGAGAGAGAGAGAGAGAGAGAGAGAGAGAGAGAGAGAGAGAGAGAGAGAGAGAGAGAGAGAGAGAGCTTTATCTATCTATCTATCTATCTATCTATCTATCTATCTATCTATCTATCTATATATATATATATATATATATATATATATATATATATATATATTCTAAGCTGTATGTATGTATGTATGTATGTATGTATGTATGTATGTATGTATGTATGTATGTATGTATGTATGTATGTATGTATGTATGTATGTATGTATGTATGTATGTATGTATGTATGTATGTGTGTATGTGTGTGTGTGCGCGATCTACGGACACTATGTAACGTAGTCTGTATAATGTACCAGTTATACGTGTGTGTATGTTTCTGTGTTGTGAAAATTTGTAGACTTTGAACTTTTTCCTTGAAAACCAATATTAAAACTGTCATTATCCCTATCTGAGTAGGCAGACAAATGGATATGCAAATACCACATATGTTTGCATTACCGTTCATGTTATTAGATATATTTGCATTACCGTTCATGTTATTAGTTATGTTACATATTAAAATCTTAACCGACGGATTTACAATTAAACTCCAAATATGCGTGTCTCTCTGAGATTCTAAATTTACTTCAAATATGATTACAGTAGGTACACGTGATATGCAGAGAGTATATTTCATCTTCAGATTTGATAGTAGGCACACGTGATATGCAGAGAGTATATTTCATCTTCAGATTTGATAGTAGGTACACGTGATATGCAGAGAGTATATTTGATCTTCAGATTTCATAGTAACACACGTGATATGCAGAGAGTATATTTTCATCTTCATTGTTCAAAGTAGTTACACATGATATGCAGAGAGTATATTTCATCTTCCGTGTTCACAGTAGACATAGCTGATTTGGTGAGAGTATAAACGCGTAATGTAGATTATTTATATCCTTCATCTAAGAAAATTACCCCAGATATCTCGTCTTGGAATTGTGTAATTAAATCTGTACAGTCGTTCTGATTGAACAGACTTAACCTGTAATTAAAACTATACAGTCGTCCTCATTCAACCGACAATCTCATCCTGTAATTAAAAGTGTACCGTGGTCCTAACAGAACCCATAGACTAAACCTGTAATTAAAACTTTACCATCGTCCCAATGGAACAGACAAACTAAAGAATCATTACCAATATACACACTTTAAGGTCATTTATGTGCAACTTAAAAATCGTTTACAAATCATGGGTACTGATGATTTTCTTTTTACAATGTCTGATAACTCTCTAAAATATTTCGCGCTGAGACGCCAAAAAGAAACTATAAGAATAAACTTTTCCTGAAAAAAAAAACAGAATAAAGACAGTCAGAATTGGGGTCACTAGAACATGTTGTTGCAAATTTGTGTTATATAATACGTCGCAAAACAGCTCTTATTTTTCAAATTTGAAGGACTTCTGTTACAGAGACCATAGAACAGACGGGAATTTGAGTAGAATTTTTTTTCTTATTTCATCATATACATTTAAGTGCCACTTCACCATATAACTAATTATATATTAACATTAAGAAGAAGCAATTAAGTTCATAAAATTCCATGCACAAATTAGACCTGAGTTTTCAAAATGAACAGTAAGTAAAAGGAGAGTGAGCGACTACCGTCTGGGTATCTTTCTTTCAGGTGAGATCTTGTGGATTTGAAACGTCATTTATAGATTATATACATTCGAATTCATTTAAGTCATCCACATACTGACTTGTAAACGTCATTTATAGATTATATACATTCGAATTCATTTAAGTCATCCACATACTGACTTGTAAAGGCGTGGATGTGACTTAAGAATGACTTGCTCATAGCGAAATTCTGGAACCTGTGTGTGTGTGTGTGTGTGTGTGTGTGTGTGTTTCTTTAAAGACTTGCATATGATGGTATGTCCAAGTAGGTAAATATATGCATGTTTGGAAATAGTGATACGATTACATATAAACAATAATTTACAATAAAATCAAATACATACATTGTATGTATGTATGTATGTATGTATGTATGTATGTATGTATGTATGTATGTATGTATGTATGTATGTATGTATGTATGTATGTATGTAGTGTGTTGAAATAATTCATTCATTCATTCATTCATTCATTCATTCATTCATTCATTCATTCATTGTTTAAAAAACCAAGTCATAAAACACGGCTGACAGCTGTACAGTATGTATCATATCTCTGAAGCAAATACACAGGTGCTCTGGAAGATGGTGTAGGAAATACACTTTTAACACAGTGACAACTGTGTCTAATTCGTAATAAAAAACCCACTTCCTGTTCTAAGAAGGCGAGTGCACGTAAGGGTAAATAGTCCTTATTGTAGAATTCAAACCCTCATCATCTTTTCATGCAATCATTGGGAACTAACTTAACGTTTGAACGATCTTTCTTTCTTCCGTGAACAATGGACACACAGTAAAATACTGCATCATTTTAATCCCGCGGACCACGAAGCCTAACAAAAAGATTCGCTCATCTTTTCATCCCGGACTATGACAACTTAGTTAAGAACTCTTTCGTATTTTTCCGCGTGGACCACATACACTAACTGAGGTCATTATTATATTTTCGTGGATGACCATGGGAACTAACTTAGGTAGTTAGTATATTTTCGCTTATGACAGTGGGAACTAACTCAGGTCGTTATTATATTTTCGCGGATGACCATGAGAACTAACGCAGGTCGGTATTATATTTTCGTGGATGACCATGGGAATTAACTAAAGCACTATGCAGTCCACAACAATCATTTTTACAGACAGAAAAGAACATGAAGTTATCGATAACCATGACGATAAACAAAATGACCAGATGGACCAAGACTTTATATACAGAGACCAGATGGACCAAGACTCTCTCTATATAATGACCAGATGGACCAAGACTCTCTATATATAATGACCAGATGGACCAAAACTCTCTATATATAATGACCAGATAGACCAAAACTCTCTCTATATAATGACCAGATAGACCAAGATTCTCTATATATAATGACCAGATGGACCATGACTATATACAATGACCAGATGGACCAAAACTATTATAATGACCAGATGGACCAAGACTTTATATACAGAGACCAGATGGACCAAGACTTTATAAACAGAGACCAGGTGGACCAAGACTTTATATACAGTGACCAGATGGACCATGACTTTCTATACATAATGACCAGATGGACCATAACTAACTAAATATAATGACTAGATGGATCAAGATTCTCTGTATATAGTGACTAGATGGACCAAGAGTTTCTATATATAATGACTAGATTGACCAAGATTCTCTATATATAATGACCAGATGGACCAAGTCTATATACTGTTACGTGCTTAGGCTCGAATAAACAGTAACATAGAAAGAGTGAAAATAACAAGCTTGTAAAACTTAATAAACAATTTATTAAGTACAAATATTTTTCAGAAAAGAAAAATAAACTTACGGTTTTAAGAATCAATTCCAAAATTAATCCAAAATAATTCAAAATATTCTCCACTAGAGAAATTGCAAAAGTCCTGGTAATAAAAATGTCCAAATAATTCTAAGCTCGAATTCCAGCGAAGTATCTAATATGGAAGACGATGTTTCTTGATGAAGTCAGTTCTTGTTAATGAAAATCTATGAGCACATATTCTTTTCCAGATAACTAACAAAATAATTCCTCTTGATCCAAACGAATTGACACAATTTCCAGTACAAGGTAATTTATAATAACTCAAAAAGATACAACTTAATATTCTAACAACCCAATTTTCTACTGAATAGCTCGCTCCAGAACGTACACAAGGAAGGGTCACGTGATCTTCTAGAAACTATCAGAACAAATTTACGTTCAAAGAATCACGTACACATCTTATGAACCAACTAAAATAGAAAGATGTTTATACAAAAACTTCATTTTCTCCTTGGAACCAACCAATCATTTTAAAAGCTTGTTTACAACTCTGAAACCAGGTCAGAAATGAGGTCAACACCTTTTGTTCACTCTGTAAAGTACAGGTCCCCCCCTTCAATGAACGAATCTTAAAACTTAAAATTCCAAATTTGAATCTAACAAACAAATAAAAAAAATATAAATTACTTATATCAAATATACGTAACAATCCAGTGACTAGATTGACCGAGATTCTCTATATATAATGACCAAATGGACCAAAATTCTCTATATGTAATGACTAGATCATCAAAACGTTATTTGAATGACTAGATACATGAAAACGTCATTACAATGACTAGACACACCAAGGCGTATTACAACGATTAGATGGAACAAGGCGTTCTTATAATGACTAGATGGAACAAGACGTTATTACAATGATTAGATGGAAAAAGGCGTTATTACAATGACAAGATGGAACAAGGCGTTTTTACAATGACTAGATAGAGCAAGACGTTATTACAATGACTAGATAGAACAAGTTGTTATTACATTGACTAGATGGAACTAAGCGTTCTTACATTGACTAGATAGAGCAAGACGTTATCACAATTACACAAGGGAACAAGACATTATTACAATGATTACATTGATCAAGACGTTATTACAATGACTACATTGATCAAGACATTATTACAATGACTACATTGATCAAAACATTATTACAATGACTATATTGATCAAGACGTTTCTACAATACCTAGATCGATCAAGACGTTTCTACAATACCTAGATTGATCAAGACGTTTCTACAATACCTAGATTGATCAAGACGTTTCTACAATGACTAGATTGATCAAGACGTTTCTAAAATGACTAGATTGATCAAGACGTTTCTACAATGACTAGATTGATCAAGACGTTTCTACATTGACTAGACTGATTAAGACGTTTCTACAATGACTAGATTGATCAAGACGTTTCTACAATGACGAGATTGATCAAGACGTTTCTACAATGACTAGATTGATCAAGACGTTTCTACAATACCTAGATTGATCAAGACGTTTCTACAATACCTAGATTGATCAAGACGTTTCTACAATACCTAGATTGATCAAAACATTATTACAATACCTAGATTGATCAAGACGTTTCTACAATACCTGACTGAAGTTGGATTTTTATAGTTGCCGCCGTCTACTAGAGACATATGGGCAACTTTTCGAGCTACGATGTTGGTAGCCATTTATGGTCCCTTGGGGAGGGGTCGCTATTCCCTCCCCTCAGGCATTTAAGTGCTTAAATGCACTATAAATTAATATTGGGCGTTCTCCCGAATTACTAAAAAGTAACTATCGAGAGAGATGAAAGCCCATAGGGTGGGTAGGAATAGTACCCACACACACCCACCCCTATCAACCAATCGGAAGTATTCGCTGGTAGCGAGGGAAAATGTTTTCTCATTTCGCTAGTAATTTTGATGAGTCGGAAGCGGAAAAGGCGGAAAGGGCCCAGGTCCAGGAGTCCGGCGACACAGCAGCACACACCAGAGCACGCAAACAGCAAGACAGCACAGCAAAGGACGCAGTCCACACCTGAAACGACAAGGTCATACTAAAGGTCAAATTCAGTCCAGTTATACTAGTGGACAGCCTATCATCCAATAATGTGTTAGCCACCTGTGCAATTACTCAAATATTTAAGTTGAAGAATTATTATTTAAAGTCCTATCATTCGAATAAAACTAGTACATAAGCGTACATACAATTAGTCCCTAACAAATTTAGATAGAATAAAAATGCCTGAGCGACATATAATAGTGTAGTCAATGGTAGGTATATGTGGTTATGAATTTTATTGGAGGCGGTGCCAATAAGGCCAAATTAGTCTTTTTAGGGCCACGGATAGTTAATCGAACAGGGTTACTCGTAACCAAATGAGCACCCTATTAGATGGCAATGATTGTAAACCCTGAAAAGGGCTGTTATTCCCCTGGGAAAGTACCCTGGTCGTACTCTATGTCCACTAATGTAGTCGCCGTTCTAGTTTCTTCTCGCCAGGTGTTAGGGAAATCTATCCCATGATGTTCGGCAAGATATGCAGCGGCTTCGTACAGCTGGAACATAGGTCTCTCATTATAAACATCGGTGTAGCGTTGAGACAGCAACAATAACGCAAACTCCATTTGTCCTTTTCTGGGTTGTTCTAGGCCAAGAGATCTATATCCGAGATGCTTTACCGCTGAAATGAAGTTGTTGGCATGCTTCCAATTTGTTTCAAGTCTGCGTAAATCAAGCTCACGGTGTAGTGTCCCGAGTAGGTCTTTTCGGGACTTCTTTGGCTGTCGAAATGTTTTTGCCGGTATTTCCCATTTGCCTTCCGTTGTAGTAGTGGTGGTTGTCTTTTCCCGTATTTCTGCCAGGTTCACTGCTATACCTGGTAGGGGGGTTACAAGGGTAGAAGAAAATTGCAAATTCTTCTCCCTCTGTTTCCCCTTTCCTTTTCCTATGGTTTGCGGGGCTGGTTGTGGTGGTGGTGTTACAGGAGCTGGTATCATTATTGGAGAAGTGGCCACCTCCGCTATCTCTTTGACACAAGTAAGTTCCTGTAGTTGTTTAGATAGCGCCGCTATCTGTTGCTGAAGTTCTTTGTTCGAGTCCAAAAGTACAGTGTTTGTACTCTGCATTTCAGCAACTGCAGTGGTGGGGGTGGGTGGGCGGCGCGGTGCTTCGGTTTCCCGCCTTCGTCGTCTTCCTGCTTGACCTCTGTACTTGGTCTCCCCCTTTTTTTCTTTATCGTTTGTTGTTTGCTCCCAAATGATCTACCTAGATAGATCAAGACGTTTCTACAATACCTAGATTGATCAAAACATTATTACAATACCTAGATTGATCAAAACATTATTACAATACCTAGATTGATCAAAACATTATTACAATACCTAGTTTGATTAAGACGTTTCTACAATACCTAGATTGATGAAGACGTTTTTACAATACCTAGATTGGTCAAGACGTTTCTACAATGACTAGATTGATCAAGACGTTTCTACAATGACTAGATTGATCAAGACGTTTCTACAATGACTAGATTGATCAAGACGTTTCTACAATGACTAGATTGATCAAGACGTTTCTACAATGACTAGATTGATCAAGACGTTTCTGCAATGACTAGATTGATCAAGACGTTTCTACAATACCTAGATTGATCAAGACGTTTCTACAATACCTAGATTGATCAAAACATTATTACAATACCTAGATTGATCAAAACATTATTACAATACCTAGATTGATCAAAACATTATTACAATACCTAGATTGATTAAGACGTTTCTACAATACCTAGATTGATGAAGACGTTTTTACAATACCTAGATTGATCAAGACGTTTCTACAATGACTAGATTGATCAAGACGTTTCTACAATGACTAGACTGATCAAGACGTTTCTACAATGACTAGATTGATCAAGACGTTTCTACAATGACTAGATTGATCAAGACGTTTCTACAATGACTAGATTGATCAAGACGTTTCTACAATGACTAGATTGATCAAGACGTTTCTGCAATGACTAGATTGATCAAGACGTTTCCACAATACCTAGATTGATCAAGACGTTTCTACAATACCTAGATTGATCAAAACATTATTACAATACCTAGATTGATCAAGACGTTTCTACAATACCTAGATTTATCAGAACATTATTACAATACCTAGATTGATCAAGACGTTTCTACAATACCTAGATTGATCAAGACGTTTCTACAATACCTAGATTGATCAAAACATTATTACAATACCTAGATTGATCAAAACATTATTACAATACCTAGATTGATCAAAACATTATTACAATACCTAGATTGATTAAGACGTTTCTACAATACCTAGATTGATGAAGACGTTTTTACAATACCTAGATTGATCAAGACGTTTCTACAATGACTAGATTGATCAAGACGTTTCTACAATGACTAGATTGATCAAGACGTTTCTACAATGACTAGATTGATCAAGACGTTTCTACAATGACTAGATTGATCAAGACGTTTCTACAATGACTAGATTGATCAAGACGTTTCTACAATGACTAGATTGATCAAGACGTTTCTGCAATGACTAGATTGATCAAGACGTTTCTACAATACCTAGATTGATCAAGACGTTTCAAATATACCTAGATTGATCAAAACATTATTACAATACCTAGATTGATCAAAACATTATTACAATACCTAGATTGATTAAGACGTTTCTACAATACCTAGATTGATGAAGACGTTTTTACAATACCTAGATTGATCAAGACGTTTCTACAATACCTAGATTGATCAAGACGTTTCTACAATGACTAGATTGATCAAGACGTTTCTACAATGACTATATTGATCAAGACGTTTCTACAATGACTAGATTGATCAAGACGTTTCTACAATGACTAGATTGATCAAGACGTTTCTACAATGACTAGACTGATCAAGACGTTTCTGCAATGACTAGATTGATCAAGACGTTTCTACAATACCTAGATTGATCAAGACGTTTCTACAATACCTAGATTGATCAAAACATCATTACAATACCTAGATTGATCAAGACGTTTCTACAATACCTAGATTTATCAGAACACTATTACAATACCTAGATTGATCAAGACGTTTCTAACATACCTTGATTGATCAAGACGTTTCTACAATACCTAGATTGATCAAGACGTTTCTACAATACCTAGATTGATCAAGACGTTTCTACAATACCTAGATTGATCAAAACATCATTACAATACCTAGATTGATCAAGACGTTTCTACAATACCTAGATTTATCAGAACACTATTACAATACCTAGATTGATCAAGACGTTTCTAACATACCTTGATTGATCAAGACGTTTCTACAATACCTAGATTGATCAAGACGTTTCTACAATACCTAGATTGATCAAAACATTATTACAATACCTAGATTGATCAAGACTTTTCTACAATACCTAGATTGATCAAAATATTATTACAATACCTAGATTTATCAGAACATTATTACAATACCTAGCTTTATCAGAACATTATTACAATACCTAGATTGATCAAGACGTTTCTACAATACCTAGATTAATCAAGACATCATTACAATACCTAGATTGATCAAGACGTTTCTACAATACCTAGACTGATCAAGACATTATTACAATGACTAGATTGATCAAGACGTTTCTACAATGACTAGATTGATCAAGACGTTTCTACAATGACTAGATTGATCAAGATGTTTCTACAATACCTAGATTGATCAAGACGTTTCTACAATACCTAGATTGATCAAGACGTTTCTACAATACCTAGATTGATCAAGACGTTTCTACAATGACTAGATTGATCAAGACGTTTCTACAATGACTAGATTGATCAATACGTTTCTACAATGACTGAATTGATCAAGACGTTTCTACAATGACTAGATTGATCAAGACGTTTCTACAATACCTAGATTGATCAAAACATTATTACAATACCTAGATTGATCAAGACGTTTCTACAATACCTAGATTGATCAAGACGTTTCTACAATACCTAGATTGATCAAGACGTTTCTACAATACCTAGATTGATCAAGACGTTTCTACAATACCTAGATTGATCAAGACATTATTACAATACCTAGATTGATCAAAACATTATTACATACCTAGATTGATCAAAACATTATTACAATACCTAGATTGATCAAGACGTTTCTACAATACCTAGATTGATCAAGACATTATTACAATACCTAGATTGATCAAGACGTTTCTTCAATACCTAGATTGATCAAGACATTATTACAATGACTAGATTGATCAAGACGCTAAATAAAATTACTTTATAGACCGAGACTCTAATTACTTAATGGGTTAAGACACTATGCACATTGACAAGATTGACCAGATTGACCAGATTGACCAGACTGAACAGATTGACCAGTCTGACCAGATTGACCAGATTGACCAGACTGACCAGACTTACCAGATTGACCAGATTGACCAGGCTGACCAGATTGATCAGATTGATTAGATTGACCAGACTGATCAGATTGACCAGACTGACCAGACTGACCAGATTGATCAGACTGACCAGACTGACTAGACTGATCAGATTGACCAGCTTGACCTGTTGTCTGTGTTAAAGCAACCATTTAAATTTGTTGTTCACACTAATATTATGACGTAGAAAGGTTGATGTTGTTTTTATTGCATTCAGTTATTGGTCGCAAATATAAGGATATTTCTCGTTACCAGATGACACACGTTTCATCTGACATCGGTGAAAACAAGTACTGTACCGTTTTTCTTAATAGAAAACAAGTATTGTACCGTTTCCCTTATTAGAAAACAAGTATTATACCATTTCCCTTATTAGAAAACAAGTATTGTACCATTTCCCTTAATAGAAAACAAGTATTGTACCATTTCCCTTAATATAAAACATTGTACCGTTTCCCTTATTAGAAAACAAGTATTGTACCATTTCCCTTATTAGAAAATAAGTATTGTACCATTTCCCTTATTAGAAAATAAGTATTGTACCATTTCCCTTATTAGAAAATAAGTATTGTACCATTTGCCTTATTAGGTGAATAAGATTTGCAAAGCACTTGGGTAAAGATCAAAATAAACAGAGAAATAATTTTTATATTTTGAACAAAAGTCTCCTTCATCGCCTGATGTATAAATCTGGTTAGTGTTAACCTAACATTAGAAAGCCAGGTGTAGGGTGTTGCATAACGAATTTATAATGAAGTCCTTGTTCTCTGACCAGACATAAAGATTAACACTCTTGACTGTAATATCGTCATCTTTGAGGGTTTGAAATCACTTGAATATATATATATATATATATATATATATATATATATATATATATATATATATATATATATATATATATATATATATATATATATATATATCGTCATATGTAATGTGAAGAAATTGAAAGCGACTATAACCTGCGACCTACATAGCCTGCCTACCTGCCTACTACTTACCCAAATCCATCCACACACACACACACACACACACACACACACACACACCACACACACACACACACACACACACACACACACACACACCTACCTACCTACCTACCTACCTACCTACCTACCTACCTACATACATACATACATACATACATACATACATACATACATACATACATACATACATACATACATACATACATACCTATCTACCTACCTACCTACCTACATACCTACATACATACATACATGCATGCATGCATACATAAATACATACGTAGATACATATATTTTTTTGATATTCAGTCCATTCACCTTCTTCTGATTGATTAAGGTAAGATATCTAACATGAAATCAGTCTTAATGTTAATTTTCACACGACTTTTGCGTTTAATGTGTCTAATGTAGAATATGTCGTATGACAGTAACATATAATTGGTGTTTTATTTAACGTAGAATATTTCATTTCGTATTTGTTACAAATAATAATTTGGTTGTTGTCTCTGACATATGTAATTAGATTGTCGTCTTTCACGTCCGCTCATATTACATGCTAACGTAGTTCCTCTATAATTAGGCCTAGTATACGACACATATTCATGATGTTGTACAACACTTACTTGCCTTCGAGACATGGAGATTAAATCAAGGGAAATCTTTTAATCTTGTGTCTTATTATCCCTCATATCCCATCCACCCGAAGCCTAAATATTTACTCAAGTTCTATTTACTTGTGGTATTGAGAAAGTATACATTTCTGTCTGAGGCCGAGGTTGAGAGTTGTTACAACTGTGGAATTCATTTTCCTGTCATTAATTCTTTGATCTCTCCGGTCCTTGTAAATGTAAATAGAGGCACTTGATCACACTACCAACCTTGAGCTTATATCAAACAATCAAATTAAAATGAAACTGTAACTGAACTGTCATCAAGACTAATCTCTCTCTCTCTCTCTCTCTCTCTCTCTCTCTCTCTCTCTCTCTCGCTCACACACACACACACACACACACACACACACACACACACACACACACACACACACACTACGAAACAAATGTTCGGCTGGATGCAGAATGTTAAGTACACTTCGTTATAATATTAACTATCATATTAACTATCATATTAACTATCATATTAACTATTTCATCATCTATGTTGATCAAGGGTTTTGGATCAAATAACATTTTCATCTTTTGGTAAAGTGTTAAACTGGAACATTAGTTTTGTCTGGTTGTTCGTTATATTTACTGTCAAAATAGTTTTGTCTGGTTGTTCGTTATATTTACTGTCAAAATAGTTTTGTCTGGTTGTTCGTTACATTTACTGTCAAAATAGTTTTGTCTGGTTGTTCGTTATATTTACTGTCAAAATAGTTTTGTCTGGTTGTTCGTTATGTTTACTGTCAAAATAGTTTTGTCTGGTTGTTCGTTATATTTACTGTCGAAATAGTTTTGTCTGGTTGTTCGTTATATTTACTGTCACAATTTTGTTGTGACACGTATTTCTACACTAAAGCCGATGTTTGGTTGCCTGGTACACCGTACTATTATTACAAGTATTTCTACACTAGAGGGAATTACGGTGGCCTGGTACACCGTACTATTACATGTATTTCTACACTAGAGGGAATTACGTTGGCCTGGTACACCGTACTATTACATGTATTTCTACACTAGAGGGAATTACGGTGGTCTGGTACACCGTACTATTACATGTATTTCTACACTAGAGGGAATTACGGTGGCCTGGTACACCGTACTATTACAAGTATTTCTACACTAGAGGGAATTACGGTGACTTGGTACACTGTACTATTACATGTATTTCTACACTAGAGGGAATTACGGTGGCTTGGTACACCGTACTATTACAAGTATTTATACAGTGGACTATATTACGGTGGCCTGGTACACCTTACTATTACAAGTATTTCTACACTAGAGGGAATTACGGTGACTTGGTACACCGTACTATTACATGTATTTCTACACTAGAGGGAATTACGGTGGCCTGGTACACCGTACTATTACATGTATTTCTACACTAGAGGGAATTACGTTGGCCTGGTACACCGTACTATTACATGTATTTCTACACTAGAGGGAATTACGGTGGCCTGGTACACCGTACTATTACATGTATTTCTACACTAGAGGGAATTACGTTGGTCTGGTACACCGTACTATTACAAGTATTTCTACACTAGAGGGAATTACGGTAGCCTGTGGATGCAGTGAAGTAGAAGATACACGATCTCTTAGATGTATATAGACCATGAATAACCAACCCAGAACTAAACTCATAAATATATCTGTTATAAGAAAATAAAACATTTAGGATCCATGATATTTACAACAATATCTTTGTACAGAAGCAAACATTATATTATCGCGATATTGCTATGTTTAGCAATGTTCCAGTTGCCAAGGCAAAATATCATCAAACTTAATTCAGAAACTAATATTGATCTAATACATCCATTCTAGAAACTAATATTGATCTACTATATCCATACTAGAAACTAATATTGATCTAATACATCCATTCTAGAAAGTAATATTGATCTAATAAATCCATTCTAGAAACTAAGATTGATCTAATACATCCATACTTTGTTTCCATGTGGATATGAAACGAGGATATATTTACTAGATAAACAGGAAACAAAACTGTAATGTTTGAATGGTACTAAAATCTGAGTGTATATTTTACCAACCTTACAAAATCAATGCGTATATTTACCAACCTTACATTGTTAACTGTAGCAACCTTACGGTACCAATGAATATTTTACCAACCTTACTGTACCAATGAATATTTTACCAACCTTACAAAATCAATGCGTATAATTACCAACCTTACAGTATTAACTGTAGCAACCTTACTGTACCAATGAATATTTTACCAACCTTACTGTACCAATGAATATTTTACCAACCTTACTGTACCAATGAATATTTTACCAACCTTACAGCAACAATACATAGTTTGCCAAGTTTACATTACAAACGAATATTTTACCAATCCCCACATACCAACCTTATATTATCAATGCATATTTTACCATCCCTACATTATTAATACAAATTTTTACCAACCTTATATTATCAATGCATATTTTACCATACCTACATTAATAATACAAATTTTTACCAACCTTATAAATCGATGCCGTTTTTACCAACTTTACTTCAAAGTCGATGCATATTTTAACAACCTTACAAAATCGAGGCATATTTTGCAAACCTTACATTATCAATACATACTGTACCAGCCTTATATTATCAATGCATATTTTACCAACCTT
The DNA here is from genome assembly GCA_029339505.1 of Unio delphinus. NCBI lineage: Eukaryota > Metazoa > Mollusca > Bivalvia > Unionida > Unionidae > Unio > Unio delphinus. The sequence goes on from JAQISU010000103.1 coordinate 3,786,362, forward strand.
TCGATATAAATCTATATATATATATATATTCGTAATAAATAAGGATCATAAAATCTCATTCATTTACAAATTCATTTTGTACAGTGCATTTGCAGTTGGAAAAGCAGTAGATGAGAAATTTATATTATATATTTATGGCTTAAAAATTGCACACATTAAATATTTGTGTATTGATCCTATTTGTATGTGATATAAAAAAAAAGTTGAAATGGGTGGTCTCAGTTTTCTTTGTTATTGACGCGTACGGTTAATGGACAAAAAAAACATAAAATTCAAAATACGAAATAACTTAAATTCCATCGTTGCTACAGGCATTTATTTTATGTGGTGTTTTTTTGTGCTTACTATAAGTGCTCTGGCTTTCTCTATCAAATATATTTGAGGATAAACGATGCATACGATTTATCATAAAAAAAATCCAATCTCATCTCAAGGTACTTTTCATCAGAGGAATTCGTAAGAAATCGAAATTGGAATTTGATCAGTGTTCATTCTAAATAGATGATATTACATACATTTTTGAAAGATGTTTCAGTTAGAAAACGAATTAATATCATTATATATGGCATGAACACCCTGTATTGAGTTGTATATGGTATTATTCGACGAGCAGTATTTCATGAGCAAGATTTTAAGATTCTGTATGTCACAGAAGTTTAGGAGCTTTCATTCCTCAGTAACGTTGCTATGTGGCGTTACCAAGTGCTACTTCTTAGTCAGAAAGACGCTTGACCCATACTTTTAACATCTTGGTAATCACATATGAAGAACATTTCTAAAAGAAACGCATTAGAATTGATTAGCAGTTTTTCTCAAGGATGTTTTCATGAAGAAAGAATCGGAACCAAATTCTCTTTAAATCTTAGCGATAATTTTTATTAAAGCCGTTAAAACTTCACAAGTTTAAAGACGGAAACATCCAAATTTGTATTACTAGGGACCTGCTGTTTTGACAATACGATCGAGACATGCTGTCATATATGAGTGGAAGCCATATTGTGTTGTCTAAAATTATTATAAGACATGATGGTTAGTACATCTTGCGAGACCCGTGAGAAAATAAATGATTTATGTATTTATAAAAATAATTTTAATTGGTAGCTAAGGCTCGAGGACCATGTCTTTGTTGATACGTACTTTGTATAGGCAGATAACAATCTTGTAAATTGAACGGAGAAACTGACCTAGGGGCAGATAGATGTGAAACAAGAGAAGACCACCATATTGACCAGTTTACATGATTCCCCAACATAATTATAAGGGTAAATGTTGTAAAGGGTAATTATAAGGGTAAATGTTGAGCAATAAATCCCTAATCGTTGTAAGCACTTTTTCCAAACACAGATTGTATGCAAGTCTTTATATTTAGCTTCAGTTAAGACTCAATATTTACATAATAACTGTGTATTACCGTGAATATAATTACTGGAAACAAAACCATGGTAGCAATGTCTGTGACAAGGAAACAAAAAGTACTTTTACGTCCAAATGAATTAGTCATATTGATATTGTCATATAAATACATATACATACATTATTCCGGTGGTTGTTTAACGTTCATCCGAGAAAACTATATAAGTTATATTTCTGAACAATATAGGGATTCAAATGCGATAAAATACCGTAGCTCTAAAGATATATTTAGATACGGAAAACATTTTTCACTTAGCACGCCATCTTGCAAACATGGTGGCAATTTTCACGATAATTTCTATGCTTTATCGACAGGTGTTCTCAGTATTATCAGCAGCCTTTGACATCTTTTAAAACTTTACTGTAGAAAAATCATTGTAGGGTTTAGAGCGTTACTGTAGAAAATTCATTGACAGCTTTTAAAGCGTTACTGAAGAAAATTCATTGACAACTTTTAGGGCGTTACTGAAGAAAATTCATTGACAGCTTTTAAAGCGTTACTGTAGAAAATTCATTGACAACTTTTAGGGCGTTACTGTAGAAATTTCATTGACAGCTTTTAAATCCTTACTGTAGAAAATTCATTGACAACTTTTAGGGCGTTACTGTGGAGAATTCATTGACAGCTTTTAAAGCGTTACTGAAGAAAATTCATTGACAACTTTTAGGGCGTTACTGTGGAAAATTCATTGACAGCTTTTAAAGCGTTACTGTAGAAAATTCATTGACAACTTTTAGGGCGTTACTGTGGAGAATTCATTGACAGCTTTTAAAGCGTTACTGTAGACAATCAGTTTAATAAATGACTGACTTTGGAACGTGATACTTATTAAAGTATATGAATCGCTCCGGTCTCCTAGTGGTTAGAGCGTCCGCCTCGAAAGCGGGATTCGTGTGTTCGATCTCCGGCCGAGTCATACCAAAGACTTACAAAAATGGTATGTATGTATGTATGTATGTATGTATGTATGTATGTATGTATGTATGTATGTATGTATGTATGTATGCATTTGGATGGTTGTATATAGGGCTGTACGTACATACACACACATATTTATCTATCTCTATTCATCCATCCATCCGTCCGTCCGTCCGTCCGTCCGTCCATCCATCCATCCATCCATCTATCTATTTATCTATCTATCTATCTATCTATCTATCTATCTATCTATCTATCTATCTATCTATCTATCTATCTATCTATCTATCTATCTATCTATCTATCTATCTATCTATCTATCTATACTGGTATGTATGTATGCATGCATGCATGCATGCATGCATGCATGCATGCATGCATGTATGTATGTATGTATGTATGTATGTATGTATGTATGTATGTATGTATGTATGTATGTATGTATGTATGTATGTATGCATTTGGATGGTTGTATATAGGGCTGTACACACACACAAACACACACATACATATTGTTTTTTTCTAAGCATGATGTTGTCCATAAATATAATCCTCGTGCCAACATGTATCCCTCCAATACAAAAAGTCCATTGTTGCTTTAATTGATATATGAATGTTTCTTTCTCAGAGATTTCGTTTCCGATTAACTCCAGTAAACTGAGATTTTACCCCTGAAGCCACATTTTTCTGAAACGAAAGATTCCGACCTGGTGACCTATCATCTTGTTTGATGTTTAATTATAATGATAAGTCCAATATACTGCACAATTAAGCTATTGAAGGGGCGTGAAAAAAATCCCGTGCTTTGCGCCTTTATTCAATTGGTTTTGATTTTTGATCCCTTCTTGAGAAAAAAATCTCCCCGAGGAGAATATTAGTTTAAATTATTAATAAAGATAAGGTAGACAGCATCTGTTTACAAGAAGCGAAGAATGGGGACTGAAACCCTCTTAACCCTCTTAACCCTAGCCCACTTGATTTTTATATGAAATGATATGTCTTAAAGTCGTTCACGAAGAAATGAGACTTGATTTTAATGAGACTTGATTTTAATGAGACTTGATTTTGTGAGACTTGATTTTAATAAGACTTGATTTTAATGAGACTTGATTTTGTGAGACTTGATTTTAATAAGACTTGATTTAAATGAGACTTGATTTTAATAAGACTTGATTTAAATGAGACTTGATTTTGTGATTCCTCTAGATGCTGTATGCATTGTTAAGGTTCTTCTTAGATGTAGTATTTTTAATGAGATTTTTTATATATTGTATTTTATCAATTGTTTATATATTGTATTTGTATGCCCTGTTTTTAGATATTGTATTTTGTGAGACATTAGATTCTTAAATCTATAGAAAAATCTGCAGTAAATCATCAACACACACATTTGAAAAGTAGATATTTTATCGTGGGAAAAGACTAATCAGTAATACATTCATTAATTTAGAATAATTACTTGGGTCAATATTAAGTAAAACTTACAAATATTAGGTGAATGGGTATTAATTAGGACTTACATTTATTGGCTGAATTGGTATTAAGACTTATAAGTACTATGTTAATTAGTATTAATTAAAATGTATACATATTAGATGGATCAGTACTGCATAAGATTTATACTTAATGGTGGATCGGTATTAATTAAGATTTATACGTATTGGTGAAGTAGTAATAATTAAGATTTGTAAGTAATCGATGAATCAGTATTGATTAAGCCTTACACTTACTAGGTTATTTAACATGAATTAAAATTGATACATATTAGATGGTCAGTATTGATTAAAATTTACAAGTATTTGTAGATCAGTAAAAGCATCAGATGGATAAGTATTAACTAAGACGTATAAGAATAAGTTTTGTCAAATAAGTATTAAACAAGTCAGTGTTAATTAAGACATATAGGAATAAGTTTTGTCAAATAAGTATTAAACAAGTGAGTGTTAATTAAGACGTATAAGAATAAGTTTGGTCAAATAAGTATTAAACAGCTCAGTGTTAATTAAGACGTATAAGAATAAGTTTGGTCAAACAAGTATTTAACAGGTCAGTGTTAACTAAGACATATAAGAATAAGTTTGGTCAAATAAGTATTTAACAAGTCAGTGTTAATTAAGACGTATAAGAATAAGTTTGGTCAAATAAGTATTAAACAGCTCAGTGTTAACTAAGACGTATAAGAATAAGTTTGGTCAAATAAGTATTTAACAGCTCAGTGTTAACTAAGACGTATAAGAATAAGTTTGGTCAAATAAGTATTAAACAGCTCAGTGTTAACTAAGACGAATAAGAATAAGTTTGGTCAAATAAGTATTAAACAAGTCAGTGTTAACTAAGACGTATAAGAATAAGTTTGGTCAAATAAGTATTAAACAGCTCAGTGTTAACTAAGACGTATAAGAATAAGTTTGGTCAAATAAGTATTAAACAGCTCAGTGTTAACTAAGACGTATAAGAATAAGTTTGGTCAAATAAGTATTAAACAAGTCAGTGTTAACTAAGACGTATAAGAATAAGTTTGGTCAAATAAGTATTAAACAGGTTGGTGTTAATTAAGACGTATAAGAATAAGTTTGGTCAAATAAGTATTTAACAAGTCAGTGTTAATTAAGACGTATAAGAATAAGTTTGGTCAAATAAGTATTAAACAGCTCAGTGTTAACTAAGACGTATAAGAATAAGTTTGGTCAAATAAGTATTTAACAAGTCAGTGTTAATTAAGACGTATAAGAATAAGTTTGGTCAAATAAGTATTTAACAAATCAGTGTTAATTAAGACGTATAAGAATAAGTTTGGTCAAATAAGTATTAAACAGCTCAGTGTTAACTAAGACGTATAAGAATAAGTTTGGTCAAATAAGTATTTAACAGCTCAGTGTTAACTAAGACGTATAAGAATAAGTTTGGTCAAATAAGTATTAAACAGCTCAGTGTTAATTAAGACGTATAAGAATAAGTTTGGTCAAATAAGTATTTAACAAGTCAGTGTTAATTAAGACGTATAAGAATAAGTTTGGTCAAATAAGTATTAAACAGCTCAGTGTTAACTAAGACGTATAAGAATAAGTTTGGTCAAATAAGTATTTAACAAGTCAGTGTTAATTAAGACGTATAAGAATAAGTTTGGTCAAATAAGTATTTAACAAGTCAGTGTTAACTAAGACGTATAAGAATAAGTTTGGTCAAATAAGTATTTAACAAGTCAGGGTTAATTAAGACGTATAAGAATAAGTTTGGTCAAATAAGTATTAAACAGCTCAGTGTTAACTAAGACGTATAAGAATAAGTTTGGTCAAATAAGTATTTAACAGCTCAGTGTTAACTAAGACGTATAAGAATAAGTTTGGTCAAATAAGTATTAAACAGCTCAGTGTTAATTAAGACGTATAAGAATAAGTTTGGTCAAATAAGTATTTAACAGCTCAGTGTTAATTAAGACGTATAAGAATAAGTTTGGTCAAATAAGTATTAAACAGCTCAGTGTTAACTAAGACGTATAAGAATAAGTTTGGTCAAATAAGTATTAAACAGGTTAGTGTTAACTAAGACTTATAAGAATAAGTTTGGTCAAATAAGTATTTTACGAGTCAGTGTTAACTAAGACGTATAAGAATAAGTTTGGTCAAATAAGTATTAAACAGCTCAGTGTTAACTAAGACGTATAAGAATAAGTTTGGTCAAATAAGTATTAAACAGGTTAGTGTTAACTAAGACTTATAAGAATAAGTTTGGTCAAATAAGTATTTTACAAGTCAGTGTTAACTAAGACGTATAAGAATAAGTTTGGTCAAATAAGTATTAAACAAGTCAGTGTTAATTAAGACGTATAAGAATAAGTTTGGTCAAATAAGTATTTAACAAGTCAGTGTTAATTAAGACGCATAAGAATAAGTTTGGTCAAATAAGTATTAAACAGCTCAGTGTTAACTAAGACGTATAAGAATAAGTTTGGTCAAATAAGTATTTAACAAGTCAGTGTTAATTAAGACTTATAAGAATAAGTTTGGTCAAATAAGTATTTAACAGGTCAGTGTTAACTAAGACGTATAAGAATAAGTTTGGTCAAATAAGTATTTAACAAGTCAGTGTTAATTAAGACGTATAAGAATAAGTTTGGTCAAATAAGTATTTAACAGGTCAGTGTTAACTAAGACGTATAAGAATAAGTTTGGTCAAATAAGTATTTAACAAGTCAGTGTTAACTAAGACGTATAAGAATAAGTTTGGTCAAATAAGTATTAAACAAGTCTGTGTTAACTAAGACGTATAAGAATAAATTTGGTCAAATAAGTATTTAACAGCTCAGTGTTAACTAAGACGTATAAGAATAAGTTTGGTCAAATAAGTATTTAACAGCTCAGTGTTAACTAAGACGTATAAGAATAAGTTTGGTCAAATAAGTATTTAACAAGTCAGTGTTAACTAAGACGTGTAAGAATAAGTTTGGTCAAATAAGTATTTAACAAGTCAGTGTTAATTAAGACGTATAAGAATAAGTTTGATCAAATAAGTATTTAACAGGTCAGTGTTAATTAAGACGTATAAGAATAAGTTTGGTCAAATAAGTATTTAACAGCTCAGTGTTAACTAAGACGTATAAGAATAAGTTTGGTCAAATAAGTATTTAACAGCTCAGTGTTAATTAAGACGTATAAGAATAAGTTTGGTCAAATAAGTATTAAACAGCTCAGTGTTAACTAAGACATATAAGAATAAGTTTGGTCAAATAAGTATTTAACAAGTCAGTGTTAACTAAGACGTATAAGAATAAGTTTGGTCAAATAAGTATTGACTAAGACGTATAAGAATAAGTTTGGTCAAATAAGTATTTAACAAGTCAGTGTTAACTAAGACGTATAAGCTGGACAGGTATTAATAACGCCTATGAAATAGACTACTCAGGAATTATATTCATTAAAAGGACATTTAATGACTGTGACTGATACGTATAAGGCGAGCAGTATTAATTAGGTATTGTTAACATTGTATAGATCAGTATTAATTAGGTCTTGTCAGCATTATACAGACCAGCATCAATTAGTATTGAAAGGCAATACATGAGTCATTAATAATGTCATGTTAGCATTAGATAGAATCTAATTAGGTATTAAAAACATTTGATGAATCGAAATTACTTATTTTTTGTATGCATCAGAGAGACCAGTATTAATTAGGTCTTTTAAGCATTAGATAGACCGATATATTTCCCTGTTAAAAGATTGTAAAAATGAAAAAAGAACTTAGAATCTTAGGTATCAAATCCAAAAGTAATCCAAGAATTATCATCGAATTAAAATAAAAAGTACTAGCAATGAAATATTCTAATATATTCAAGTTTGAGTCCTGTTGGAAAATCCAAAATAGAAGACAACGACGTATGCTGAAGTCTGTTTTTTGCTCATCTACAATTCCTTGAAGAAACACAATATTTAACACTCCGGAAATCCGAATAAAACTTTGATAAACTGTCTTTGTCCAAGAATTCTGTATGAGCACATCAAATAGAAATTACTCCTTTAAAATCTAAATGAACTGAAGAAATGTTAACATACAAACAAGGGCTACAACAAACGAAAAATGGCTTAACATAAAACGTATACGCCCCAAATTAACTATATGTAGAAACACATGGTTTATCATATCTTTAGCTAAGGCGAGAAGGTTTTGCAGGTTCATCGTTCATTTGTCTAAACCTAGATGGTGGTGGTGGAACACACCGTTTGATCATGTTTTTGGCCAAGGCGAGATGGTGGTGTAGGAATACATCATTCATGCTTTTGGCCAATGCGAAATTGTGATGTAGGAATACATGTTTGCATTGTGTCATTAGCTAATTAGAGATGGTGGTGTAGGAACATATGTTTCATCGTGTTTTTGGCCAAAGAGAAATTGTGATGAAGGAATACATGGTTCATCGTTCATATAGATAACCGAGATGGTGTTGTAGGAACACGTGTTTCGTCATCTGTTTTGGCCAAGGTGAGATGGTGGTGTACGAACACATGGTTCATAATTCATTTGGCTTAACCGAGATGGTGTTGTAGGAACACATGGTTCATCATGTGTTTAGTCAATGCGAGACGGTGATGTATGAACACATGGTCCATTATGTCTTTAGCTAAGACCAGATAGTGGTGTATGAATGCATGGTTAGGCATATTTTGGTTACGACAACAAAGGGTTGTATGCAGCACGAATTCATGTCATTTTTTTGTTTAGTGCGAGCTCGAAGTGAACGCAGCAAGAAACTCAGAACACATTGTTAATTTGGTTAGGTGAAGAACGCGACGCGCGCAGAAAGATTTCTAAGTTTGGCATTGTTATGGAGAGTAAGAACTCTTAGCTCAACATTTGTCTAGTTAAAAATTAAAGCAAATTATTTATAGGAGAACTATCTGTAAATTATATCCTGGTCGAGTAGAGCGGAATTAAAACCGACACAACACACGTAACTAAACCGTCCAGCTTGCGATAATAAAGATTTCTGGATACGACTCTCATGTTACATGGACATGTAGTATTAGTATGTTGTCAAATCTTTCGATTTTAATAATACGGGTAAAGACATCTTTTAAATTTGGTATTTGTTGGAATCCTAACGTACCGTAAATATCATTTTTCGGTGTACAGCAAACAATCTTTCATGTCAAAGGAAACAGTCAAATCTAAGAGATAACTACAGCTATCAATCAGTCAAAGCTAAGTGATAACTACAGCTAGTAATATGAGATTGTCTCATTGAGTGCTACCATTGTATCAAGTTATGAAGAGCTACCGTTGTTTTCACTTCATGGAGTGGTGCCGCTGTTATCATGCCATGTATGTATGTATGTATGTATGTATGTATGTATGTATGTATGTATGTATGTATGTATGTATGTATGTATGTATGTATCTATGTATGTATGTATGTATGTATGTATGTATGTATGTATGTATGTATGTATGTATGTATATATGTATGTATGTATGTATGTATGTATGTATGTATGTATGTATGTATGTATGTATGTATGTATGTATGCATGCATGTATGTATCTATGTATGTATGTATGTATGTATGTATGTATGTATGTATGTATGTATGTATGTATGTATGTATGTATGTATGTATGAGTGTGTGTGTATGTATGTATGTATGTATGTATGTATGTATGTATGTATGTATGTATGTATGTATGTATGTATGTATGTAAGACAAACCTTTCCAAAAAAAGTAAACATGGGAAACAATAAGATTCAAGATAAAAGGTAAAATTATTGAAATATATTATAAAAATGAGAAAGGTTCAGTCAATGTCTGTCCATGTCAGTCCAAATTCTAATCCGTATGAGAATGGTTCAGTCCATATCCTAATTTATGTACGAAAGGTTCAGTTCATATTCTAATCCCTGTGAGAAAGGTTCAGTCCATTTCAGTCCATGTTCTAATTCCTATTAGAAAGGTTCAGTTCATGTCCTAGTTCCAATTTGAAAGGTTCAGTTCATGTCCTAGTTCCAATTTGAAAGGTTCAGTTCATGTCCTAATTCCAATTAGAAAGGTTCAGTCCATGTCCTAATTCCTATTAGAAAGGTTCAGTTCATGTCCTAATACCTATGAGAAAGGTTCAGTTCATGTCCTAATTCCAATTAGAAAGGTTCAGTCCATGTCCTAATTCCTATTAGAAAGGTTCAGTCCATGTCCTAATTCCTATTAGAAAGGTTCAGTTCATGTCCTAATTCCTATTAGAAAGGTTCAGTCCATGTCCTAATTCCTATTAGAAAGGTTCAGTTCATGTCCTAATTCCTATTAGAAAGGTTCAGTTCATGTCCTAATTCCTATTAGAAAGGTTCAGTCCATGTCCTAATTCCTATTAGAAAGGTTCAGTTCATGTCCTAATTCCTATTAGAAAGGTTCAGTTCATGTCCTAATTCCTATTAGAAAGGTTCAGTTCATGTCCTAATTCCTATTAGAAAGGTTCAGTCCATGTCCTTATTCCAATTAGAAAGGTTCAGTTCATGTCCTAATTCCTATTAGAAAGGTTCAGTTCATGTCCTAATTCCTATTAGAAAGGTTCAGTTCATGTGCTAATTCCTATTAGAAAGGTTCAGTCCATGTCCTAATTCCTATTAGAAAGGTTCAGTCCATGTCCTAATTTCTATTAGAAAGGTTCAGTTCATGTCCTAATTCCTATTAGAAAGGTTCAGTTCATGTCCTAATTCCTATTAGATAGGTTCAGTTCATGTCCTAATTCCTATGAGAAAGGTTCAGTTCATGTCCTAATTCCTATTAGAAAGGTTCAGTTCATGTCCTAATTCCTATTAGAAAGGTTCAGTTCATGTCCTAATTCCTATTAGAAAGGTTCAGTTCATGTCCTAATTCCTATGAGAAAGGTTCAGTTCATGTCCTAATACTTATTAGAAAGGTTCAGTCCATGTCCTAATTCCTATTAGAAAGGTTCAGTTCATGTCCTAATTCCAATTAGAAAGGTTCAGTCCATGTCCTAATTCCAATTAGAGAGGTTCAGTTCATGTCCTTATTCCAATTAGAAAGGTTCAGTTCATGTCCTAATTCCTATTAGAAAGGTTCAGTCCATGTCCTAATTCCTATTAGAAAGGTTCAGTTCATGTCCTAATTCCTATTAGAAAGGTTCAGTCCATGTCCTAATTCCTATTAGAAAGGTTCAGTTCATGTCCTAATTCCTATTAGAAAGGTTCAGTTCATGTCCTAATTCCTATTAGAAAGGTTCAGTCCATGTCCTAATTCCTATTAGAAAGGTTCAGTTCATGTCCTAATTCCTATTAGAAAGGTTCAGTTCATGTCCTAATTCCTATTAGAAAGGTTCAGTCCATGTCCTAATTCCTATTAGAAAGGTTCAGTTCATGTCCTAATTCCTATTAGAAAGGTTCAGTTCATGTCCTAATTCCTATTAGAAAGGTTCAGTTCATGTCCTAATACCTATGAGAAAGGTTCAGTTCATGTCCTAATACTTATTAGAAAGGTTCAGTTCATGTCCTAATTCCTATTAGAAAGGTTCAGTTCATGTCCTAATTCCTATGAGAAAGGTTCAGTTCATGTCCTAATACCTATTAGAAAGGTTCAGTTCATGTCCTAATTTCTATTAGAAAGGTTCAGTTCATGTCCTAATACTTATTAGAAAGGTTCAGTCCATGTCCTAATTCCTATTAGAAAGGTTCAGTTCATGTCCTAATTCCAATTAGAAAGGTTCAGTCCATGTCCTAATTCCAATTAGAGAGGTTCAGTTCATGTCCTTATTCCAATTAGAAAGGTTCAGTTCATGTCCTAATTCCTATTAGAAAGGTTCAGTCCATGTCCTTATTCCAATTAGAAAGGTTCAGTTCATGTCCTAATTCCTATTAGAAAGGTTCAGTTCATGTCCTAATTCCTATTAGAAAGGTTCAGTTCATGTCCTAATTCCTATTAGAAAGGTTCAGTTCATGTCCTAATTCCTATTAGAAAGGTTCAGTTCATGTCCTAATACCTATTAGAAAGGTTCAGTTCATGTCCTAATTCCTATTAGAAAGGTTCAGTTCATGTCCTAATTTCTATTAGAAAGGTTCCGTCCATGTTCTAATTTCTATGAGAAAGGTTCAGTTCATGTCCTTATTTCTATTATAAAGGTTCAGTTCATGTCCTAATACCTATTAGAAAGGTTCAGGACAGAAAGGTTCAGTTCATGTCCTAATTCCTATTAGAAAGGTTCCGTCCATGTTCTAATTTCTATGAGAAAGGTTCGGTTCATGTCCTAATTTCTATTATAAAGGTTCAGTTCATGTCCTAATTCCAATTAGAAGGGTTCAGTTCATGTCCTAATACCTATTAGAAAGGTTCAGTTCATGTCCTAATTCCTATTAGAAAGGTTCCGTCCATGTTCTAATTTCTATGAGAAAGGTTCGGTTCATGTCCTAATTTCTATTATAAAGGTTCAGTTCATGTCCTAATTCCAATTAGAAGGGTTCAGTTCATGTCCTAATTCCTATTAGAAAGGTTCAGTTCATGTCCTAATACCTATTTGAAAGGTTAAGTTCATGTCCTAATTCCTATTAGAAAGGTTCCGTCCATGTTCTATTTTCTATGAGAAAGGTTCAGTGCATGTCCTAATTTCTATTATAAAGGTTCAGTTCATGTCCTAATTCCTTTTAGAAAGGTTCAGTTCATGTCGTAATACCTATTAGAAAGGTTCAGTTCATGTCCTAATTCCTATTAGAAAGGTTCAGTTCATGTCCTAATTCCTATTAGAAAGGTTCCGTCCATGTTTTATTTTCTATGAAAAAGGTTCAGTGCATGTCCTAATTTCTATTATAAAGGTTCAGTTCATGTCCTAATACTTATTAGAAAGGTTCAGTTCATGTCCTAATTCCTATTAGAAAGGTTCAGTTCATGTCCTAATACCTATTAGAAAGGTTCAGTCCATGTCCTAATTCCTATTAGAAAGGTTCAGTTCATGTCCTAATTCCTATTAGAAAGGTTCAGTTCATGTCCTAATTCCTATTAGAAAGGTTCAGTTCATGTCCTAATACCTATTAGAAAGGTTCAGTTCATGTCCTAATACTTATTAGAAAGGTTCAGTTCATGTCCTAATTCCTATTAGAAAGGTTCAGTTCATGTCCTAATACTTATTAGAAAGGTTCAGTCCATGTCCTAATTCCTATTAGAAAGGTTCAGTTCATGTCCTAATACTTATTAGAAAGGTTCAGTTCATGTCCTAATTCCTATTAGAAAGGTTCAGTTCATGTCCTAATACCTATTAGAAAGGTTCAGTCCATGTCCTAATTCCTATTAGAAAGGTTCAGTTCATGTCCTAATTCCTATTAGAAAGGTTCAGTCCATGTCCTAATTCCTATTAGAAAGGTTCAGTTCATGTCCTAATTCCTATTAGAAAGGTTCAGTTCATGTCCTAATTCCAATTAGAAAGGTTCAGTTCATGTCCTAATTCCTATTAGAAAGGTTCAGTTCATGTCCTAATTCCTATTAGAAAGGTTCAGTTCATGTCCTAATTCCTATTAGAAAGGTTCAGTCCATGTCCTAATTCCTATTAGAAAGGTTCAGTCCATGTCCTAATTCCTATTAGAAAGGTTCAGTTCATGTCCTAATTCCTATTAGAAAGGTTCAGTCCATGTCCTAATTCCTATTAGAAAGGTTCAGTTCATGTCCTAATTCCTATTAGAAAGGTTCAGTCCATGTCCTAATTCCTATTAGAAAGGTTCAGTTCATGTCCTAATTCCTATTAGAAAGGTTCAGTTCATGTCCTAATTCCAATTAGAAAGGTTCAGTTCATGTCCTAATTCCTATTAGAAAGGTTCAGTTCATGTCCTAATTCCTATTAGAAAGGTTCAGTTCATGTCCTAATTCCTATTAGAAAGGTTCAGTCCATGTCCTAATTCCTATTAGAAAGGTTCAGTTCATGTCCTAATTCCTATTAGAAAGGTTCAGTTCATGTCCTAATTCCTATTAGAAAGGTTCAGTTCATGTCCTAATTCCAATTAGAAAGGTTCAGTTCATGTCCTAATTCCTATTAGAAAGGTTCAGTTCATGTCCTAATTCCTATTAGAAAGGTTCAGTTCATGTCCTAATTCCTATTAGAAAGGTTCAGTCCATGTCCTAATTCCTATTAGAAAGGTTCAGTCCATGTCCTAATTCCTATTAGAAAGGTTCAGTTCATGTCCTAATTCCTATTAGAAAGGTTCAGTCCATGTCCTAATTCCTATTAGAAAGGTTCAGTTCATGTCCTAATTCCTATTAGAAAGGTTCAGTCCATGTCCTAATTCCTATTAGAAAGGTTCAGTTCATGTCCTAATTCCTATTAGAAAGGTTCAGTTCATGTCCTAATTCCAATTAGAAAGGTTCAGTTCATGTCCTAATTCCTATTAGAAAGGTTCAGTTCATGTCCTAATTCCTATTAGAAAGGTTCAGTTCATGTCCTAATTCCTATTAGAAAGGTTCAGTCCATGTCCTAATTCCTATTAGAAAGGTTCAGTTCATGTCCTAATTCCTATTAGAAAGGTTCAGTTCATGTCCTAATTCCTATTAGAAAGGTTCAGTTCATGTCCTAATTCCTATTAGAAAGGTTCAGTTCATGTCCTAATTCCAATTAGAAAGGTTCAGTTCATGTCCTAATTCCTATTAGAAAGGTTCAGTTCATGTCCTAATTCCTATTAGAAAGGTTCAGTTCATGTCCTAATTCCTATTAGAAAGGTTCAGTTCATGTCCTAATTCCTATTAGAAAGGTTCAGTTCATGTCCTAATTCCTATTAGAAAGGTTCAGTCCATGTCCTAATTCCTATTAGAAAGGTTCAGTTCATGTCCTAATTCCTATGAGAAAGGTTCAGTCCATGTCCTAATTCCTATTAGAAAGGTTCAGTTCATGTGCTAGTTCCTATTAGAAAGGTTCAGTTCATGTCCTAATTCCTATTAGAAAGGTTCAGTTCATGTCCTAATTCCTATTAGAAAGGTTCAGTTCATGTGCTAGTTCCTATTAGAAAGGTTCAGTTCATGTCCTAATTCCTATTAGAAAGGTTCAGTCCATGTCCTAATTCCTATTAGAAAGGTTCAGTTCATGTCCTAATTCCTATTAGAAAGGTTCAGTTCATGTCCTAATTCCTATTAGAAAGGTTCAGTTCATGTCCTAATTCCTATTAGAAAGGTTCAGTTCATGTCCTAATTCCTATTAGAAAGGTTCAGTTCATGTCCTAATTCCTATTAGAAAGGTTCAGTCCATGTCCTAATTCCTATTAGAAAGGTTCAGTTCATGTCCTAATTCCAATTAGAAAGGTTCAGTTCATGTCCTAATTCCTATTAGAAAGGTTCAGTTCATGTCCTAATTCCTATTAGAAAGGTTCAGTTCATGTCCTAATTCCTATTAGAAAGGTTCAGTTCATGTCCTAATTCCTATTAGAAAGGTTCAGTCCATGTCCTAATTCCTATTAGAAAGGTTCAGTTCATGTCCTAGTTCCAATTAGAAAGGTTCAGTTCATGTCCTAATTCCTATTAGAAAGGTTCAGTTCATGTGCTAGTTCCTATTAGAAAGGTTCAGTTCATGTCCTAATTCCTATTAGAAAGGTTCAGTTCATGTCCTAATTCCTATTAGAAAGGTTCAGTTCATGTGCTAGTTCCTATTAGAAAGGTTCAGTTCATGTCCTAATTCCTATTAGAAAGGTTCAGTTCATGTCCTAATTCCAATTAGAAAGGTTCAGTTCATGTCCTAATTCCTATTAGAAAGGTTCAGTTCATGTCCTAATTCCTATTAGAAAGGTTCAGTTCATGTCCTAATTCCTATTAGAAAGGTTCAGTTCATGTCCTAATTCCTATTAGAAAGGTTCAGTTCATGTCCTAATTCCTATTAGAAAGGTTCAGTTCATGTCCTAATTCCTATTAGAAAGGTTCAGTTCATGTCCTAATTCCTATTAGAAAGGTTCAGTTCATGTGCTAGTTCCTATTAGAAAGGTTCAGTTCATGTCCTAATTCCTATTAGAAAGGTTCAGTTCATGTCCTAATTCCAATTAGAAAGGTTCAGTTCATGTCCTAATTCCTATTAGAAAGGTTCAGTTCATGTCCTAATTCCTATTAGAAAGGTTCAGTTCATGTCCTAATTCCTATTAGAAAGGTTCAGTTCATGTCCTAATTCCTATTAGAAAGGTTCAGTTCATGTCCTAATTCCTATTAGAAAGGTTCAGTTCATGTCCTAATTCCTATTAGAAAGGTTCAGTTCATGTCCTAATTCCAATTAGAAAGGTTCAGTTCATGTCCTAATACTTATTAGAAAGGTTCAGTTCATGTCCTAATTCCTATTAGAAAGGTTCAGTTCATGTCCTAATTCCTATTAGAAAGGTTCAGTTCATGTCCTAATTCCTATTAGAAAGGTTCAGTTCATGTGCTAGTTCCTATTAGAAAGGTTCAGTTCATGTCCTAATTCCTATTAGAAAGGTTCAGTTCATGTCCTAATTCCAATTAGAAAGGTTCAGTTCATGTCCTAATTCCTATTAGAAAGGTTCAGTTCATGTCCTAATTCCTATTAGAAAGGTTCAGTTCATGTCCTAATTCCTATTAGAAAGGTTCAGTTCATGTCCTAATTCCAATTAGAAAGGTTCAGTTCATGTCCTAATTCCTATTAGAAAGGTTCAGTCCATGTCCTAATTCCTATTAGAAAGGTTCAGTTCATGTCCTAGTTCCAATTAGAAAGGTTCAGTTCATGTCCTAATTCCTATTAGAAAGGTTCAGTTCATGTGCTAGTTCCTATTAGAAAGGTTCAGTTCATGTCCTAATTCCTATTAGAAAGGTTCAGTTCATGTCCTAATTCCAATTAGAAAGGTTCAGTTCATGTCCTAATTCCTATTAGAAAGGTTCAGTTCATGTCCTAATTCCTATTAGAAAGGTTCAGTTCATGTCCTAATTCCTATTAGAAAGGTTCAGTTCATGTCCTAATTCCTATTAGAAAGGTTCAGTCCATGTCCTAATTCCTATTAGAAAGGTTCAGTTCATGTCCTAGTTCCAATTAGAAAGGTTCAGTTCATGTCCTAATTCCTATTAGAAAGGTTCAGTTCATGTGCTAGTTCCTATTAGAAAGGTTCAGTTCATGTCCTAATTCCTATTAGAAAGGTTCAGTCCATGTTCTAATTTCTATTAGAAAGGTTCAGTTCATGTCCTAATTCCTATTAGAAAGGTTCAGTCCATGTCCTAATTTCTATTAGAAAGGTTCAGTTCATGTCCTAATTCCTATTAGAAAGGTTCAGTCCATACAACTTATGGCTCTTTGGAAGCGGTGGTAGGATTCCTCTGTTTAGCAAGATGGGATAGTGACTATGCTACGCTCCATTATGTCAGTGTACTTCGTCCAATCCGCGATGTGACAGTTCCAGCGCCGGTAGTCCGATACGGATAAATATTGATATGTGCTGACTGTGTGGGAAGTTGTCATCATGCAAAATCCAAGGTCAAACGTCGCTTGGAGTCCTGGGTCAGATGGAGGTCATTATGCATTGCCCACTCTACCAAATATTCTCCGTCTTTATCAGAGCTTGAGTAGCCACAGTCATGGTGATGACTGATGAAGTCGCCTAGATAGACTGCTGGGTAGTCAGTCGACATGTTATGAGACTGAAGTTAGTCGACATCTTATGAGACTATATAAAGCAGTAGCTCTACAAGTGATGAGGCTATATTTCTGGCAGGAAGTCTTCAAGTTATTAGGCTATCATTGGTAGTCAGTCAACATGTAATAAGACTGTATTTTGGGTAGTCACTTAACATCTTATGAGACTGTGTTTTGATAGTCAGTCAACATGTAATGAGACTGTATTTTGGGTAGTCAGTCAACACGTTATGAGTCTGTATTCTGGGTAGTCAATAAACACGTTATGAGTCTGTATTCTGGGTAGTCAATAAACACGTTATGAGTCTGTATTTTGGGTAGTCAATAAACATGTAATGAGGCTGTATTTTGGGTAGTCAGTCAACATGTTATGAAACTCTGGCAGTTCGTATACATGTTATCAGACTATATTTGAAAGTAAGTGTATGTTTTATGAGGCGGTGTTTCAGGCAGTAATTTATTTTAGTTACATTTATTTGAATAGCTGATTCATGGAACAGAAAGTAAAAAATTAAAACTGAATCTAGCTTGCTAAATCATTGCATATCGTGTAGGGAGATTACCTCACATGTGCAAAATGATTATGCATATTACATGGTTACTGTAAAATCATGAAACATGCTCACTATAAATAATAATGAAACATGGTTACTTTACAAATCATGAAACATGCTTATTTTACAAGTCATGAAACATGGTTAATGTAAAATTCATGAAAAATATTTACTTTACAAATCATGAAATATGGTTATTGTAAAAATCATGAAACATGGTTACTTTACAAATCATGAAACAAATGTTTCTTTACAAATCATAAAACATGGTTACTTTGCAAATCATGAAACATGGTTACTGTAAAAGTCATGGAACATGGTTACTGTAAAAATCATGAAACATGGTTACTGTAAAAATCATGAAACATGAATACTGTAAAAATCAAGAAACATGGTTACTGTAAAAATCATGAAACAAATGTTATTTCACAAATCAAGAAACATGGTTACTTTACAAATCATGAAACATGGTTACTTTACAAATCATGAAACATGGTAACTTTACAAATAATGAAACATGGTTACTGTAAAAATCATGAAACAAATTTTACTTTACAAATCATGAAACATGATTACTTTAGAAATCATGAAACATGGTTACTGTAAAAATCATGAAATATGGTTACTTTACTAATTATAAAACATGGTTACTGTAAAAATCATGAAACATGGTTACTGTAAAAATCATGAAATATGGTTACTGTAAAAATCATGAAACAAATGTTACTTTACAAATCATGAAACATGATTACTTTACAAATCATGAAACATGGTTACTGTAAAATCATGAAATATGGTTACTTTACTAATCATGAAACATGGTTACTGTAAAAATCATGAAACATGGTTACTGTAAAAATAATGAAACATGGTTACTTTACAAGTAATGAAATATGGTTCTTTACATATCATGAAACATGGTTACTGTAAAAATCATGAAACATGGTTACTGTAAAAATCATGAAACAAATGTTACTTTACAAATAATGAAACATGGTTACCTTATAAATCTTGAAAAATGGTTACTTTACTAATCATGAAATATGGTTACTGTAAAAATTATGAAAAATGGTTACTTTACAAATCATGAAACATGGTTACTTTACAAATCTTGAAATATGGTTACTTTCCAAATCATGAAACATGTTTACTTTACAAATCATGAAATATGGTTACTTTGCTAATCATGAAACATGGTTACTGTAAAAATCATGAAATATGGTTAATGTAAAAATCATGAAACATGGTTACTGTCAAAATCATGAAACATGGTTACTTTACAAATCATGAAATATGGTTACTTTACAAATCATGAAACATGTTTTTTTTTACAAATCATGAAACATTCTTCGTTTTTTTTTTAGAAATCACGATACCTTACAAATCACGAAATATGAATACTGTACGAACCATGGCGTTAAATAAACATAAACCAAAATTCCCACTTAATCTTTTACGTTGATTTCGTAAAGCAAGTTAAAGATGATGAGGGAAGCGAAAATAGCCATATGATTAAGGGAGAAAACTAGGAGAGATAAAAAGGTTATATCGCGCTCTTTAAACTCACATTTCTTTATTTTTACAGTTCAAGAATGTCTTGGATGTTACCAGCTTACGAAAAATAGTAAATTTAAGGAGCGAGACTGGTTCCAAATCTAGAGGCAATTTAGTCCAAATTGGAAATATAAAAGCATGTACCAGTCGGGGAACCTAGATTGGGCATGGCGGTTGAGAGTAACCGTTTCCTTGCATCTTCTTTTGTATACAACAACTATTTCTATTAGAATTCCTGTTCCATGCACAGGTAGGTTGATTATTAATATTGTTATTATCATTATTAAGGTATGCCAACGAGAGTTTTGCCGTTTTGCACACACACACACACACACACACACACACACACACACACACACACACACATATATTTATATATATATATATATATATATATAATTTGTATGTCTGTTTGATCACAATATTTGGAATGCAAATTACGACTGAATGAATGAAGCCATCTTAACAAAAAATCCAAATCCATATGGCCTAAATTTAAGATGGCGACTAAACCATACTATTTGTGATCAGAAAGTTAAATACCCATATAAAGAGCCTTACTGAGATTCAATTACATCATCGCTGTTCACGCATATCAAGAATAATAAGTACTAATAGTTCTTACCAATGCGAAGGCACGTTTTCTACTCCGGAAAAATTCTGCTTCAAAACCTCTATAGTTCCGAACTCCATCTTATAGTAGCATTAGCTACAGAAATAATTATAGATTACAAATGAATAGTACGCCTGGCATAAGAAAATTATTTCTGAGATATACTTAATGCTCGGCGAACATGTGGATCTTGTTGCTATCTGAATTACTGGCCATTGGTCAGAACTGACCACACCGATAAAGACTGGAAACTGTACTAGCTAATGGAAGTACCTTTGTGTACAAACAGTTTGCTTAAAGGAAATGCTGACTCTCTTCCAATTGTTCTCAAGGAGAATGGGAGAATAAAGGAAATAGGGGAATGAAATCGTCAAAACAAATTTGTTTTAGATTGACACCAAAGTCCTGATTGCATTAATTGTAAAGCATACATGATCTTTCTTAATGTGATAACTCGCATTGCAGACATGGATTTTTATATTCGGAAATTAATGAATGTAATACCGCCAGAATAAACAAACATAATGATGTAAGGCGCACACCTATTTATTTGTAGCTATATTAACAAAATGTAAGGCTTCTGTCTGACTGCTTTTGTTACTATCAATGGTAAGCTGACTACAAAGTATTTATATTTAGCAGATGATAGATGTAATATCTCGTTTTGCGACTAAAACGCCGTTTCGGAACTTTCAGGTGTCATTTCAGATTTGTCTTATGTCGTTTCGGAAATGTCAAATGTCGTTTCGGAATCGTCTAATGTCGTTTCGGAATCGTCTAATGTCGTTTCGGAATCGTCTAATGTCGTTTCGGAATCGTCTAATGTCGTTTCGGAATCGTCTAATGTCGTTTCGGAATTGTCTAATGTCGTTTCGGAATTGTCTAATGTCGTTTCGGAATTGTCTAATGTCGTTTCGGAATCGTCTAATGTCGTTTCGGAATCGTCTAATGTCGTTTCGGAATCGTCTAATGTCGTTTCGGAATTGTCTAATGTCGTTTCGGAATTGTCTAATGTCGTTTCGGAATCGTCTAATGTCGTTTCGGAATCGTCTAATGTCGTTTCGGAATCGTCTAATGTCGTTTCGGAATCGTCTAATGTCGTTTCGGAATTGTCTAATGTCGTTTCGGAATTGTCTAATGTCGTTTCGGAATTGTCTAATGTCGTTTCGGAATCGTCTAATGTCGTTTCGGAATCGTCTAATGTCGTTTCGGATTTGTCTAATGTCGTTTCGGAATCGTCTAATGTCGTTTCGGAATCGTCTAATGTCGTTTCGGAATCGTCTAATGTCGTTTCGGAATTGTCTAATGTCGTTTCGGAATCGTCTAATGTCGTTTCGGAATCGTCTAATGTCGTTTCGGATTTGTCTAATGTCGTTTCGGAATTGTCTGATATCATTTTCGAACTGTCTGGTGTCGTTTAATGACCAGGTGTTGACGCAATATCGTCCGTTTTGTAACCAAGCAGTATTCTGATTTTCTCACTTTCGCGACATAACCTCGTCTGTTCTGTTTTTTTATTAATCACATTAAGTTTATTCTGAAAATAACCATCCAAAGAAATTCTATAAAATGGTCATCAAAATGAATATTATTTATCTCTCTATCTATCTCTCAGACTCTCTATCTATCTATCTCTGTCTGTAAATATGTCTGTCTGTCTGTTTGGCTATCTATCTATCTATCTATCTATCTATCTATCTATCTATCTATCTATCTATCTATCTATCTATCTATCTATCTATCTATCTATCTATCTATCTGTCTGTCTGTCTGTCTATCTATCTACCTACCTACCTACCTACCTACCTACCTACCTACCTACCTACCTACCTATCTATCTATCTATCTATCTATCTATCTATCTATCTATCTATCTATCTATCTATCTATCTATCCGGTGGCCTAGTGGTTAGAGCGTCAGCGGGAGGTCGTGGGTTCGATTCACGGCCGAATCATACCAGAGACTTACAAAATGGTTACTAACAGCTGCCTCGCTTGACGCTCAGCATTATGAGGTTTGTGTTAGGACTGGTCGGCCTGGTGTCAGGATAATGTGACTGGGTGAGACATCATGCTACATGTCTGCGGCATGATGCCTCTGTGTTAGACATCACTATAAACTGCTTCACTGCAGACATCGTATCGATATGACTGAAAAAGTGCTAAAACTATGTTAAAAATCCTAATCAAACAAACAAAGTATGTATGTATGTATGTATGTATGTATGTATGTATGTATGTATGTATGTATGTATGTATGTATGTATGTATGTATGTATTTTCGTGAAGAGAAAACAAAACAAATGTTGGATGTGTAGCAAAGGCCATTCTGAATTTTATTCTTGAATATTCCATTGTTTTCACAAAATTTGACTTCCTCCCATGTATGTCATCTGCGTGTTATTCATTAGTTGTGGTCTGCGTGTTATTCATTAGTTGTGGTCTGCGTGTTATTCATTAGTTGTGGTCTGCGTGTTATTCATTATTGGTGGTAAATATACTGTGAGTTAATTCATCTCTTGATATTTTAAGTCATAATTATTCGGCAGCCGTTTAAGTCGAACTTCTGAACTAACAAACCTGTTTCAAAAATACATAAAACATGATGGTCTGAAAGTAATATTTAACCAAATCTATGTATCTTTTCTAACACTAGTTTTTACCTTAAATGTTCGATAAACATTTTACCTTTTAAAAGCGGGCATTCAGTCCGAGTGTTCCCCCTCATATTCACAAAATAAGCAGTTTAGAAATGGAGCTAAACAAATAAAAGTCCCCATCATGTATAATGTATTTTACAAGAACCGACGCATCTTTATAGTATGTATGGTTTTGATAATGTAAATAATTCCGAATTTATTTAAATCGTGTGGTATTGGGCTTTATTATGATGTGGATAAGTCAGTATTTATTTAAATCATGTGATATTGGGCTTTATTGTGATGGGAATAGTTCATTATTTATTTAAATCATGAGGTTTGGGCTTTATTATGATGAGGATAATTGTGTGAACCATTCAGTTGCCCTGTCTGCTGACTGGAATTGTGTGCTATTCATTTACCCTGCTAACTGAAATTATTGAATGATATGAGCCATATACGTTTGTTGCTTGAATTTTGTTAGCCTTGACGTTTGCCACTTACATAAAATATTTGTATCCTTTAGTTAGGCATTGACTAGAATTGTATGTGCTGTTTGAGTTTAGTACTGAGTGGAATGTCGTATTATTTTCATCTTGGTACTGAATGGAATTTCGTGGTTTTTTTCACTTTGGTACTGAATGTAATTTCGTGTTTTTTTTTCACTTTGGTACTGAATGGAATTTCGTGGTATTTTTTTTTTTCTCATTGTGGTACTGAATGACATTTCGTGTTATTTTCACTTTGGTACCGAATGGAATTTTGTGTTATTTTCCCTTTGGTACTGAAAGGAATTTCGTGTTATTTTCCCTTTGGTACTGAATGGAATTTCGTGTTATTCTCCCTTTGGTACTGAATGGAATTTCGTGTGGTTTGCACATTGGTGCTGATTTTAAATTGCGTGTACCTTAACCTTTTTGTGCTGACTGGAATGGTTGCGTAATCTTGACTTTTGGTGTTGATTTGAATGGTTGCATTCTCTTGACTTTTGGTACCGACTGGAATGGTTGCATACTATTGACTTTTGGTGTCAACTGGAATAGTTACATATTGACTTTTGGTGTCGACTAGACTGGTTACGTACTGTTGGTGCTGACTGGAATGGTTACATTCTCTTGACCTTTGGGTTTGTTTGGAATGATTGCATTTGGGGTTTCCTATAATTAGTCTCTACTTACTTGATGATCAAGGTTTGCTTTCTTACGGAACAATTTAGTGACACTCCCGTAACCCTTTTACGTGCGACCAACCGGTGAACCGCGGAAGATATATGTAAAGGTTAGTGACTGGTTAGAGTTAGTAAAGGTTAGTGACTGGTTAGGGTTAGTAAAGGTTAGTGACTGGTTAGGGTTAATAAAGGTTAGTGACTGGTTAGGGTTAGTAAAGATTGTGACTGGTTAGAGTTAGTAAAGGTTAGTGACTGGTTAGAGTTAGTAAAGGTTAGTGACTGGTTAGGGTTAGTAAAGGTTAGTGACTGGTTAGGGTTAGCAAAGGTTAGTGACTGGTTAGGGTTAGCAAAGGTTAGTGACTGGTTAGGGTTAGTAAAGGTTAGTGACTGGTTAGGGTTAGCAAAGGTTAGTGACTGGTTAGGGTTAGCAAAGGTTAGTGACTGGTTAGGGTTAGCAAAGGTTAGTGACTGGTTAGGGGAGTAAAGGTTTGTGACTGGTTAGGGTTAGTAAAGGTTAGTGACTGGTTAGGGTTAGCAAAGGTTAGTGACTGGTTAGGGTAGCAAAGAGGAAAATTATCGGTCCTGTATTTAACTTGCCGATGTGTAAAATATTTTTGAACGAAATAAACTATTTAACAGTAACACACACACACACACACACACACACACACACACACACACACACACACAAAGAATTTGACCTCGGAAATAAAACAATACAAACTCAAGTCCACATAGAAGATTTTTTCTGACTTTCTTGTAAAACAGCTGATATCATCTTCCCAGTCGTGTTTTGTGTAGACGAACCACATTGAATCATGTCCAGAAAAGGTAAATCACATTCAGTTATGTAGGAAACTGTTCATCCACATTCAGTTATTACAAAATAAGTGAAACACATTCAATTACGTATATAACAGTTTATCCACATTCAGTTATTACAGGATATGTGAAACACATTCAATTACGTATATAGCATGTGAACTGTGAAATCATGTAAAGAGCTGGCTAACCATATTAGCGTGTAGTGTTAATGTCCTTTTTGTTTAAAGTTGACTTTTTACAAATGTAACGTCGTTTGTAACTGTGCGACAACTGGTAATGTGACGTCAAATGTAGCTTATGACAACTGGTAATGTGACGTCATATGTAGAATGATGACGACTGGTAATGTGACGTCGTTTGTAAATCTATGACAACTGAAAATGCGTTCTTTAACATTTAATTAGAGTAGAAAAATTAGACATGAAAAAACACTTTGGAGTGGACGATGCATATCGCCATTTAGGCTAATTATACATCGATGCTAAGTAGGAAATTCCTCTGAAAGTTCCTTTTTCTCGCACTTTCGCCATTAATTTTCTAGTATATTTGCTTAAAAAAGTCGTTTCATTATCGAGTAGTTGCCACTTCATTATCGAGTGGTTGTCACTTCATTATCGAGTAGTTGCCACAAATGCATACCACCTTAATAATAAATGAATACACGACGAACGGAAGAAAGAATAAGCTGCAATTTTGCAGAATGTTCAAGGCAGTGCTATATAAAGTAACTGCACTCTTTTACAGTAGAACAAACGTACATTTATTATCTGACCTGGTATACATTTCATATGGCCAGTTGTCTCGAACTGGACTTGAGTGACCGCGGTGCACGCACGTGGCTGACCGGCCGTCAGACAAATATCACCATTCCTGAAAAACAATGTGCGATTCAGAAGATGACCACTGAGAGACAAAGAATGCCTATCTTATCCCTTCTCAATTTGAAAACTCGCGTGCCAAATTTGGGATATTATTTGCACTGTCGGTGAAAAGAGAATTTATTGTGACAAGATACACGGACTTTAGGTACATCGGTGAAACTCTACCCATCTCAGGGAAACAATGTACACGGTCAGTTTATACAGCAATCTTTTACCTTATATACCCTGGTAATAACGTCCCGATTTCCTTTACCTTATATACCCTGGTAATAACGTCCCGATTCCCTTTACCTTATATTCCCTGGTAATAACGTCCCGATTTCCTTTACCTTATATTCCCTGGTAATAACGTCCCGATTTCCTTTACCTTATATTCCCTGGTAATAACGTCCCGATTTCCTTTACCCATCCGAAAGGAATTATCCTTAATACAGAATTACCTGTAATTAGTTTCATGCCATTCAGGGCGGCAATATCGTTAACAAAGAACGGCCTGTAGCTAATTTAACGCTCTATAAAACGACATTTCTTATGTGCATGGCTAAGTCTGTTTGCAAATGTAGTAAAATATTCTGCGGACTTTGAGGCTTAAATTTCGATTAATCGATAAAACTCCGTTGTCTTCCTCCTCCTCATTCAACTGCTACTACTACTACTACTACTACTACGACTACTACTACTACTACTACTACTACTACTACTAATACGACTACTATACTACTACTACTACTACTACTACTACAAATACTGCTTATATTACTGCAATTACTACAGCTACTAATACTACTGTCACCACTATTACAACGACTAATTCGGTGTTTCAGTATTACAACTACCATTACTATATTGTACTGCAAAAACTAGCAACACGTTATTCTACAACTACAACTACTATCACGGTGTTCTACTACAATGACTAACATAACGGTGTTCTACCTCTTCAACTACTATTACGATATTCTGCTACGACAACTACTATTACGATGTTCTACTAACACAAATACTTATACGATGTACTACTAACACATATACTATTACGATGTACTACTAACACAAATACTATTACGATGTACAACCACGACTATTATTACGATGTTGTACAACCACGACTATTATTACGGTGTTGAACAACCACGACTATTATTACGGTGTTGTACAACCACGACTATTATTACGGTGTTGTACAACCACGACTATTATTACGATGTTGTACAACCACGACTATTATTACGGTGTTGTACAACCACGACTATTATTACGATGTTGTACAACCACGACTATTATTACGGTGTTGTACAACCACGACTATTATTACGGTGTTGTACAACAACGACTATTATTCCGGTGTTGTACAACCACGACTATTATTACGGTGTTAGACTACTACAACTACCATTAAGGTGTTCAACTACTGTAATTATTGATACTACTACAACGACAACTACTACAACTATTATGACGGTGTTCTACTGCTCCAACTAATAATACCATGTTCTACTACTACAACTAATATGACCAGGTCTTACTACTACAACTAATAATATGATATTCTAATAACACAACTACTATTACGAAGTTAGACTACCACAACTGCTATTACGGTGGTCTACTACTACAAATATTCTTACTGTGTTCTGCTACTACAGCTACTATTACGATATTCTAATAACAGATCTAATATTACGATATTCTGCTACGACAACTACTATTACGATGTTCTACTAGCACAAATACTAATACGATGTACTACTAACACATATACTATTACGATGTTCTACTAACACAAATACTATTACGATGTTCTACTAACACATATACTATTACGATGTTCTACTAACACAAATAATATTACGATGTACTACTAACACATATACTATTACGATGTTCTACTAACACAAATACTATTACGATGTTCTACTAACACAAATACTATTACGATGTTCTACTAGCACAAATACTAATACGATGTTCTACTAACACATATACTATTACGATGTTCTACTAACACAAATACTATTACGATGTTCTACTAACACATATACTATTACGATGTTCTACTAACACAAATACTATTACGATGTACTACTAACACATATACTATTACGATGTTCTACTAACACAAATACTATTACGATGTTCTACTAACACAAATACTAATACGATGTACTACTAACACAAATACTATTACGATGTTCTACTAACACATATACTATTACGATGTTCTACTAACACAAATACTATTACGATGTTCTACTAACACAAATACTAATACGATGTACTACTAACACAAATACTATTACGATGTTCTACTAACACATATACTATTACGATATTCTGCTACGACAACTACTATTACGATGTTCTACTAACACAAATACTATTACGATGTTCTACTAACACAAATACTATTACGATGTTCTACTAACACAAATACTATTACGATGTTCTACTAACACATATACTATTACGATGTTCTACTAACACAAATACTATTACGATGTACTACTAACACATATACTATTACGATGTTCTACTAACACAAATACTATTACGATGCTCTACTAACACAAATACTATTACGATGTTCTACTAACACAAATACTATTACGATGTTCTACTAACACATATACTATTACGATGTTCTACTAACACAAATACTATTACGATGTTCTACTAACACAAATACTAATACGATGTACTACTAACACAAATACTATTACGATGTTTTACTAACACATATACTATTACGATATTCTGCTACGACAACTACTATTACGATCTTCTACTAACACAAATACTATTACGATGTTCTACTAACACAAATACTATTACGATGTTCTACTAACACAAATACTATTACGATGTTCTACTAACACATATACTATTACGATGTTCTACTAACACAAATACTATTACGATGTACTACTAACACATATACTATTACGATGTTCTACTAACACAAATACTATTACGATGTTCTACTAACACAAATACTAATACGATGTACTACTAACACAAATACTATTACGATGTTCTACTAACACATATACTATTGCGACGTTCTACTAACACAAATACTAATACGATGTACTACTAACACAAATACTTATACGATGTACTACTAACACATATACTATTACGATGTACTACTAACACAAATACTATTACGATGTTCTACTGACACAAATACTAATACGGTGTACTACTAACACAAATACTAATACGATGTACTACTAACACATATACTATTACGATGTTCTACTAACACAAATACTATTACGATGTTCTACTAACACAAATACTAATACGATGTACTACTAACACAAATACTATTACGATGTACTACTAACACAAATACTATTACGGTGTACTACTAACACAAATACTATTACGGTGTACTACTAACACAAATATTATTACGATGTTCTACTAACAAAAATACTAATACGATGTTCTACTAGCACAAATACTAATACGATGTACTACTAACACAAATACTATTACGGCGTAATACTAACACAAATACTATTACGATGTACTACTAACACAAATACTATTACGGTGTACTACTAACACAAATACTATTACGATGTTCTACTAACACAAATACTATTACGATGTTCTACTTCCAAACTGCTATTACGATGTTAGACGAGTACAAAAAATAGTATGGAGTTCTAGTAATACAAATACGATGTTCTAGTAATACAATTACGGTGTTCCAGTAATACAATTACGATGTTCTTGTAATACAATTACGGCGTTCTAGTAATACAATTACGATGTTCTAATAATACAATTACGATGATCTAGTAATATAATTACGATGTTCTAGTAATACATTTACGGTGTTCTAGTAAACAATTACGGTGTTCTAGTAATACGATTACGGTGTTCTAGTAATACAATTACGGTGTTCTAGTAAACAATTACGATGTTCTAGTAATACGATTACGGCGTTCTAGCAATACAATTACGTTGCTCTAGTTATACAATTACGTTGTTCTAGTAATACAATTACGGTGTTCTAGAAATATAATTACGGTGTTCTAGTAATACAATTACGGTGTTCTAGTAATACAAGTACGATATTCTAGTAGTACAATTACGGTGTTCTAGTAATACAATTACGGTGTTCTAGTAATACAAGTACGATATTCTAGTAGTACAATTACGGTGTTAGACTACTACACCTGTTATTATCATTTTATTATTAAAAGGTCTATGTAATATGTATATCATATATTTTGCTACTATTAAGATGTTCAAGTTAAAAAAACCCAGAGCACTGTATGTCATATATTTCACTACTATTAAGATGTTCAAGTTAAAATAACCCAGAGCAATGTATGTCATATATTTCTCTACTATTAAGATGTTAGAGTTAATAGGCCCTAGTGCTATGTGTATCATATATTTGTCTTTTAAAAAGTGTTTACGTTGAATAAGAAGAAAAGAAAAGATAGAAAGTAAAGGATAACTTATCACACTATTCGCATCCTATCGATTATCTATTACTTATTTGGTATTTCTGAATCCTTTTATCCACAATATGGTACATTTAATACGTACGATCTTTGACATGGTGTCCAAGACAGACCACACGTACGATCTTTGACATGGTGTCCAAGACAGACCACACGTACGATCTTTGACAGTTTGCCCAAAACATATCACATTTAATACGTACAGTCTTTGACAGCTTATCCAAAACAGGCCACCATTAGCACATACGGTCTTTTATCAGATTATTCAAAAGAGACCACCCTTAACACGTACGGTCTTTGGCAGTTTATCCAAAACAGACCACCCTTAACCAGTACGGTCTTTGACAGTTTATCCAAAACAGACCATCCTTAACAAGTACGGTCGTTGATAGTTTATCCAAAACAGACCACCCTTAACCAGTGCGGTCTTCGACAGTTTATCCAAAACAGACCACCCTTAACCAGTACGGTCTTGGACAGTTTATCAAAACAGACCACCCTTAACAAGAACGGTCTTTGACAGTTCACCCTTAACAAGTACGGTCTTCGACAGTTTATCTTATACAGATATATTAATATGTACACCAAGGTTAACACTGTGAAATCCGTGAATTAGATTAATTCGCGTCCTTTCAAATTTGCGTTAGAGTAAATGTCCATAACGGTATATGGATATAAATATTAATTTAAACATCATACGGTATATGGATATAAATAATAATTTAAACATCATGCAATCATGCAGTTTGAATGATATGAATTATGGACATTCTTTCTCAAACATCCATCCATCTACCTACCTACCTACCCACGTATCTATCTATCTATCTATCTATCTATCTATCTATCTATCTATCTATCTGTCTGTCTGTCTGTCTGTCTGTCTGTCCGTCCGTCTATCCATCCATCCATCCATCCATCCATCCATCCATCTATCTATCTATCTATCTATCTATCTATCTATCTATCTATCTATCTATCTATCTATCTATCTATCTATCTATCTATCTATCTATCTATGTGTGTATGTTTATTAAGTCTTAATATTGAACTCATATTGACATCGTCACATATGTCCTAAATTGATATGTGAGAACAAATTTATTTGTTGAGTTAATTTGATTTTCATACCTTTAATATGGGGAAGTCGTAAGAAATTCATGAAACATATACGGGGTATTAATGTATTTGAAGTGTTTGAATTAAAACCGCAGAAATGACTAACCTAATAATTTGGGCAATAAATTTCCCGATGACATTTTATTCTCCGTTTATGATCGTATAAACTTAGCTTTTATCATCAAAGGCGAAAATGATATTCATGTGTAAAGGGTCTTATCACACACTTCGCTCAAAATTGACAAGGATCAAAAGCATTTGGGGAAGCGTAAGGTAACAAATCTGCAATAAGTGCGGGTTTCTCAGGTGTGCCTAACAGCGCGAGAAACCAGATATCACTGCTTCTACAGCTAGTAATGGTAGGTTTCATTCTACAATATATGTCTTCTGCTTAGCTAATTTGACAAAATCGATAATTTAATTATTTCCGGAATTGAATGTTTTGAAGAAAATAAAACACATTTTTAAACATCATTTGCCGCAGGCACCAATACGTGGAATGCTTCTGGCTACGCATCGGCGCGTGCGGGTCACGCGAGGTCAGACCCGTCAATCAAACTCAGTGTGACTTTAGAATGCCATCACACAATAGTAGACCACAATGCAGCATACATACTGCTGAATAGAATATTTATATGTTTAGCAATACTAATTGGGAGAAACAAATTAAGAGAAAATAATTTAAATCAATTTAAATATTTTAGAATTCAGATTATCCACTTTCTACAATTCATCAGATTTTTTAAAATAAATTATTCAATTTCTAAAATTGTCCCGAAATAGAATTAGATGTTATTTTTTTTTTATAAATCAGAACAGCTTCAGTGGCCTAGTGGTTGGGGCGTCCGCCGCGGAAGCGGGAGGTCGTGGATTTGAGCCTCGGCCGAGTCATACTAAAGACTTACAAACATGATATTAATAACTGCCTCGCTTGGCTTTATGCATTAAGAGGTTAGTGTTAGGACTGGTGGGCTTGGTGTCAGGATAATGTGAATGGGTGGTACATCATGTTAAATGTTTGCGGAATGATGTCCCAGTGTTTGACATCACTATAAACTGCCTCACTGCAGACATCGTAGCTCATTGACTAAAACATTGTTATAAAAATCCAAATAACACACACGTCAATCAGACATGTTATGAGATATAATCCTCTTTCTTTCACTATTGTTACAGTAACCATACAGGATATTATTGTTATAGTAACCATACAGGTCATTATTGTTATAGTAACCATACAGGCCAATTTTGTTACAGTAACCATACAGGTTGTTATTGTTATAGTAACCATACAGGTCATTATTGTTACAGTAACCGTACAGGTCATTATTGTTAAAGTAACCATGCAGGCTATTATTGTTACAGTAACCATACAGGTCATTATTGTTAAAGTAACCATACAGGCTATTATTGTTATAGTTACCATACAGGATATTATTGTTACAGTAACCGTACAGGTCATTATTGTTAAAGTAACCATGCAGGCTATTATTGTTACAGTAACCATACAGGTCATTATTGTTAAAGTAACCATACAGGCTATTATTGTTATAGTAATCAGACAGGTTGTTATTGTTATAGTAACCATACAGGATATTATTGTTACAGTAACCATACAGGTTATTATTGTTACAGTAACCATACAGGCTATTATTGTTATAGTAACCATACAGGCTATTATTGTTACAGTAACCATACAAGCTATTATTCTTATAGTAACCATAGAGGCTATTATTGTTACAGTAACCAAACAGGTTGTTCTTGTTATAGTAACCATACAGGTCATTATTGTTACAGTAACCATACAGGTCATTATCGTTAAAGTAACCATGCAGGCTATTATTGTTACAGTAACCATACAGGTCATTATTGTTAAAGTAACCATGCAGGCTATTATTGTTACAGTAACCATACAGGTCATTATTGTTAAAGTAACCATAGAGGCTATTATTGTTATAGTAACCAGACAGGTTGTTATTGTTATAGTAACCATACAGGTCATTATTGTTACAGTAACCATACAGGTCATTATTGTTAAAGTAACCATACAGGCTATTATTGTTATAGTAATCAGACAGGTTGTTATTGTTATAGTAACCATACAGTATATTATTGTTATAGTAACCATACAGGTCATTATTGTTACAGTAACCATACAGGCTATTATTGTTACAGTAACCATACAGACTATTATTGTTACAGTAACCATACAGGCTATTATTGTTATAGTAACCATACAGGCTATTATTGTTACAGTAACCATACAGGCTATTATTGTTATAGTAACCAGACAGGTTGTTATTGTTATAGTAACCATAGAGGCTATTATTATTATAGTAACCAGACAGGTTGTTATTGTTACAGTAACCATACAGGTCATTATTATTACAGTAAGCATACAGGTTATTATTGTTACAGTAACCATACAGGCTATTATTGTTAAAGTAACCATACAGGTTGTTATTGTTATAGTAACCATACAGTATATTATTATTATTATAGTAACCATACAGGTCATTATTGTTACAGTAACCATACAGGCTATTATTGTTATAGTAACCATACATGTTATTATTGTTATAGTAACCATACAAATAAGTTATTATTGTTATAGTAACCATACAGGTCATTGTTATTATAGTAACCATACAGGTTATTATTGTTATAGTAACCATACATGATATTATTGTTATAGTAACCATACAGATAGGTTATTATTGTTACAGTAACGAGACAGATAGGTTATTATTGTTATAGTAACCATTCAGGTTGTTATTGTTACCATAACCTAACCCTAACCATAGTAACCAGACAGATAGGTTATTATTGTTACACTAATGAGACAGTTTAATTGTTGTTACAATAACCGATCAGACAATTCAATACAAGTACGGTTAACGAAACAGACATAGAGAAATATGTCAATAACACAACTTTCATGTCATGGTTGGAACCCGATCAGAATGATAAAGCAACGTGAAGCTCGATAATAATCTGTTGAAATATCTGTTATGATACTGTAAAACTATATCACAGTTGTCTTGGTGACTGTAAAACTATATCACAGTTGTCTTGGTGACTGTAAAACTATATCACAGTTGTCTTGGTAACTGTAAAACTATATCACAGTTGTCTTGGTGACTGTAAAACTATATCACAGTTGTCTTGGTGACTGTAAAACTATATCACAGTTGTCTTGGTGATTGTAAAACTATATCACAGTTGTCTTGGTGACTGTAAAACTATGTCACAGTTGTCTTGGTGACTTTAAAACTATATCACAGTTGTCTTGGTGACGGTAAAACTATATCACAGTTGTCTTGGTGACTGTAAAACTATATCACAGTTGTCTTGGTGACTGTAAAACTATATCACAGTTGTCTTGGTGACTGTAAAACTATATCACAGTTGTCTTGGTGAAAGGTAACTGCCTTAACTCAGTGTAACACTTATCCAACAAACAAGTGCCAGCAGTTGAAAATATACGGTTAAAATAAACCGTTCACGCCCTTGCAATCAGACTGCTACCCATCTGGGTGCCTACCTGTTTGTGGCTGTTTTCATTTATCCTTATAGTTTTGATTACAAATCAAAAGTATTTAAGAAAATACAAACTTAACATTTTCTCTAAATCGTTTTCAGAACTTGTCCCGATCAATCTCGTGGAAGAAGCCATTCCTACGATAGGTCGTCTGCCAGATGGTGTTAGTGTCGTGTACGACGCCGTATCGCACGTGCATGCCTTGCAGTTTCTACCTGACATAGCGGAAATTGGCTTCTCCACAGAAAGAATTCTGAGACATTGCAGTTATTTTCCTGAGGAATTTTCAATATTTTTTATATTAAAACATGACAGAGAGTATGCAAAGCAAGAATGCATATTTTCTATAGAAAATGAAAGCAATTTAATACTTTCAATCAGTCTTTCCAAGAGAAAGGTTATATTTCACTATAACAATATAAAAGTGACTTTTAGAAATTTTGCACTCAAAGATAATAACTGGCATACTGTTGGCTTTAGTGTCAGTGGAAGCTTCGTTGCTATGACAACAGATTGTTTAAATATGAGATTAAAGCGCCTGAAAAGAACGTTTCCAAGCTTTATTGAAGTGAAAAATTCAACAGTGACCATAGCAAAGTGTCCCAGATATGGATCAGTATTACGGGTTAGTATTATCGATCAGAAGTATTTATATTAGTTGAATATCGATCAGTATTATTGATATCAGTTGAATATTGGAAATACAATTGATATTAGTTGAATTACACAATATATACACTACGTAATGTACATTTACACTTCACATACGCTATGCCATTTACACTTCACATACGCTATGTAATGGACATTTACACTTCACATACACTATGTAATGGACATTTACACTTCACATACACTGTGCAGTGTACATTTATACTTCACATACACTACGTAATGGACATTTACACTTCAAATATGCTACGTAATGTACATGCACGCTTCACATACACTACGTAAAGGACATTTACACTTCACATACACTATGTAATGGACATTTACAATTCACATATACTACGTAAAGGACATTTACGCTTCACATACACTATGTAATGTATATTTACACTTCACATATACTATGTAATGGACATTTACACTTCACATATACTATGTAATGGACATTTACACTTCACATATACTATGTAATGGACATTTACGCTTCACATACACTACGTAATGGACATTTACACATTATATACACTTTTTAATGGACATTTACACATTATATACACTTTTTAATGGACATTTACACATTATATGCACTTTGTAATGGACATTTACACATTATATGCACTTTGTAATGGACATTTACACACTATATACACCATGTAAGGACATTTACACATTATATACACTTTTTAATGGACATTTACACATTATATGCACTTTGTAATGGACATTTACACACTGTATACACCATGTAAGGACATTTACACATTATATAAACTTTTTAATGGACATTTACACATTATATGCACTTTTTAATGGACATTTACACACTGTATACACCATGTAAGGACATTTACACATTATATGCACTTTGTAATGGACATTTACACACTATATACACCATGTAAGGACATTTACACATTATATACACTTTTTAATGGACATTTACACATTATATACACTTTTTAATGGACATTTACGCATTATATGCACTTTTTAATGGACATTTACACACTATATACACAATGTAATGGACTTTTATACATTATTCACACAACATGTGCTCCATGTAATCGACATGTTTATACCCATTACACGATATATATCTAATATAAGATTCGTGGAAGGCACCACCTTTTATTTTTATAGATGTTTGTATCAGGAATGTCAAAGACATAGCCAGGTTCAGACTAATGTCACTTTTGTGAATACTATTGTTCAATGAGTATTTCAAGAGAACAACAACACAAAATCGAATAATGTACTTGAAGCAGTTTTTGTAACTATTAGAGAGAATCAACCGTGTCATTTGTTTGCAGAAATGTTGCTGATAAAGACGTACATATTATCATAAAAGTTTTATTCTTAGTATTAATAATGCAAGGTGACCACTCCTACGAAATTATTTCTAAAGTCTGAATTAGTTATATTATTATGTTTTCTGTGGCTTAAAGTAACACAGGTTGAATGTAAGTGTAATTAAAATAGATTATGATTTAATGCAGAACACAACATACACAGTTCTGAATTAAATATACAGAATTTTCATTTATATAATTCGTTTCATTTTGAACGAGCACCTGAATGTGTGCATTTGTGTTTAGGAACCTTTCTTTAGCTTATTTGTGCATACGTAAATGTTATCTGTGTACACGTGTTTGCTATTTGTGAACACATGTTTGCTATTTCTGCATATGTACATATTCTGGGTATATTTTATTCGGCGTTATTAATGAAAAGTTGTTTCCCGTCAAAACTCGTCTAAATTTATTCCTTATATCAAACATAAAGTTGTTTCTTTACCGCAAAAATTGTTATCGTGTGTCTTTGAAATCGTTCGTGTGTTTGCCTATGCGGATATACGTGAGTTTATCGTACTTATAATGGTGACACAGAAAGGTGAAAATTTATAAACAGTTTGCAGTGTAAAGAAATAAAAGCTCATCATCAATGCATCAATTTGCAAAACATAATCAATATTATATATTGCGTTATTATCGTTTCGATCTTGGTTTTGCACGTAATCGAAAATTACAGCCCGGGAGTCTAATATGCAGCGTGCACGAACGAGCTGCTTTATAAATGTCAGCTGAGAATTTTTTCGATAATTTTGGGTTACATGGTAAGTTAAACTTTCTGCATCCTAAAGTCTTAATTATAGCCATATTCCTTTCAGCCAAACCCCAAATGTGTAAAAATTAAGATTGTAAATCGTAGGAAGGGAGTGACTTTGGTTTTAAATTAACTACTAATGTTTTATAAAAGTATAGGTTGTTCTCTGTTTTGAACGAAACACTGTTCACAAGTTGTTGGGTATCATCGGATGAGTGAAGGTATGCGAATTTGATCTCCACGTGCGGTTTGCCTTCACCTTACTTGGGTTTCGTTGATTGTTTAATGAAACCATTTGCGGTTGTTCAGAATTAATCTTCTAGAAAATGATAGCATTAAAAAGTAATTATGTTAACACTATCGCTTACTTAAAAAGTTGAAAAGACCTAATAATATAGCAACTGATAGTCGGATAATTAGGGGTTATTAGGGTGGTCACATGTCGGCGACTTGAATGAAAAATGTCAGAATAAATCACCCTACAGTACACCCTGTGTAGGAGTCCTATGTTTACGTCGTTCTTTCTTATGATAGATGCTTCGCTTGATGTCAATACATTGACCATAAATAAAATTTTGGAAATCGTTGGGATATACGTCTTGTTTTTAGTCTTTATTCATGACTACGTCCTGCTTATATTAAATGCTTACAACCCATGACTAACATATCTGTACTTTTTCCATTATAGACATCACAATGATTTTAGATAACAAATAAAAGATATTATTTTCAGTTTTAGAAAAGATGTTTACGGAGAGCGTTATAATGGAATAATAAATGTTATTAAAGAGTTTGAAATTCCGATTATTTGTCTTTGAAGACTGTTTCAGTATATATATATATATATATATATATATATATATATATATATATATATATATATATATATATATATATATATATATATATATATATATATATATATATATATTATTCTGTAAAAAGATTTAACGTTATAATGACCAGGGAGTCACGTGTAATCGAGTCATAGTTTATACTTGTAGATGTAGAGGCTATTTATTTACTTTTACGTTTGTTTAGTGTGTTTCTTTTTGACAACGTTTCCAAATAGAAAAAATCATCTTAGTGGGACGCAACACTTAATTTTTTTTAACATTTTCCAGTGTGGGACTAGATCAAGGGCTTTCCGAACATAATGGTCTTTTCTGGACTTATAAGTAATATTATTGGGACGTGCATATCATTTTAGAAAAGGCAGATAATTAAAAAGGACA
This sequence comes from Unio delphinus, assembly GCA_029339505.1. Lineage (NCBI taxonomy): Eukaryota > Metazoa > Mollusca > Bivalvia > Unionida > Unionidae > Unio > Unio delphinus. The sequence goes on from JAQISU010000103.1 coordinate 3,825,178, forward strand.
CTCACATTTTAACCAACCCACCTCGACGATAGCATATCGAATAATGACAGTGCATCTTGATCAGACGATATCATATTTATTAATCACAATGAATCTTGATCAGACGATATCATATTAATTAATAACTGTGAATCTTGATCAGACGATATCATATTTATTAATCACAATGAATCTTGATCAGACGATATCATATTAATTAATAACTGTGAATCTTGATCAGACGATATCATATTAATTAATAACTGTGAATCTTGATCAGACGTTATCATATTAATTAATAACTGTGAATCTTGATCAGACGATATCATATCGAATAATCACTGTGAATCTTGATCAGACGATATCATATTAATTAATAACTGTGAATCTCGATCAGACGATATCATATTAATTAATAACTGTGAATCTTGATCAGACGGTATCATATTAATTAATAACTGTGAATCTCGATCAGACGATATCATATTAATTAATAACTGTGAATCTTGATCAGACGGTATCATATTAATTAATAACTCTGAATCTTGATCAGACGATATCATATCGAATAATCACTGTGAATCTTGATCAGACGATATCATATTAATTAATAACTGTGAATCTCGATCAGACGATATCATATTAATTAATAACTGTGAATCTTGATCAGACGGTATCATATTAATTAATAACTCTGAATCTTGATCAGACGATATCATATCGAATAATCACTGTGAATCTTGATCAGACGATATCATATTAATTACTAACTGTGAATCTTGATCAGACGTTATCATATTAATTAATAACTGTGAATCTTGATCATAAGATATCATATTAATTAATAACTGTGAATCTCGATCAGACGATATCATATTAATTAATAACTGTGAATCTTGATCAGACGGTATCATATTAATTAATAACTCTGAATCTTGATCAGACGATATCATATCGAATAATCACTGTGAATCTTGATCAGACGATATCATATTAATTAATAACTGTGAATCTCGATCAGACGATATCATATTAATTAATAACTGTGAATCTTGATCAGACGGTATCATATTAATTAATAACTCTGAATCTTGATCAGACGATATCATATCGAATAATCACTGTGAATCTTGATCAGACGATATCATATTAATTACTAACTGTGAATCTTGATCAGACGTTATCATATTAATTAATAACTGTGAATCTTGATCATACGATATCATATCGAATAATCACTGTGAATCTTGATCAGACGATATCATATTAATTAATAACTGTTAATCTTGATCAGACGATATCATATGGAATAATCACTGTGAATCTTGATCAGACGATATCATATTAATTAATAACTGTGAATCTTGAGCAGACGATATCATATTTATTAATCACAATGAATCTTGATCAGACGATATCATATTAATTAATAACTTTGAATCTTGTTCAGACGATATCATATTTATTAATCACAATGAATCTTGATCAGACGATATCATATTAATTAATAACTGTGAATTTGATCAGACGATATCATATTAATTAATAACTGTGAATCTTGATCAGACGATATCATATTAATTAATAACTGTGAATCTTGATCAGACGATATCATATTAATTAATAACTGTGAATCTTGATCAGACGGTATCATATTAATTAATAACTGTGAATCTTGATCAGACGATATCATATCGAATAATCACTGTGAATCTTGATCAGACGATATCATATTAATTAATAACTCTGAATCTTGATCAGACGATATAATATCGAATAATCACTGTGAATCTTGATCAGACGATATCATATTAATTAATAACTGTGAATCTTGATCAGATGGTATCTTATTAATTAATAACTGTGAATCTTGATCAGACGGTATCATATTAATTAATAACTCTGAATCTTGATCAGACGATATCATATCGAATAATCACTGTGAATCTTGATCAGACGATATCATATTAATCACTAACTGTGAATCTTGATCAGACGTTATCATATTAATTAATAACTGTGAATCTTGATCATACGATATCATATCGAATAATCACTGTGAATCTTGATCAGACGATATCATATTAATTAATAACTGTTAATCTTGATCAGACGATATCATACGGAATAATCACTGTGAATCTTGATCAGACGATATCATATTAATTAATAACTGTGAATCTTGAGCAGACAATATCATATTTATTAATCACAATGAATCTTGATCAGACGATATCATATTAATTAATAACTTTGAATCTTGTTGAGACGATATCATATTTATTAATCACAATGAATCTTGATCAGACGATATCATATTAATTACTAACTGTGAATCTTGATCAGACGATATCATATTAATTAATAACTGTGAATCTTGATCAGACGATATCATATTAATTAATAACTGTGAATCTTGATCAGACGGTATCATATTAATTAATAACTTGGAATCTTGATCAGACGATATCATATCGAATAATCACTGTGAATCTTGATCAGACGATATCATATTAATTAATAACTGTGAATCTTGATCAGACGATATAATATCGAATAATCACTGTGAATCTTGATCAGACGATATCATATTAATTAATAACTGTGAATCTTGATCAGACGGTATCATATTAATTATTAACTGTGAATCTTGATCAGACGATATCATATCGAATAATCACTGTGAATCTTGATCAGACGATATCATATTAATTAATAACTCTGAATCTTGATCAGACGATATCATATGCGTTGCTCAGACAATCGCATAGACGTGGGACGTCATTTTGTGTAGAATCAGAAACTCTCAATCAAATAATCGCATAGCTGTGGATCTCATGCGGAGAATATTAAAGAAACGATTGCATAGTTTGTGTTGATTAATCACTTTGGGTCTTGATGTAACGATTGAATATCCATGGGATTCCGTGTAGAGTATTTCAGTGAATTTTAATAAAATGATCGCAAACTGTGAAATGTTGTGGGGAGTAATCGCAGTTCATTTTGATTACACGATCACACAGTTGTATGATGTAGTTTCGAGATATCTCGGTTCAACTTGATCATACAGTTGTATGATGTAGTTTCGAAATATCTCGGTTCATCTTTGATCACACAGTTGTATGATGTAGTTTCGAGATATCTCGGTTCATCTTGATCACACAGTTGTATGATGCAGTTTCGAGATATCTCGGTTCATCTTGATCATACAGTTGTATGATGTAGTTTCGAGATATCTCGGTTCATCTTGATCATATAGATGTGCGATGTAGTTTTGAGTATTCTTGGTGAATCAGTATGACACGATCACAGAGTTTTGTGATATAGTTGTACGTTTTGTCGGTTCGCCTTGATGACACGATTATGCAGTTGTGTCATGTAGTGTGGCTTAATCTCGGCGAATCTTGATCACACGATCACATTGTTTGTGCATGTAGTTTTGAGTCATCTCGGTCAATCTTGATCACACGATCGCACAGTTGTGGGATGTCGTTTTGAGTAATCTAGTTGAGTCTTCTTCCAACGATCGCACATTAGTTAATCTTTAATATAGAGATTTAAAATTTACAACACTCATAAATATTAGTCAGGTTAATTATAACTGTTACAGTGTTTGTCATTGTATATATGATTTGAAATATTTACATTGTATATATGATGTGAAATATGTACATTGTACATATGATGTGAATTATGTACATTGTACATATGATGTGAAATGTGTACATTGTATATATGATGTGAAATATGTACATTGTATATATGATGTGAAATATGTACATTGTATATATGATGTGAAATATGTACATTGTATATATGATGTGAAATATGTACATTGTATATATGATGTGAAATATGTACATTGTATATATGTTCAATTAGGTAATATATCTTACGTTTTCCAAGGTACTTAAATAGGACTATTTTTTAGTATGCTATCATTTCATTGATTTTAGGGCAATTTGAAAGATATTATATTGGTGCCTGGTGCTGATGTAGCCAAACGAACTTGCCCACCACGGGTACCTCGGAATGCCTTGATAGATAACCGGCTTCCGCTCCTACCAGGTAAGAAAACAGAAGATCTCAATGGGTAATGATATAATGTTGAATTTATGAAACGTGTAACCAGCCTAGACCTGTATACCTATATTAGGTATTTTCCTAGGAATGTGTACATAACCATATATAAATTTATACCTATATTAGGTATTTTCCTAGGAATGTGTACATAACCATATACAAATTTATACCTATATTAGGTATTTTCCTAGGAATGTGTACATAACCAGATATAAGTTTATACCTATATTAGGTATTTTCCTAGGAATGTGTACATAACCAGATATTAATTTATACCTATATTAGGTATGTTCCTACGAATTTGTACATAACCAGATATAAATTTATACCTATATTAGGTATTTTCCTAGGAATGTGTACATAACCAGATATAAATTTATACCTATATTAGGTATTTTCCTATTAATGTGTACATAACCAGATATAAATTTATACCTATATTAGGTATTTTCCTATGAATGTGTACATAACCATATATAAATTTATACCTATATAAGGTATTTTCCTATGAATGTGTACATAACCGTTTAGAAATTTATATTCATATGAGGTATTTTCTTGTGAATTTGTACATAGCGAGGTTAGGCATTTATACCCATATTAGGTATTTTCTTATGATTGTGTACATGGTGTGGCTAGATTTCAGTATCCATTTCTTTTCAATTTAGCACTGTTTTTCATTTTAAGTATGGTATTTACCCCCCCCCCAAAAAAATAAAACAAGCAGTATAAAATAATTTAATATTTCTCAATATATACTCAGTCAGTATGTTTGTCTGTCTGTCTCTTCTTTCAATGCTTCTAATATTCACAAAATACAATATCTCTCACGTTGTAAGTGATTCATGCATTGTTTGTCTCATTATTATTATTATTATTATTATTATTATTATTATTATTATTATTATTATTATCATTATTATCATTATTATTATTTTTATTATTATTATTATTATTATTATTATTTTTATTATTATTATTATTATCATCATTATTATCATTATTTTTATTATTATTATTATTAATATTTTTATTATTATTATTATTATTATTATTGTTATTATTATTATTATTATTATTATTATTATTATTATTATTATTATTATTATTATTATTATTATTATTATTAAGACATTTCAGCATATCAGACCGCGGGTCCTAGGTGGGAGGACTGTACCTGGATGGATGTAGGTAATCTGGCCTTTGATGTCTATTCTCATTCTCTCAAGGTCTGTGTCAACGGTATTTGGAAACAGGTGTCCTTAAAGCTTGCTGGTATGTTTAATCTCGTTTAATCTCGTTTAATTCTGTTCTGTTATTCTCCGTCCGTCTCATTGTATGTGTGCATCCTCAGCATTAGTGTAGTGATATATAAAATCACGCATTAGGAATGAGTGTACTTTTTTCAGGTTATATTTGTATTTTGTGTACGTTTCAAACTCTGACCTTCTACTTCTCTTTATTGACAGTCCTGAAAGGGACATAAATCGCTTAAATTTCAAATGCTAATTTTCACAATACGACAACCAGTACACGCACATAAACTCACACTACTGTACATAATAATAATCGAGGAGGGAAAACATGCTCATATATTCAAGCCATTTATAGTTATGGCTATACACAAGCCATGCTCGTGTATTCAAGTTATTTATAATTAGGGCTATACACAAACCATGCCCGTGTGTTCAAGCTATTTACAGTTATGGCTATACACAAACCATGCCCGTATATTCAAGCTATTTATAATTAGGGCTATACACAAACCATGCCCGTGTGTTCAAGCTATTTACAGTTATGGCTATACACAAACCATGCCCGTGTGTTCAAGCTATTTATAGTTATGGCTATACACAAACCATGCCCGTGTATTCAAGCTATTTATAATTAGGGCTATACACAAACCATGCCCGTGTGTTCAAGCTATTTACAGTTATGGCTATACACAAACCATGCCCGTGTGTTCAAGCTATTTATAGTTATGGCTATACACAAACCATGCCCGTGTATTCAAGCTATTTATAATTAGGGCTATACACAAACCATGCTCGTGTATTCAAGCTATTTATAGTTATGGCTATACACAAACCATGTGTCGTGTATTCAAGCTATTTATAGTTATGGATGATGATGATGATGATGATGATGATGATGATGATGATGATGATGATGATGATGATGATAGTTATGTCTATACACAAACACATGTCCGTGTATTCACGAATGTTATAGTTATGGCTATACGCAAACCATGCCAATGTATTCAAGTTATTTATAGTTATGGCTATAAACAAAAATATGCTATCGATTACGTAGAAGAAAAGAAAAATCACTAAACAGGTACCTACAGTAAACAACAGAAACATAGATAAAGCAATTATTTATTTATTTATTTATTTATTTATTTATTTATCGTATCAAATCACTCTTTCTTGATTTCTTACTATAGAGTGAAATTAAGATATAGAAAACATTTACGCGAATTAGACATATGACATATTTTACGCAAATATCCTATATATTTAAGCTAATATTGAAAAATATGCACCTTTGCAATTGGATCTTGTTACGATTCCCGAATGCATAAAACTACATAATCAACGTACATGACATCTAACTTAGCTATTATTTTGTTACAAAAATGTCTCTGATTTAATCTTTAAATATTTTTTATTTATTATCTCAGAAAGTCAGAAGAAGCATCTAGACTACCTTGAAGTATACCAAGATTTGGAAACTCCTGCTGCCGCGATTGATGTTGAATTATTTACTATTCCGGGTGTTGGGATTTTTGCAGTGTTCGCTAATTCTGAGTCTAATAAACGAAAGCGACGTAAAGTTTCCGGGATGTATAAGTGGGTGGATAAAAAGTTTCAGCTCTACCAAAAACTGCCTACTGTGGCAGCACAGTCTTGGTGTCACTTCACAATCGGATCGCACGTAAGATATCATTGCATATAGACAAAGCATGAAGTTTATTGTCGAGTTTATGTGATACCATATAAGTTCTTGCAGAAAGCATACACATAAATATAGATGACAGAAGACCTATTCATGACTACGTGCATATATCGTATTTTCAAATTTGTTTATAAAACGTGTAAGACGAATAATGATTGGCTCATAGGGGCTCGTATATAGTTGTTACATTTTGACTATGAATCATACTCTCAGGCTACATTTCAATTAGTGTAATAACTTTAGCACCGATGTTTAACTCAAAGATTCGACTTCATACATCAACCTTTGCTTCTCTATTCACGTTTTAATGACAGTCTACATGGCTGTGGTCTCACCCGCCTAATATGCATGTGCAATGCTCTCACAGGTTCAGGAAAAATAAGGTACTTCGCTAATAACAATCTCAGTTTAAAGTAAGAGTGCAGTATTCCATTGATTGCATTACACTTGTGTATTAAGCAGACGCAATCATGGCCACCTCGAGCGGCAACGTTACAATATGGATCGGCATTCTGTGATGGGCTAATAGCGAGTCAAATTTTATGTAGGTCCAAAATCCAAATTTCTGAGTCAAACATTTGGAGTGTAGTATTATAGTATTGCCCGGCCCTAGAGCAAGGCGAATGAGGCAACTGTCTTTAGCCCTGCGCTTTCAGGCAATTCAGTTATTTTGCATGGGGCCCTGCGCGCATCGCTTGCTGCTTTGGGCCCCACATACTGCAGGGCCTGAAAGTGTAACCTAAGATTTGATTCTTAAATAGGTCGCAGGAGAGTCCTCCTTTGTATTATTATTATTATTATTATTATTATTATTATTATTATTATTATTATCCACTATACGAGCAATCGTGCCTTGATCACCAGCGTACCAAATACAAACTTAACTTTAAAAACAATGGCTTTGATTCACTTTAAACTAAATAAATGAAAGCACGGGTTGTCTCCCAGTAATATACGCACAAATCATACCCATTGTGTAACACGTGCATGAATGAATCGTATTGTATTATTGATAGTACATCTACATGAATGAATCGAATTGTATTATTGATAGTACATATGTATGAATGAATCGTATTGCATTATTGATAGTACATATGTATGAATGAATCGTATTGCATTATTGATAGTACATATGTATGAATGAATCGTATTGCATTATTGATAGTACATATGTATGAATGAATCGTATTGCATTATTGATATTACATATGTATATATGTATGAATGAATCGTATTGCATTATTGATAGTACATATGTATGAATGAATCGTATTCTATTGTTGATAGTACATATGTATGAATGAATCGTATTGTATTGTTTCAGTACATATTAATGAATGAATCGTATTGTATTGTTTAGTATATGTGTATAATTGAATCGTATTGTGTTGTTGATAGTACACATGTATGAATGAATTACCGTGTAGTATTTATTTATGAATGTGTCGGTATATAACTAGTTGTCTGTTTTTTTGGACTTGTACAAACCGTCATTGATGCCAGGCAACGAGTTGAGTGTTTATTTGGACTTGTACTAACAACCATCATTGATGCCAGGCAATGAGTTGTGTGTTTGTTTGGACTTGTACTAACCGTCATTGATGCCAGGCAATGAGTTGAGTGTTTATTTGGACTTGTACTAACAACCATCATTGATGCCAGGCAATGAGTTGTGTGTTTGTTTGGACTTGTACTAACCGTCATTGATGCCAGGCAATGAGAATATATTTCACTTTCAGTTTTACCTTGCAGTTGCCAACTATGGCGATGACACTGATGACGTCATAAATTCGACGATATTCAGGTGGCACAGTCACAGGAAGAAATTTCGGGTTTATCAGTCGATCACGACCTATACCGCACGTGACGTAGAATATTTCCAAATAGACGGTGAACACTTTCTTGCTATAGCGAATCATGCCAAAGGTAAATATTTAGTGACTGAATAACTTTATTGGAAAGTCAACATTGTCGTACAACTGAATAACTTTATTGGAAAGTCAACATTGTCGTACAACTGAATAACTTTTACAAGGAAAGTCAACATTGTCGTACAACTGAATAACTTTATTGGAAAGTCAACATTGTCGTACAACTGAATAACTTTCATGGAAAGTCAACATTGTCGTACAACTGAATAACTTTTACATGGAAAGTCAACATTGTCGTACAACTGAATAACTTTATTGGAAAGTCAACATTGTCGTACAACTGAATAACTTTCATGGAAAGTCAACATTGTCGTACAACTGAATAACTTTATTGGAAAGTCAACATTGTCGTACAACTGAATAACTTTATTGGAAAGTCAACATTGTCGTACAACTGAATAACTTTATTGGAAAGTCAACATTGTCGTACAACTGAATAACTTTTACATGGAAAGTCAACATTGTCGTACAACTGAATAACTTTATTGGAAAGTCATCATTGTCGTACAACTGAATAACTTTATTGGAAAGTCAACATTGTCGTACAACTGAATAACTTTATTGGAAAGTCAACATTGTCGTACAACTGAATAACTTTTACATGGAAAGTCAACATTGTCGTACAACTGAATAACTTTATTGGAAAGTCAACATTGTCGTACAACTGAATAACTTTATTGGAAAGTCAACATTGTCGTACAACTGAATAGCTTTATTGGAAAGTCAACATTGTCGTACAACTGAATAACTTTTACAAAGAAAGTCAACATTGTCGTCCAACTGAATAACTTTATTGGAAAGTCAACATTGTCGTACAACTGAATAACTTTATTGGAAAGTCAACATTGTCGTACAACTGAATTACGTTTACATGGACAGTCAACATTGTCGACTCCAGATATTGCTTGTATTCTGGACCGAACAAAATGTATACCATAAGGGTTTTGGACATTCTAGTTAACCCTTGGATATCCACTCAGTGACAGAGTTAGCCATTGGAAATCAGTGACAGAGTTAGCAATTGGATATCCACGCAGTGACAGAGTTAGCCATTGGAAATCAGTGACAGAGTTAATCATTGGATATCCACTCTAGAACACTGGATGTATATTGCATGGATGCCAGTCAATATATAAAATTTTCACTCCAAAAGCAACAATTATTACTTTTATACGATATGGCTGAAATGCTCCAAATATAGGATATATTATACCAATATGATATAAGCATGCTATGAATAGGATATAAATATGATATAGATGAAATATACAAATGAGATGTAGATACGATATAAATAAGATATAAACATAATGTAAAAGATATACATAAGATATAGATGAATATAAAAATGAGGTGTAGATACGATATGAATAATATATGCATGTAATTTGAATAAGATACCATGTGATTTGAATAAGATATGCATGTGATTTGAATAAGATACACATGTCATATGAATAAGATACACATGTGATATGAATAAGATATGCATGTGATTTGAATAAGATCTGCATGTGATTTAAATAAGATACACATGTCATATGAATAAGATACACATGTCATATGAATAAGATATACATGTCATATGAATAAGATACACATGTGATATGAATAAGATACACATGTGATATGAATAAGATATGCATGTGATTTGAATAAGATCTGCATGTGATTTAAATAAGATACACATGTCATATGAATAAGATACACATGTCATATGAATAAGATACACATGTCATATGAATAAGATACACATGTCATATGAATAAGATACACATGTGATATGAATAAGATATGCATGTGATTTGAATAAGATCTGCATGTGATTTAAATAAGATACACATGTCATATGAATAAGATACACATGTCATATGAATAAGATACACATGTCATATGAATAAGATACACATGTCATATGAATAAGATACACATGTCATATGAATAAGATACACATGTCATATGAATAAGATATGTCACCTTGAAGTTGCGTTAGATAAAACATCTTTTTATAAGGAATATCTGGACAAGGTCTTCTTCCGTCAAGACTATGTTCAATCTTATTGCTCTATTCAATTAAAGCCACCCCTAATACCATACATTCTTTATCGATATGTTTCTAGCAATTAAAGCCACCCCTACTACCATACATTTTTTATCGATATGTTTCTAGCAATTAAAGCCACCCCTACTACCATACATTCTTTATCGATATTTTTCTAACAATTAAAGCCACCCCTACTACAATACATTCTTTATCGATATTTTTCAGGACAGTCTCAATATGTGGACTCCGTCATCTTCAAATGGAATTACCAATCGCGTCTATTTCAAGAGATGCAGACAATACCAACGGTGGGAGCGTATGATTGGACATATTTTGTAGTAGACGGGTTCCATTTTCTGGCTCTAGCCCAAACGTTTGACGGGCAGACCACACTACTAGACTCAGTGATTTATGTCTACAGAGGGAAAAACTTTGTACCATTTCAAGCGATTGAGGTAAGAGAGAATGCTTATATCTAATGGAATTAACATAATTGCTGAAATTTAAGGTAAATAATTAACAAGTAAATACATGAAGCAAAGTACATGCAAATCGGGTTCTTGTTTATTTCTGGTAGATATGATGAAATTGTGAATACTATTCTTTCATTCGCTGATGATTTTCTCTATCCATTCGTGTTCTATGCACGTTCGCACGGAAAATGTATGTATGTATGTATGTATGTATGTATGTATGTATGTATGTATGTATGTATGTATGTATGTATGTATGTATGTATGTATGTATGTATTGGTCCAACTCATGCATCGATCCATGTTTCAATCTTGAGGAACAAATTACTAATATACGTTTTTCGTGTAAATATATTGAGTTAGATACAATCGACATGATGGTATGTAAATTGTTTATTTACATTTCTTAAATCAGATAGCCTGATTACAATCAACATGAGCGTATGTAAGCGCTTCTTGTGCACTTGTTTAAATATGCACTTGATTACAATCAATTTCAGGGTCCCCGAGTGGTCTTAAATGCACTCCGTTACGAATCTCTGCCATTCCACTTCTGTCGGCGTTGGTTCGAGTCTCAGATTCAGATAATGTGCGTATCTGAGAAAGCTTTTCAGTAGCTTCTCGTGGGTCGGTGGTTCTTTCTGGTTTTTCCCCAGATTCTTCCTCCACCATTAATACTGGTCGCCATGTATAGCCTAATGTGTGCTGAAACATGGCGTTAAACCCTATGACAACATTCGACATCACTATAACAACATTCGACATCAGGGTCTGCAAAATTAATATCAGAGTAAAAGATTCGAAATATAAATCATCAAAGTGTTCTGTTTTGTAGACGAACGGGGCAACGGACTGGGAGTTTTTCATGATTGGAGAGGAGGCGTTCCTGGTCGTGTCAAATGCTTATAACTACGGTCCCCAGAACTTCCAAGGACTGGACACTTATCGCACTAATTCCAGTATCTACATGCTTAACAGACAGAAGCGGGCCTTCGAGAAATACCAGACTTTCCATACGTTCAGGTATATAGGTTATATTTTTTTACGCACCGGATTTGGTAATGAGACTATATAACTTATACCCCCTCCCCCAATGAATATGTTTACGCGCTGCCTATGTAAACTTATAGCAATATACTCGCAGTCATTGATGCTTATATTGTTCACACACATGGGTTGTTTAGGGTCAAGGTTTTAAAAGTCACCCTAAGGTTGCCTAGGGTCAATGAGAAATGAACATAGGAATATTGAATTTGTATTGCGTCATACATACATACATACATACATACATACATACATACATACACTGCCACTGCCAACCTAAAATCCAAGGAGACCATTTGGAAGAGCATCCTGAGGACACGATTCTAAATTTTGCTAGTGGCTGTCCCAAACATTACGGCTACAAATACCGAGATCCACAAGGAGAAATGCACAAGGAGTTTAGAGTGAAAGGATTGACTCATCTATCGCACCAGTCGAGTGAACTTTTAAAGAAGCCTTGCAGTCTGGACAGCATGAACACTTTAGTGATCACATACGAACCGCACAAGATTGTACGTTTACTTACACACCAAATCGTCAGTCGGACTTTGGAAAAAGTGTATCAAATCGTGCAGCAGAAGAGAGTTCGGCTTCCCAACCACTTCACTTTACCGTATAGACACGTCGATATTTGTCAACAAGCAGGACCTGCATCAGAAGAATTATCCAGAGCAGGGCCTTTCTACTTGAACGAATGGGATAAATCAAGTGCTTCATTTGCGGTTTGTCACTTTACCAGTGGGAACAAAAAAGATTCCGCTTACCTAGAAGGTGCTCGATGGTCTCCAAATTGTCGGTACGTTTAGGGGAACCCTAGGCATTGAACTGGCATGCCATGTTGTTTAAAAAACCAGCATGACTAGGAGTCAAACATTGGACAACATATACATAGGTATTTAAATACCATTAAACAATAATATTCGAAGATTACCAAACGAAATGCAAAAGAAGATCTACAAAGATGCTAGGCAGGAACTTGCTTGAGCAAAATCTCAATTGGTGACTGTAGAACATATTTGTTGAGAAATGCACAAGAAGAAAGTGATGACAGTCAACCAGCGCATCATATTTCTCTGGAGAAAGGGAGCCTTTGTACTATTATTCAACGTTAGACCGTTTACATCAGAATGTATTACCATGCTTGACCGTTGCCCTAAATGGCAGTGGTCATAAATTACTATGACCATTATTTTCGCTCTAAGAGAGGATATTAAATTCAAAAGGGGCATTTCGATGTGACACTCAACCTAGGGATAAACAATGGCTGACATGATCAAGAATGCTTTACAAGAAACAAGCATCAGTTCTGTGCAAAATGTACACTTATTACCTTTGAGAAATAGAGGTATAAAAGCGGGCTACCATGCCACAACATTTGTCACTAGTGATACACCAGATGCCGTGGAATGAAATCAATGGGAATATTTAAATGGTGGAGGATTACCAACACTTCTTACGAGAACTGCGTCCCAAAAATTGAGGTCATGTGTGGTGTGTGTCTGTGACTTTGCTTTCTTGTTTTTTGTTTACCAGCAGATTTCTTGTGGACACTTTACGAACAGTACTTACCATCAAAGAAAACATGTCCACAAGAAACTCATTATGTTAAAAACCATGCGTTTGTCATCTGGATGCTTCTCGACTTCTACGGGGAAAAAGATTCGTCAACTTTTAGTATCTGAAGTACGATGATGTTGAATTAGTTTGGGACTGACACCCTCACTGCACAGACGAACGTGACTGGAAATGTTGGGCTTTGGGGACTTGTACCAATGTAATAGCCAATTATGCTGAAGAGTTGAGATCCTGATGTCAAACGTCCAGTGCAGTAAGTAACGTTTAAAACTGTGTTAGTGTCAGTGTCATGATAAGAACCTGTCACCATAGACAAACACTCACTTCATGACATGACCGTCATCGACATTCCCGATTGACACAGAAAGGACACCTTTCTGACTGTACCCAATGTAGAGACTTTAAGAACATTACAATATTGTCCCTAGGAGACATTTGTTACCCAAAACATGTTGTACAGAGACCTTAAGAACATTACAATCGTTTCCCTAGGAGACCATTGTTACCCAAAACATGTTGTATAGAGACTGTAAGAACATTACAATTTTGTCCCTAGGAGACCTTTGTTACCCAAAACATGTTGTATAGAGACTGTAAGAACATTACAATATTGTCCCTAGGAGACCTTTGTTATCCATAACATGTTGTACAGAGACTTTAAGAGCATTACAATTTTGTCCCTAGGAGACCTTTGTTACCCAAAACATGTTGTATAGAGACTTTAAGAACATTACAATGTTGTCCTTAGGAGACCTCTGTTACCCAAAACATGTTGTACAGAGACTTTAAGAACATTACAATTTTGTCCCTAGGAGACCTTTGTTACCCAAAACATGTTGTATAGAGACTTTCTTATATTCCACTTTGATCCTCGTAATATATATTTTATTGCTGTAATTTTGGTTTTAAATATTATTTGCTTTTATGTATTTTTTGTCAATATTCCCCTTGTTAACATTGAACCTAAACAGCACCAGTGTGATTTTTAAATCTTTGAGCCTGAACAGCCACAGGGGGTCTGCAATGTATTTTGCCATAGACCCAAAACTATACTACTTACTGAATTTCCTGTTTAGACATTTTATGCAGTTTTAAGTGTCTTGAACTGAATTTACCGTTTAGACGTTTTACAGTTTCAAGTGTCTTGAATTGAATTTCCTGTTTAGACGTTTTATACAGTTTCAAGTGTCTTGAACTGAATTTCCCGTTTAGACGTTTTACAGTTTCAAGTGTCTTCAACTGAATTTCCTGTTAAGACATTTTGTACAGTTTCAAGTGTCTTGAACTAAATTTCCGGTTTAGACGTTTAAACAATTTCAAGATTTTTCTACAAAATTTTATGTCTAGACGTTTTTTTGCGATTTCAATATTTTTGTACTGATTTTCCGGTTTAAACGTTTTATCCACTTTCAGGTGCCTTGAACTGAATTTTCTGATGAGACGTTTTATCCAGATTGAAGTGAGAAAGTTAATATAGAAAATAACACGTCTTGGCTAAGCAATTCTCCTTTTGCACTGTTCAGTTCAAGCGAAACTGTTTATCATGTACACGCATTAATTAATATAGTCTGAAAGGAATGCGTATTAATTGCCACAGTCTGAAAGAAACTTGTTATCATGGCTACGCGTTTTAACTACACAGTTGCAGAGAAACTTATCATAGTCTGTACACGTATTAATGACCACAGTCAAGAAAAAAACTGGTCGTCATGGTTGCATGTAATAATTATCAAAGTTTTAAAACAATTTTTTGTCATCGTGGCTCCTCGTAATACTTACCATAGATTGGACGAAACGTACCATCATGGTTACACGTATTAATGACTATAGTCTGAAAGAAACTGATCGTAATAGTTACGCGTATTGATTACAACGGTCTGAAATAAACTTGTCATGATGACTACATGTATAATCTGAAAAAAACTACGCGTATTAAATATCAGTCTGAAACAAACTTGTAATCATGGCTGCAAGTATTGATTACCATAGTCAGAAACTTATTGTTGTAGGTATGGAGAACACGACGCGTATCACTCTCGCAAAATCTGATTCTTGTGTGTCGTTAACTCTTCGTAATGACTACACAGTCCGCCGTTCGTTTGTCGTTAAGTCGTGGTTACAGGTCGCACAGTCTGCAGAGTACCCATCGTTAAACTGCTGTTTTCTATTGTTAAGTATGTTATAATTATTAGTCATTGTCACTGTCTGTTTACGGGTTAAACTTATTAGCCGCGGTTTTCCATTGTCAATATCTGTCCGTTATTAGTCATGACGCCTGTTTCTCGTTGTAACCAGTGTTGTCCACAAATCTAACTATGTATCTATCACTATAACACGGTTTCTAATACATCACAGTATGGCTCCCTTTATAAAGGGGGAGATAATACAATTATGGTCAAATATCTTATTATACTAGCTAAAATATATTTGTTTCTTATAATATATCACAATATAAGATAATGTTACCAATAAAACAGTTATTTTCTTAAGATTGTCTTGATTTGTAGTGAAGGGTCACCTTATTGTAAACATATGTTTTCAGTGCAATTGATTGGGAGCATTTTATGATCGGAGACGACCATTTCCTTGTAGTTTCCAATGCACAAAATGGTGGTACAGAGTTGGAGAGACAGAGTACAATGTACAGACTACAGGGTGTAGATCGATTTGTTCCGGTCCACAACATGGCGCTCAGACCATCATCTGACTGGGAAATGTTCCAAGACGACGACGAATATTACTTCATTTATTCCAATGCAAAGAGCACAATTTCCCAGGTTTTAAAGGCCAAGTTTAAATATTTTTAATGTATCATATTTATATTGTCTCCATTAAGTAACACCATGTGAAATATTTAAATATATCCGAAATATATTTATTTTAAAAGCATCACAGAACTAATGTTATGCATATTATGATTACAGATTTTATAAAGCTGTTGAACTGCATGAGAAATTTGACAAATAACTGGAAAATCATACAGGACCAAAGCCACCAGTTTACTTTAGTGTTAAGGATATATGCATAATAATCGCATGACTTTAGTAACTACTGCTTTAGACATAAAACTGGCTAACGACGAATACACAGCTTTGCTAATTATTGCTTTAGAGTTACAATTATATGTCTTAGGAAATATTTTCATGTATGTTAATATATTGACTATCATCTTATAGACGAATATTTTATGCAAATAAAAGCCAAGTTATATATGAAACATGTTCTTTGTTTGCTTTCCTATATCTTTAGTGTTGTGTTAAGGCGTCTACAGTAAAATCCACTTTCTGACTTCCAACAGAATAGTCAATTCATTGTATTGTTGGTGTTATGTTAGGACATAGTATGCAACCTAAAGTAAGTTCCTGAAGTCCAATAAAATACTAATTTGTTCCATGGGTTGACAAGGTATTTCAAATCTCAAAATGCTTTATTGTATTTGTATAGAAGATTGAACCTGTTGAAGTAATACACATGTAATACACATGCATAAATCAAAAGGAATTGCACTGAATTGTTTGTTCTATTCGTTCACCAGTTATTTTTAATTTATGAATATTTTATTAAAGAAAGACGATAAACGAATTGCTTGTTCAATTAATTTAGATTTGTATACATCCAAGGAAAGACTGAAAACTAGATACATTACGCGTTAACCTAACCCTTACGAGTCTCACAAGGATATCTATTAGGCTCGTTATTATTTATAGTGAACATTAACGTGATGATATTGTACGTACGAGTGGGTATTTCTTTATTATATGTATAGCATATTATCACATGCATCTGGCAACACATCTGTAATATAATATATAATAAATACAACTTACACATGTTGTAACGGTTTTTGACGCTAGGTACTTTATCTTTCAATTTTTGATACAACAACCTCAGATACGCCTGACGTTTTAATTGCTAAAGACACCAAATACAATAAACTATAAAGACACCCAATACAATAAACTATAAAGACACCCAATACAATAAACTATAAAGACACCCAAAACAATAAACTATAAAGACACCCAATACAATAAACTATAAAGACACCCAATACAATAAAATATAAAGACACACAATACAATAAACTATAAAGACACCCAATACAATAAACTATAAAGACACCCAATACAATAAACTATAAAGACACCCAATACAATAAACTATAAAGACACCCAATACAATAAACTATAAAGACACCCAATACAATAAACTAGACAGTCTAACCATTGTATACATACTATAAACATCTTTTTAAGATGAAAGATTCAAATAAATTATAAAATGAATATTCAGCAATCTCATTAATTCACGGAAATTCATCAGGATGGTGGAGATACGAACTTAGACATCATGTTTTGCATTTGGGCATTGTTCTTCTACGGATAATTTGATCCCTGCTTACAGTCACTAATGTGCAGGGAAAAATATCGAGAACATTCTGTATCTGTGTCATGAGAATCCTACTTAGTGCATTGCTGCTTGCGTACTGCGGGAAAAGGAGAGGAATATCTTTATTCATGTAATATACAGCCGTGGTTACAAAAGGACTTTAAAACCGAGCATTATGGTTGATAACGTAGTGGAGTTAATAGGGCTGATAGATCAGGGGAAACAACTTACATGAGACTTGCCAACAAAGACAAGAGTTGTGTCACTAAGACGGCGTTTTAAACAACGACGTTTTAAGTTGGATGTGGTATTGGAAAGATGGTTATGTTCGCCCAATGAATAAAAAGAAGTTCATGAGATCGAGAATATTAGTCTTAGAAAGTATTTGACGAAAATACATAATGCAATGATCACACATTTATATAATTGACTAGGTGTGGTATGAGGAGATAATTATTTCATCCAATGATTACACAATCATTACTGGTAAAAGCTTAATTATGTGAAAAGAAAATGGTGTAATTCAATGACCACATACGACTAAAAATAAAAGGGGTGATATGTCGTAAGAAACTATCACCAATGATCACCCAAATGAAGTTTTATAACTGCAAGGTATACCGACGTCAAGGCGAAATCTTTTGCATTTATTCAGCTGGCTATATTCTCTTAAACCAGACTGTAACATACTGTTGTACCAACCCATGTAATTTGACTCATAAACCAGACTGCTACATGCTGTTGTACCTACCCAAAGAATGTGATTTTTAAACCTGACTGATACATGCTGTTGTACCTACCCATGTAATTTGACTCATAAACCAGACTGCTACATGCTGTTGTACCTACCCAAAGAATGTGATTTTTAAACCTGACTGATACATGCTGTTGTACCTACCCATGTAATTTGACTCATAAACCAGACTGCTACATGCTGTTGTACCTACCCATGTAATTTGACTCATAAACCAGACTGCTACATGCTGTTGTACCTACCCATGTAATTTGACTCATAAACCAGACTGCTACATGCTGTTGTACCTACCCATGTAATTTGACTCATAAACCAGACTGCTACATGCTGTTGTACCTACCCATGTAATTTGACTCATAAACCAGACTGCTACATGTTGTTGTGCCTAACCAAAGAATGTGACTCTTAAACCAGACAGCTACATGTTGGTGTATCTAAACAAAGAATGTGACTCTTAAACCAGACAGTTACATATTGTTGTGCCTACTTATGGAAGTTGACTCAGAAACCAGACTGTTACATGCTGTTGTACCTACCTAAAGAATGTGATTCTTAAACCAGACTGCAACATGTTGTTGTACATACCCATGGAATTGGTCCTGCATACGCTCTGTTGTCTCTTTTGTTGTGCATTCGCTTTCTGGATACCAATTCAAACTTCCAAGGCCTTTAAATAACGTATACCTGGAATGTTGCTAGAAAATGCTGATAGTAAGAAAATGTTGAGAAGCGTTGGATGTTGGAGAATGTTGAAATTGTTTTGGAAATCCTAACTTGTCTTGAAACTATAAATCTATCTACACTATATGTAATATTTCCAACTATAGAGATATATGTCTTGAAATTATCAGGGGAAACTGCAAAGAGGGTGGACAGACCGAAACTATTTAAGACAAACCGAAACTATTTCAAGCAAACCGAAACTATTTCAGTAAAATCCTAAAGGATTTCAACCGAAACCAATTCAGGCAGACAAAAGGGAGAAATACTTTAGGATTGTACGCTACAGACCCGGCGCTGTTTATGTTTTGGGGACGAATTGAAAATCCTTAAAATTGCTAGCAATTTACGACGAAAATCCTTTAGGATTTCACAAACAGACTAATTTGTAAAATTTCACCTCGTAAATCAATCAGATTATTGGACTGGTCAATGAGTTTGAAATTAATTCTCGTTAACGAATCATTATGACATCGCATATAGACTGGATTAGTTGGATCTTCAATGATTAGAAACCCTGGAGGAGTTGTTGGTGCAAATGAGTATAAAATATATCATTGTTGAGCTTGATTTGATCTTTCGAGATTTATTTGATAACTTCCTTCGATAACATCACATATAAAATTCACTGCAATCACCGTGGATATATTGACGTTTTGAGGAGCGGTATGTCGCCCACCACCATCTGGGTCATTATTATGTTTGAGGATTGTTTTGTTTGTGG
The DNA here is from genome assembly GCA_029339505.1 of Unio delphinus. NCBI lineage: Eukaryota > Metazoa > Mollusca > Bivalvia > Unionida > Unionidae > Unio > Unio delphinus. Next base: position 3,845,858 of record JAQISU010000103.1, read on the forward strand.
TTGTGCTTTTTTCTTCCATGCGTCGTGAATCCTTTTAAAACCATCATCGATAGGAGATTTTTATCTCTGGAACGTTATATCCTGGTAATTTAAAATTTAATAACTCTTCATTTGTTAAATTATATGTGGATAGAAATTTTTATTTTTCTACTCGCACGTCAATAGAATCATCAAAATTTTTTATAAAAAATTCATTCAATTCTTTCATATCTTTCATATAAGTGTTCATATCTTTTATTATTTTTATGATTTCATCACGTGAACCTGTTACATCCAAAAGATATTTTTGAAAACTTTGCCGTAGTCTATCTCTATCAGATTCGAAAATTTCATTAATACTTTTAAACATCACATTAACACGTTCATTTAATAGAATCGTGTCTTTACTTTTTTATCATCGTGTTCAAATTCAAAATGCAGCCCAGATAAACCCTTCCTATATAGTTCAAAATATATTTTCGTTACTTTTGTTATATCTTCTCCTCTTAGAAGAGTTAAAATTATATCACCATGAATATCTTTACACTCATCTGTGGTAAAATCAGATTTTTTAGGTTCTTGTGGTGGAGTTTTTTTCAGGCCATCCTAGCACGGTCGTTATTGAGCTTTGATAGATATCTACGACATACCCGGGTCAGTTTATTTCAATCGCAGATGATAACGTCGGCTCGTAAACCCTTATAGCGATTTTCGATTCTTTTCCAGTAATGGATTTCATTCTGCGCTGTAATTCGTTATTGATTTGTTCAATTTGGTAGGAACCAGATGGTAGCGAAACAACGATCCAGTCTGGAGTACCATCGGGTTTATTTTTACTCGCGATCACCTGGTAATTATTCGGTTGTTGACCGCCAAATGATATTGATCTAATATTTGGCCAACTGTTTTATACTCGTAATTTTGCTAGTGCTATCTCTTTCACCGGAATCACAGTGTGGAATTCACACTAAATTTAGGGTTTATTGAGGTTATTGAGATCTTGCTGGTTTTCACCGGGGTTGTGTTTTCCTATGTTGCCATTATTATATTCGTGTTGTTTTTCTAATTTTGACAGCAAGGAATGGTAAACACGTACCATCGCTGAAATCTCACTATCGGATATTAATGTGTCATCGAGGGAGGATGATATCATCGAGTATAATTGTGAGTACGGGGTTGACACAACATGGAACTTAACTACGTAGTCTTGTAGTTTGCGCTGGCTGCATGATGATATTTTTTTGTTGTTATTATTGAAATAATTTCAGCGATTGTTGTCGTCGGTAATATTCAAATTGGAACACCTATCGGGGCAATCATTGTCACTGAGGAGAGTATAATACTAGCTCCGGTGATTACACCTGATACCGAGTACACGGTAACGTCAACTGCGGTGATTCTTAGTCGGTATTTTTTAAATTTTTGTTTGGTACGCCTCAGTGAGTGTTTTGAGTTTAATTTGACATTCTCTGACCTGATCATAGCGATACTGTTGTGACTTGCCAATGATGACATTTTATTTATTATAATATATTTCAAATTGCTGGCGTTAAATTTGTCAGCGTTGAAAATCCTATGGATTTTTAATTCAGTTGTTTACATAAATCCGCTACGAATTCCACATACTATGCTACTGAAACCTTAGCCAAATTATTATCAATGGATATTATTGTTCATCGTTCAGTTTTTTCCTTGTCGATGATCGTTGATATCATATTGTTGACCCCAGATTAACTCGTTGATGAAATATTAAATTGCGTCGGCGACACTAGTTTTAATCAAAAAATACCTTTGACGGTCGCGGTGATATTTAATATGTTAGTGAATGGTGTCCACGTAAATGATCCGTGTTTGATCGCGTATCCATTATGTACGATATGTTTTTGTTCGTGAAAGAATTTTTTTTTTCTTCAAGTTTTTCTATCATCCTCGGTAGATCATCCCTCGTTACATCGTTGGTCGTTTTAAAATCTTCGCGAACAACTTCTATTCTCCGGTTAATCATTGTTATTTCATCCAGTTTCGTGATAATATCAGCGAGATCTATTAGCGACGGCATCATCGTTTTTTAAAAAAGATTTTACGTAACTAAGTAAATTGATCGATATTAGCGTCATAATCTGATCGTAGTTTTGTAAATACATCGATATTGGCTTTCATCTGCGAGTTTCGGTGTTGTCACCGGTAGATCTCGAAAGAAATCTAATAAAGGTTTGTCAATATTGTCAACTATACTTCTTTGTAATTTAGAAAACTGATCGAATTTAGTTTATATGGTCGACGTATTCATCGCGTAGTTATTTTTAATGGTTCTAAATTGTTAATTCTATCCACAATAGTTGAAATGAGAACAATTGGTTTGAGTTTACCCTGATCGGAAAAAACCGTGATAGCATTTTCCGTTATACCGCGTTGTTTAACTAAAATATCATCAAGGGAAGCATTACTAGTTTTCAATTTACCCTGACGATCTTGAAATACAAATATTTCACTTGGATCAACACTTGCGAGGTTTAACATCTCGAATATTTCATCTCTGATTATTTTGTTTACATCACCGGTTGCAGATATTTCCGCGGAGGGTTTTGTCAGGCTTGATAAAGATCTCCCCCAAATATCAATCATGTTATTTTATATAATTTCTCTGCAAAGAGCGATTACTCGTATATTCGTGTACGGTTTTATGTGGTGGTTTTCCGATGATGAAATAGCGTTGAGTACATTTAATACTCCTATGCCGCATATTGATGGGTCATTCATTGTCTGTGTTGGTAGCATAGAATACCAGATAGGAGGTTTTTTAGCGGTTTATATAACGCATAAACTCTTTAGGCGGCGCTAACCCATATGAATAGAAATAAACAATCACGCGCGGATCAATTGCATATGCAACCCAGTGAGTTTCCTGTCCGGTGTTGTTATCGAGATTAATGATACCTGTTTCAGTGTTGTTTGGTTGTTGTGGTAATTGATCTCTCATAAAGACACCTCTAAAGTTTTTTATCGCGATTTTTTTTTAGCAGCATCGAGTAAATGAAAATTTGACATTGGAACTATTGTTGTTAATAAACTGTTCCTGGTATTCTCAGGCCGTTTCCTTTGTACCATGAATACGGTGTTCCTGGTAGTCTTAGACCCTTTCCTGATCGTTACTTTTTTGTATCCCTGTCCAGTAACTTTCTTTAATGCCATCCCTGCTGCTGTACCAAAGGTTCCTAGCGCGGCAGCTTTTGCTAGAGCTGGGGCCACGGCCGAAATCAACGCTGGTAACGCAGCGAAAAGTGGGAATATGCCACACGATTTTATCATGTTCTTAATTGAGTCCGCAGAGAAAGTGACATGAACATCTTTGTTATCTTTGATGGCATCATTGAAGTGTTTTATCTGACGAGTTGTCAGGGACAATTTATTCTGACTACCAGACATCTGATTGTGCTTCAGAGATATTGTGTTCCAATTTTTTTTAGCTGATTCCGATTGCAATTGTTTAATTTGAACAGGAGTTATCGTATACCTAACATGACTATATGACATTTTATTTAATACGAGATTGATCTAATTGTCTACATGTTTTCCACTGGTGCATCAACTAATCTCATTCGTCCACCAACACCTTCGAGTAGCATTAATTTGTCGCTGAGAATAACATCAACTGCTCTGTAATTCGGGATAATGACAACACCACCAGCACCAACAGGGTGAGTTACACGAGCTCTGAAGTATATGTCATCTACGGTTTGTCTTATTAAGTCAAGATGTTCCAGCGAGCAGTAATAGATGGGATTTAGTTTTATAAAATCCAACTGTGATATTTGCAGACCGGTATCTATGTTATTATCGCGTCCAATAAATGTCAACAAACGATGATACGCGCGTGCTATTTGGATGGTTCCGTAATCAAGTGTTATTTCCTCGGATTGTTCCTGTTGGCCGTTTTTGCTCAATGATACTTCATTAAAACTTATTTGATCAAATATCATATGGCTGCGTTCCTGAGAGTTTAATCGCGCCCTATCCTGTAACGCAATAAATATATGACGTGGAGCTGAAACACCTTGTTTTGATGCAAGGTGCCATGTAAGGGTACCATCGATATTAGAATGAATGGTATCCGTTGTTGTTAGCCAGCTTAGCAATGATTTTCCTCCATGGTGCATAAAAGTCATTTTTCCTCTGCGGTGATTTATGGAGTCATTACTGGCATCTACAATGATAGTTTTGATATAATGACTTTACCATCAGCAACACCAGCACCACGCCAGATTGCATCATTATCACTACCCTTTCGCACGAGTGCTTCTGTATGCTTCGCTCCATAGATAACGTTTCTAACATTTCTGCAAAATCCGAAAATATGATGTAGTGGAATCGCTCATGAAAAATGTCGACGCCGTCCTTGCAACCTTGATACACGTGTTGCAAACCCCAAGTTGTGATTAGGATTAGTACTTTTTATAATATCAAAGGAACCAACTGGTCTTGCTTTGTGTACAAGAAAACCAACTGTTTGTGGATAAACTGCAGTATTTCGTGAAGTTAGCAATTTAGTATACGGAATGTGTTCAGCGTGAACAGTGAGATACTTAGAGAACATCATAGATGGACCTGCCGATCTTGTATAATCATCAGAATATCTTGCTAACCCCACTATTGTTGTCGCAACATCAACCTCACGCTCTACACCCTTCTCTTCAATCAATTATATATCTAGCACTCTCGAATAGCTCCATGATACCATTATTGAAAAAGCCAGCTCGGATAGTTTGATCATCTGCATATGGTGTATCACCAACATTTGTTACAAGTTCTTCTTCTATTTCGATAAACGCTTCAGCGGGTAGAAAGTATTTGCTGGTATCATGGACCTGAAGTTCGATTGTTGATCGAAGATCCGGTTGTACTGCATGATAGGAATAGAATTGATAATCGCGTATAGAATCATTCTTGGGTACTGGGGCGTCCATATCAAACGCCGTATCAGGAGCCGATTTAAACATATTATTATATATTTCTTGATCTAAATCACGATCTCGGTCGCGATTTCAAACCACTTCCCGCTATCATATTTGCAGTAATATTATCCTGGATGCTGCTCAGTGATGCTATTTTTTGATCCACTGCGTTATTTATTATTTTGTTATCACTTGCAGGCATAATTTCCGTAGATGTTAGAGGTCCCAGCGTTGGTTTCTTTCGTCGCGGAACTAACGCTAGTAGTTTTTCCTTAGCCGCGAAAAATGCTTTCCCGGCAACATCACCAACAGGGCTAATACTTTTATCACGAATGACATCAATAGCTTTCGTTAATAAATGTTTTGCGATTGGTACTAATTTTGAGCCAAATAACCCTGCAATGGTATTGCCCAGACCATCTCCATAGTACGCTCTATAAACAGGCAATCTTGAATTTACTACATAGATCATGGTTGGTTTGTTGTGGTTGTAGTGTATGATCATCTTATTTAAATGACATTTATCTAATCGGAAAAATCCCACGGATTTTCATTGCTATCAATTTCGGTGATTTAAAAATCACTATGGTAACCGTTCGCTAGTAGCTCATCAATAGATTCTCGATATACACCAATATCCATGCTACCGCCTTCAAATAGTCGTCTACAGATATCAGCTGCCTCATTAATTATTTCCGGTGAGTTTTTTCCAGCTCGTCTCCCTCCTACGAGAATTTCTAATCGTGATATATCCCCGAAAATACTATTAGGACAATACACTAGACCACTACCTGACCCCCCCCTTGGAGTTCCACTTTGAGAAAATCCCATTCCATTTGTTTTTTTAGTGATACCAGTTGCACTTTGTGTGGGATCAACTTCTTCCATTATTTTTATTTCGGGAAGTTCATGTGGTGGTGGTGGCAAACCACTTTTTATAACATATAATTTGTTCATATTACTCCTAAAATCCTCCTCCTCTTTGATTCTAATTCCACCGTGATTCGCCAAATATTTTTTTATACCAGGTGTTAGCGGCTTTTAATAACTTCTTCATATCCATTCTTTATATATTGCTCCCTCGTCTTTTTTGGAAATGAATTATCAGCAAAATTAGCTAATTGATCATCGGTGGAAATGTTTCTAATTTCATCCAATGCCTCATTCGTAAATATCTTTTCAGGTGGATATATTTCTATCTCTCGAAATTTCTTCTTCTTCATTATCACCCTGTTGTTCTTCAATAATATCACCCTCTTCTTCTTCAATAATATCACATAGTCGTTCTCTTTGTTCTTGTTCTAGTCGTTCTTATTCTTGTTGTTCCTGAAGTCGTGCAGCGGTTTCTATTTCACCAGGAAGTATTTTTTAAAGATTTATTTGCTTGCTTGGATCCCTTGTTATTTTTTCAAGTACAGGAAGAATGGCTGGTTTTTCCCTCGTTGTTCCTCAGGAATATCTCCCCATATGGCTTTTTCAGTGGTCGATGCGACTTTTGCCGTTGCAGTGGTTATTGGTTTGAAAATCTGTTTAGTCCCTGTTAAACCCGTTTGAAATTCTTGTCTTGTTTGGAGCTTATTTCGAGTGGAATCACGAATCGGAATAAATTTCATAATCGCAGCTAATCGTTTGCGTGCAAATCTAGTTGTTAGGACTTCACCTACCATTATACATATAATATACGATCTAAATTGTAAATGAAAACTCACACACCCCTGACAGTGTGTTTATTACTTCCGCGTATTGATAAATCACCATGCAAAAAAAACCCCACTCTATATTACCTGTCTATAGAATTTCAACTCATACGAATTCGTTCTAGGTGAGTAAGCGCATACCTGTTTATGGAATAATTTATCAATGGAGTTATAGAATTTCTGTTCCGTACCTGTCTATACTCATACATGCAAACATGTATGGGTATTGTACATGTCAATCCATGGTGAGAAATTCATTCCCTGTGTTAAGGCAATCAAGGGGAGAATTTTCATTTTGGCGGATAATCTCTTTTATTGTTTTGATTTTCTAGTTAATTGTGCGTTTGATTTCATATTGTTGCCCTAATTCACTTCTGACTTTTTCGACAGCAGTGAATAACGGGACAAACTTGTTGATGTCATTGTTGTCTGCAAGGTAGACATAAATAGCTTTTTGAATTCTCTTTATAAAAGAATAGGATTTCGAAAACATTTATTATTCAGAGCGCTATCATCAATATCTTGAAAATCAGAAAGATACCCATCTCAATCTCAATCTCAATCTCAATCTCAATCTAATTTATCAGACCATTGAATTCCTTGAGTTTTCAAATTTTGAAATGACCTTCATATTTTTGAAATGCATTATATGATATATTATATATTTAATATGAAATAAAATAAATTGGGGGTCAATTTTGACCCGTTTTATGTATGATATGAACTCTGTTTTGCTCTAAAGCGTTATTCACACATCTTATTGCGCTTAGACATATATACAAAAAACCCATTTGGAAGCCCTCAGCTGTTATTCACATCTGACCGGACCAATAGGTACCACGAAACATAGTCTCCGAGAGGAGATCTAACTCGTCAAAGAACGGGTTAAAGAACGGGTTAGAACTCCAAGAAGGTGTGCTTGGTGAATGGACGTCAAATTTACATATAGATATATAGATATATCCATATTTACATATTTACAAGTATTTACATATTTACAATGAAATTATATGGTATTTACAATGAAATGATATGGTATTTACAATGATATATACAAATAGGACAGCACAAAACAATACAACATATAACAATGGATTATAGGTGGACACGCAGCACACACACACACGGGGCTGTTCTTCATTCAAACTGAAACCACCATACCCCCAACAAAATCACCCGGGTTGAATGCAAAAACACATTCACACCATTTGACTGTGTGTGACATATGGTGGTTTCACGGTTTGAATTTGGAATGGCTTAAAGCCCCAATACTATAGGAGACAGCATGGTATATAAGCTAACTAATACATGAAACCCAATAATGTGGTGTGCGATTTTTATTTTTTCGTGTACTTAATTATGAGTATTGAAAGTATCTAAACAAAACCAAATACTTGAAGAAAAAAAAAAGATCAAAAAAGAATACTTGATTATTTCCATTGAGATCCGTGGCTACAACAAAGGAGTTATCGTTGTTTGAAAACTACACACACAAGCCCACACTAGTTATTCCCCTTGGTGTACAATACAAAACAGAAATCAGACATATGTAAATTGAATTCTATGTCCGGTTCTCTTGGAAATCGCTGATTGATATATTCGTTTTGCTACTTTTCGTACGGAAGGTTCGCAAATATCGAAATACTTTCCAGCTTCATTCAATGATTGAAATACTCTTTCTTCGTTATTTTCTGTATTAAATGATTTTATAGGTTTCGCATTTTACGAGTGTTTTCCAGTCACTCCTCGTTTGGAATTTTCACTCTGAGTAATATACTGTAGATTCGATAAAGAATTGTTCTTAGGATTGGAATCAATATGATCAACTACAAATCCATTTTTTATTAATTCATGAAAACATTCGAACGCAAATCTGTGATTAATTTTTCCCTCCAGCACCAAACACCAAATACCCCATACCATTATCATACACGACTGGTTTCTTCAGCCTGCGGTGTCAGACAATACCATCATAAGATGCTTCTTAATTGGTAATCACGGGATGTGGTTGAAATTCTTGGTTTATATATATATATATAATTTCAGAAACCCCATTAAATGATTTCAGGGAAGCGTGGAGACCAAACGATTTGATAGTGGCAAGTAGAAAGATAGTCAGAGAGACACTTCAGATGAAGTTATTTAACACAAGCAAAGAAAAATTCTTCGCAGGGATTGACTATATCAGATACAGTTGTTTGGATCATAGATAATCGCATCGAGTGGTCGAATTAAGTTTATCTTGCGGTCCAGAGTACGAAGAATAAATCAACTTCGAATAGTTGTTATAGACTATAATAACACTACAATAAGTGATATTGTCAGCGATGATATAATCAGAAAAGCTCTCTTGTTATAAAAATAAAATAAATAAAAAAAAAAAAGTTGACATTGATGTTAAATTTATAATCACACTGAAAGAACAACAGAATAATCACTGCGCGAGTTGTCATTGTATAATGCGTTGGTGTTGGTCGGATAAAGACCCCTGCCAATTTACCGTAGACAGAAAAAATAGCAGCGTAGGTCATACCAGAGATAATGTGATGCTGACTTGTCTTGAGTGCAACAGACGAAGAGGTGCTAGTTAAGACCACGCGGCAGTAATTGAGTATCCTCGGGTATCACTTGTAATTGTTCGCGAGTAAATCACTGCTGAGTAGCAGTTGAATCAAACCTAAAGACTGGCGGTCTACCCGTGGATCGTGTTATGCTAGATATTTTATGCGTAGTGACATCTCCAAATAGGATCAGTAGCTCTTATTTTGCCACCTTCGAGCTCTCCTGGTTCATATAAATATCTAACAGTGACATTTCCGATTATTGGTTGTTTTGAAAAATCCTTTTCTGGTTTAACAGGTATATACTTTTTTATCGCGTTGATAGGTTTCATGTTGATTGTTCGAGTAATCTCATTATTCGGCGCGGTAATTATTCCTGGTAATCTATTGACCCATTCACGAGATCGTTTATCCTGAATAAATTCCTTCGCGTATTGATATCCAAATAACCGCTCAGCAAGTGTGTAATTAAATCGTTCAACAATTGTCCGATCGCGATGTAGTGCAGTATGTCCTCGTCTGATGGTGACATTATTACGCTTTATTGTTGATAACACTGCACCCTGAAATTCCTTGCCAGGATCAACTTGTAATAGATATGGACAATGCAGAAGACCTCGTCAATAAATCCATTCAAATGCAGAAGCCACTTTAGTTGATGATTTTTTCTTTAGAGGTTCTGCCTGCTTGTATCCACTCGCAACATCAACTACGGTTAGCGCATACTTGTAAACACCATCATGCAGTAGAAATAATATATCGGCCTGATGAACCTCATTTACGACTCTGACATCAAAATGCGAGAAGTTAATTTGTTTAGGCGGTGGTAGATAAATTTGCCATATCGCCTGTTTGGATAACCAATCCGTTGCTGTAGTATTTTTCACCTTTGTGGCCCTAGCGAGTTTACTGATTGCTGATTTACCCATGCAGTATCCTCTTGCAGAATAATAAATAGATTCCATGATGTTATTAATTACCAGCACCCAACATCAATTTACTTTTCATCGCCGATTTTATCAACCATGAAGCCAATTTTTCTTTGAATGATTTATCATTGATAGAATTCAACGCATAAATTAATTTCACATCTGCAATATATCTATGTTGGGTTTTCACCGGGTCGGGGTTGCTTTTGATCATCGAGTCTGATATCGAGTCTGGTCCCGGGTCCACAATAACTATACCGTGGAAGGTGTTTTTCTCCCGGATGTTTTGCCCATGGTGTTCCTGGGAGTTTTACTAACTTGGCTGCAATATCACCTCCTCGTTTTATGAAATCCTTGATTTTATCAAGGGAAACGGATCTAAATGTTTGTTACCACATTGTACACACTTACCTGCAAGCGCTGATCTGTTATTTGTAGTTGTAATCGTCGTCAAGTCATTTGTGCTAGTACGCTTCTTACATTTCACACAATATAAATCCATAATTTATTTATAATAACATGAATGTAATTGATTTCTCGGCGACAAAATCACGAGAACAGTTAAACATCATGCGGCTCTACCGCATTCTATTCGCATGATTATAATCGGACCATCTGGAAGTGGCAAGATAACGAGATGGATGAAATGGGATAATTTGCATTTAGGGGCCCCAAATGTAGACGATCAGCAATGTTACGAGGTGTTAAAGGATTTTTGACGAGAAAGGAGAATCGGAAAACGATGAGGATATTATTGAGTTTTTAACCGATATCGAGGAAGCAGCGAAGATTGATGATATTGATGGAAGTATTAACAATATAGTCGTATTCTTAGTTTGAAACCTATCTCCACGTAGTCACTGATGGTTATTATGCTAACATGATACATGAGGAAAGTGAATATGCATCGAAACAATTCTCTCTAGCAGAGTAAAACGTAAGTATTGTCAATATGAAGACTTGAAAGAATCTTTAGTGAATTTTGCATGTCTGTCGTCTCAGTACTTATGCATAGATCTTGCTTCAAAGGCTTAGACATTTATATAGAAAATACCAGAAGAAAAATAATCTAGATACTCTGTCAAGTCCATTGAAATACAAAATTATAATTTGTTTTAGAAACAATGCCATTAACGTTCTAAGTCTTGACTTTCAAGTGAGGAAATGTTGGTTCGTAGTTCATTAACATCTGCAACACATTATGTTGGACGAACCGGTCTGAAGATTGGGAAGATTCATATTTTACTGTTACTAAAATCTTAACCATTTGGCTTTGAACTGTTTGGTTTTTGATATTGCTGGTCGATATTAAACCTTTTAGTATTTTTAACATGTATACATACAACCTATGGTATGGCGCTGAATAGCCTAAAAACGCTTGCGCGCCGTAAAAACCCAAACAAACAGAAGATTGGGCCTGTGAAGACATACACAAATAGACGACAGGAAAGAGAGGCACTTAAGAAAAAGACAATAACCCCACATTTCACGGAATCATATCTACATTTTAAATACTATTAATTGTCATTTAATAAAGGAAATTTCTAATGCAGTATAATCTAATATTACATTTCACTAGGATCGGAAATGTAAATGACTTTTCAAGTGTAATGAATCACAATAGCCAAAAACCTAACTCAAACTAATAGGCTGCCTAAGCGAAACGCAAATAGTAACTCTCCATGCAAGTAATCACACTTTTGTTTCAAAATGCAAACGTCAACTTGTTTGTGTATCCTATGAACCCGATTCTACTATTTTGGTGAGAGCGGTATGAATTCCGATATTTCTGTGTGAATTTTTTGGACTTGTCCAATAAGTTGTACTTGATAATTATGGAAGCTGTGAATTCAGCGAATCTGTATGATATTAGCATTGACTTGTTCTACTAAGTGTTTTACGTATAAGTGTTCATTGCTATGTGTAATAAGTGTACACGTGTAAGTCCAGAAACGTGCAGATAAAGAAATCCAGTCCAGTGGCTGTGAATACAGTGATATAATTTACAGTGCGTACAAATAGTTTGTCAGTATGGCGGCTGCTGATGACATAAACGTTGAGGTGATCAACGGTTTTTCCACGACGAATGAAAGATGTAGCACAATGGATTCTAGTCATTTATTTAATTTCAGAAGCAAATCACATGGTGTCATGTTAAGGTTCAATTGAAACATAATTTAGTGTACGGGATGCAATAATACTTCCAAGAGAATATTGAAGGAATACAAAATTAAAATGATTGAAGACAGCCAGAGTATAAATATGAGGACGAAAAAATTTACTTCCTTTGCTATCTTTTCTAAAAGAAAGTCTAGCAAAAGTGGCACGTATCTGTTCCATATGTAGTATGTGTTTTGTATTCTCATATCGTAGGCCCTAAAACCTACCTTACAAGCAATACAGATACGCATATCCCTTTAGTATTTTTCAAGGCAATATATTGAACACTATGCGTTTTACACAGTAATATTGATGTCTTCAAGACGTATTTGCATTAATACAGCCATAAGCAGTATTGTCCGGATTATCCCGAAGGCAACACTATAACGTTACTCTTGCAGAAAGCGAAGATGTATATTGTCTTTGCTGCAAACGTCAATATCATCAGTATCGTTCTGTAAGATGAGGTCTAGCTACAAGAAGTAGATTATTGTCTGTCTTTTGTTGCAAGAAGTAATATTGCATATTGTGTATGCAGGAAATTGTATAACGTAGACACTTATGAAAGATGCTGATTATGCAGTATTAAATATCTAGAATCTCTCGTATTACCTGGGATTTTCCAGAGTCGATGCCGAAGATATTCACTATGTCCTTGAGAAACTGCATTTGATTTTGAAGTCTTGAACCCCAATACTGACAGAGACGTCCAAAAGAAACAGAATATCTACCGGCTTTCCTTGACATGCTGCCGTATTCAAGAAAAACGTTTACTACATTCCATGATTCTTATATTAAAGTGTCACTACAGGCAGATGATCTAGTAACTATTTCCATACCCAAACATTTGAAGAAACATGTTGCTAGAATTCTCCATTGAGTCGGAGTGTACTTTACACATATGCTTTGAAATTTAATTCAACGACATTAAAGTACCATCAAAAAGGAAATACTAATATATGTAACTTAAACAATTGAATATCATAGCTGATATATGTAATTATTGTTATCAATGTAAAAACTACACTGATCAAAGATATATAGGTACCTGAAAAGTACAAAAAAAACATATGGTGTTTATTAAAATTGCAAATAACTTATGGTGCTTATTAGAATCTAAAATAACCTGTAAAAGTCCTTTTACAATTTTTAGCAATGCTTGGTGCTTGCAGTCAATTATAATATATCCCTTATAAGCTAAATGTGTTTCACGAAGGTCATTTTTACATCTTAGCTCAAAAGTCTAGTATACCTTATCCGTGTTTACATTTACCGTTCATGTTTAGGTTTTATGAAAGGGATTGTTATTATCCGTGTTTACATTTACCATTCATGCTTAGGTTTTATGAAAGGGATTGTTATTTCATTAACAATTGAAGAACCCTATGACTGGCTAGGCTCCGTTTTATCGTCATTCATTCGGATGCCCTAATTACATTGGATTTGCGTTTAATGTTAGTGTTAGGTTTTACAGTCGATGTTTACATTAGAAATATTGTTACCTAGGAAGAATAACTTGAACTCTTAAACCTGATCAGGACAACCAGATCACCTACGTACTTATGGTTTTTTTCATGGCTGAGATTTAGAGTAAAGAGCAGCAGAGAGGGTGAACCTCACAACTTTCCGAGCGTCGATTCGGAAATCTGAGGCTTCCACCAAATAGTAAAAAAAATGGCGTCTATTCGATAAAATAAGATTTCCTTATATACGCCAACGTCGTTGTCATCCACCCTCTCTGCTGCTAGTGATTTCATCACTGGGTTAACAAAAAATAATAAATGATTTCAACCAAATATTTGATCGAGTCTTTAGGACGAAAATCATTTGAAATTGCAAAGCAATTTAGGATTTCACAAACAGACTAATCGCTAACACCTCTTCTTGTAAATCAATCAGATTATTTGACTGGTCGGTGAGTTTGAAATTAATTCTCGTTAACGAATTATTATGGCATCGCATGTAGACAGGATTAATTGGGTTTTCAATTATTAAAAACCCTGGAGGAGCTGTTGGTGCAAACGAATAAAGAATATATCCCTGCTGAGCTTGATTTGATTGCTCTAGATTAATTTGATAGCTTCCTTCAATTGCATCACATACTAAATTGAGCGCAATCACCGTTGAAATATTCACATTATGAGGGGCAATATGCCTACCACCACCATCTGGATCATTATTATACCTGAAGAGGACAGCTGAATCTGATTTTTGTAGCGCCTTGATATCGGTTTTAACAATTCTTGCTAGTTCATCAGCGTTGTATTTGGGAAACTTGAAATTACGCAGATTGTCCTCTGTAATATTGTAATCGGTTAAGAATCGTTGTTTATTGTCGCTGTTGTCATTAATTATTGTTTGAATAATTAGTTCATAGATATATTTCATGTCCGATATAAGCTGATTTATTATTTCAACGTGTTTTTGCGATTTTGTTTTCCGTAGTTGTTCTAGTTTTGTGTCATATAATTGTTTAATCTCATTAAAATAACCACGGACGTCAGTTAGCGTAAATGAAATAGTAACAGATGAGTCGGTTGTTCTTTTAATGATAAAATCCCATTGCAATGTGTCTTTGTTGGTAAATATAAATCTATCGGCGATTCTTCCTTTTCTTATATCAGATAAATTATCTCGATAACTGGGATTGATTTCATGATATGATTGTATGTCCGTGGTTAAGTCGGTGGCGGATTTTTCCGGTGGTTTTTCAGGCCATCCTAACACTGTTCTTAACGAGCTGTTATATATATCTACAATGTATCCCTCTGTGCTTATTTCGATCGACGACGAGAGTGTCGGTTGATGAAGATTAATAGCTATTTTTGATTCTTTTCCAGTGATTGATTTTATTCTACGCTGAATTTCAGCATTGATTTGCTTAATTTGGTACGACCCAGTTGGTAACGAAACTGTTTCCCACTCTGGAGTACCATCGGGTTTATTCTTATACGAGAACACCAGTGTGTTATTGGGTTGCTGATCACTAAATGCAACCGATCTGATATTAGGCCAACTGTGATACACTCGTAGTTTTGCTAGCGCTATCTCCTTCACTGGGACCGGAGAGGGGAAATTCACACTGAATTCTGGATTCGTTGATGTTATTGATATCATACTCGTTTGTACTGGGTTCGTGTTCTCCACTATTCGTTGAAGTAATTCCATCGGTGTCGTCATCGTTGCTATACTCATGATTTATTTCTAATTTTGGTATCGAGGAATCATAAATACTGACCATCACTGAGAACTCACAATCTGGTAATGTTGATATTATTGAGATCATTTTTTGTTTTTTTGGGTTCGTGTTTTCTGATTCCATCGGTGTTGTCATTGTTATTATATTCATGTTGTCGCTCTAATTTCGATATCGCGGAATCAAAAATACTGACCATCGCTGAGAATTCACTATCTGATATAATCGTATTATCGAGTGACGACGATATCATCAATGATAATTGCGAGTATGCGGTTGATGCAATATGAAATTGAAGTAAGTAATTCTGCAGTTTACTCTGGCTGCATGATGATATCTTTTTTGCTATCCCGGTTAATATACCCCCGATTGTAGCCACCGCAGAAATGCAAATTGGAACTACGACCGGGGCAATCATTGTAACCGATGCAAGTATTATTCCGGCACCAGTGAGAACGCTTGACACCGAGTATATAGTAACATCAATTGCGGTGATTCTTCGTCGGTATTTTTTTATTTTTATTTGATACTCCTCAGTGAGGGTTTTGAGTCTATTCTGAAATTCTCTGACCTGATCATAGCGACATTGCGTCGATGACAAAGTCATTGTTGTTATTTTAAATCCGCTAGTGTTTTCAATTATTTGTCATCGTTAGCGGGAATTGCTAGTACTTCAGTCGGAAAAATGAGCTACGAGTTCTAAACACCAGGCTATTTTTGATCTAATGGTGGAGCTATCAACCGCGACGACATTAAAGTTTTTTTTGCGACCATCCATAATTAACGTCGCGGTGCCACCAGAGTAGGTTTTACCGTCCGCGATCATATTAAATTGATCGATAGAGATCCACGTTAGCCTGTAGATACCATCGACCCATGTTGGCTTGTAGTCAGGGCCCACTATGCCGGGGAGACCCAAGATACCGATGGATAATGTAGTATAACCGTCTCTTATCCAATCCATGGTTCCATGATTAACCGTATACACGATATTTTTAACGCCCGTGTAGTGATGTGGAATCTTTACCTTTTCAGATATTCTTTTCAGGTTAAAAAGATCGTCGAAAATATCGAGATAATTTACCCTGATTTTGGTAGGATCTATTGTTTTTCCACTCTCCTCCCTGTTAGAGAAGAATAATGAAACCAGAAGGTCTTCAACTTTAAGCTCTGCTTGGGTTTTAATATGGTTGTCGATGTTAGAAAATTTCGTCGTGATATCTTGGAGGCTACTGCCCTCAAAGAACTTATTAACAATATCGCTGGTGTGCTTTTGTTTGTCAATAGCGCTTTTAATTTCCGCGAGAGTCATGCCTGTCAACGATGTGGTTTCAGACACAGGTGTTCTCCCTAAAAATTTATCCACGATGGTATTAAGTGTTGTTTGTCTCACCATAAACATATTAATATCTTTGAGAGTCATTGTAGATGTAGCCGGGACACCAAAGAAATTATTAGCGATGTAGGCATTGTGAGTGTGCTTGCCGATAAACTCACTGATTTCAGCGAGAGTCATGCCAGCCACAAGCGGGGTTCCAAAGAACCTACCAACAATGTCGTTTGTGAGTTTTTGATCTTCGCTTACTTTAAAAATCTCGAGATAATTTGCCTTGATTTCTGAAGCAGTCATCATCCTTCCAGCTTCCTTGTTAGCGAAGAATGAATTCAACAAGTCTTTAATTTCAGCGAGAGTCATGCCAACCACAAGCGGGGTTCCAAAAAATTTATGTACGACATTTTTGCGAAAAGCATTATAACCTCGTATAAAATCATTCAGCTCACGTTCGTTGGTAGCAATCTTGTTGTCATGGGTGGTAATCATGTTGTCATGGGTGGTAATCATGTTGTCGTGGGCGGCGATCTTGTTGTCGTGGGTAGCAATCGCGTCGGTGATCGTAGACACAAGTGCGCCTGGTTTAAGTTGTCCATCGTTGGAATACAGTGCAATAGAGTTTTCAGCGGCAGCGCGATGCCGTATCAAAATGTCATCCAATGACACATTACTGCTTTTCAATTTACCCTGGCGATCTTGAAATACAACTATTTCGTTCGGGTCAACACTTGTTAAATTTAACGTCTCAGCGATTTCATCTTCTATTATTTTTTTTACATCCTCGATAGAACCCGCAGATGTTTCCTCGGTGGGTTCCAACATTGACAGAGGTTGTCCCCAAATATCGATCATTATTGTTAGCGTAACTTGTGTTTTCAATTTATTGATCCTTGTAATTTCCCACTCGTGTATTCGTTTACAATAATATGAGGTGGTTTCCACGGAGATCCAAAGGATTTTAATGAAATCTCCGCGAGGACATTTAATACTTCACGGCCGCATATCGGTGGATCATTTAATTGTTGTGTTGGCAGCGTGGAATAAAAAATCGGAAACCCTTTGAGTTTCATCGAGGAATTTATATACCGCATAAACTCGCTTGGCGGAGCTAACCCATATGAATCGAAATAGACAATCCCACGTGGATCAATCGCGTATGCAACCCAGTGAGTTCCCGATCCGCTGCTGTTATCAAGATTGATGATACCGGTTTCAACGTTATTTGGTTTTCTCGGTAATTGATCTCTCATAAAAACCCCTCTGAAGTTTTTTATCGCTAGTTTTTTAGCAGCATCAATTAAATCAAAATTGGACATAGGAACCATAGGTTCCTCAACAACTGGGCCGGAAATCGAAGATTTCTGAATTAATAAACCGTTCCTGGTATTTTTCTTAGACCCGATCCGTTCACGGATTTGCCGCTGTACCATGAATACGGGGTTCCTGGTAGGTACAACCCCTTTCCCTTTTTTTTATACCCGGATCCACTTGTGGATCTACCGCGAGCGGATCCACCAGTTGCCTTTTTCAACGCCATCCCTGCTGCGGTCCCAACGGCTCCCAACGCTGCCGCCTTCGCCACCGCTGGGGCAGCCGCTGCAATCAATGCTGGTATTGCGGCTAACAATGGAAATATACCACCTGATTTTATCATGTTCGCGACTGCAGCTTTCGAAAATTCTATTTGAACTCCTCGCTTATTTTTCATTGCATCATTGAAATGTTTTATTTGACGATCCGTTAATGATATTTTATGTGTACCTCCGGACATCTGCGCTGGTTTTAACGTTATTGTTGTTCCACATTCCTTAGCGGATTTTGATTTTAATTTCTTGACCTGACCATCAGTCAGCTTGACACTAACAACACTATATGGCATTTTATTGTAAAACACATTTATTCTTTCAATTGATCTAATTGGGGAAATCCTATGGAAACTTTTCAAGTTTCATTTACAGATTTTCCACTGGTGCATCAACGAGTCTCATTCGTCCGCCAGCCCCTTCTAACAACATTGATTTGTCGCTGAGAATAACAGCAACCGCTCTATAATCAACACCACCAGGATCTATACGAGCCCTAAAATGTATATCAACAACGGATTGCCTTGTTAAATCAAGATGTTCCAGTGAAAAGTAATAAATTGGATACAAGTTCTTAAAATCGAGCTGAGATATTTGCAAACCAGTATCAACATTTTGATCACGACCCATATATGACAGCATCCGATGATACACACGTGCTATTTGGTTGTTTCCGTAATTAAGCTGTATATCCTCAGATGGTTCTTGTTGTCCGTTTATTCTCAGTGAAACCTCACTTACCCCTAACCGATCAAATATCATATGACTGCGTTCTTGGGAACCTAATCGATTCCGATTCTGCAGCGCTATAAATATATGACGTGGAGCTGAAACGCCTTGTTTTGATGCCAGGTGCCATGTTAATGTACCATTAACATTATCCTCTTTAGCATCAGTCGTTGTTGTTAGCCAACTTAGCAATGATTTACCACCGGTTTCCATAAATGAAAGTAGCCGCTCTTCCGTGGTAATTGATGGAGTCATTACTGGCATCCATAATACTATTTTACTCAAAACAACTTTACCATCAGCGGCACCAGTACGCCAAATTGCATCATTGTCATTGCCTTTTCGCACTAATGCGATTGTGTGTTTGGCTCCATAGATGACTTTTCTGACATTTCTGCAGAATCCAAATATGTGATGGAGTGGAATCGCACATGAAAAATATCGTTGTGGTCTTTGCAACGTTGCTACTCGTGTTGCAAACCCTAGATTGAAATTATCATTAACTTCTTTTATAATTTCAAACGCAGCTCCGGGTCTAGCTCGACGTTCTGGATTAGTTGCTTCTCGTTGATTATCAACTGCAGTATCTTGTGCTGTTAACACTTTAATGTATTGAAGGTGGTCAGCGTTATCAGAGGTATCCTTTGCAAACATCATAGATGGACCAGCCGATCTTGTATAATCATCGGAGTATCTTGATAATCCGATTATTGTTGTTGCAACATCAACCTCGCGGTCTATTGATTCAATTTCTTTTCCATCAATGAGATATCTTGCACTTTCAAATAACGCCATTATACCGTTGTTGACGAAACCAACTCGGATATTTGAATCATTTGCATATGGGGTATCAGCTGCATCATTTGTTACAAGTTTTCCTTCTACTTCAATAAATGCTTCACATGGTAAAAAGTATTTACTGGTATCTTGAACTTGAAGTTCAATTCGCGATCGTAGGTCGGGTTGTATTGCATGATAGGAATAGTATTGATAATCGCGGACGGAATCATCCTTGCGCATTGGGGCTTCCATATCTAACGCGGGATCAGCTGTTCGTTTAAACATTTATAACATTACTAGCGTTTTCAATTGTGAAACTCGAAGAGTTTAACGCTAGCGTTTTAATTCTTTATAATCATCGTCGTTGAAAATTCCTCGAATTTCTTTTTTGTTTCAAACCACTTCCTGCTATCGCGTTCATGATAGCGCTATCTGTTACCGGTGGTGACGAAGTCAATTGCGCTAGTTTTTCTTCCACTGCGTTATTTATTGCTTTGCTGATTTTTGCAGGCATCACTGTAGTTGATGGCAGCACTAATGACGAAGTCATCGATGACGAAGTCATTCGTGGTTTCTTTCGTACCAATGATGCTATTTTATCTTTCGCGGCAGAAAATGCCTTTCCTGCAAGATTTCCAACGAAATTGATTCCCTTATCACGGATAGCATCAATGGCTTTCATTGATAATTGTTTAGCTAACGGCGCCACCTTGGGAGCCATTCTTGTAAATAACCCCGCAATGGTATTGCCGAAACCATCTCCGTACCACGCGCGATAAACAGGCAATCGTGAGTTCACCACGTAGACACTTACGGGTTTATCATGGTTATAGTGTATAATCATCTTGTTATAAAACTAGTAGTTTTTCAATTAGTGGTCAATCGCTTACATCCATAAGATTTTCATCGTTGTGATTTTCAACTAATTCAGCAATAAGTTCTCGATATACATTAATGTCCATGATACCACCAGCAAATAATCGTCTACAGATATCAGCGGCCTCGTTAATTATCTCGACGGAGTTATTTCCGGCTCGTTTCCCTCCGATGAGAACCTCTAACCGTGATATATCACTGAGAATATTACCAGGACATGTCACGGTAGAGTCAAATACATCCTTTGGATTTTTAATCGAATATCCCTTTCCGCTTGTTTCCTCAGTTGTACCAGTTGCGCCCTGACTATCATCAAGTAATTGCCTTTGTCGGCCTCGACTTTGTTTTTCTCGTTCTTGTTGTTTTTGTATACCATAACTATCAACTCCTACTTTAAAAGATCTATACTCAATTGTATCCTTTTTCAAATTACCAATAATCCCCTTATTCGTTTTATACAACCAATTAACCCATTCATCTCGGCTTATTCTACTGTTTTTATACTCGTCTTTTAAAAAATCCTTTCTAGAATCAAAGCTTTTGGCGGCGAAATCACCAAAAGTCGTATAATCTTTGAGTTTTATTAATTCAGGTTTTTTTATTTTTGTTATAGCTTCTTCGGTGAGTTTGTCTATAAAGGAAACACCTCTTGGGGTGACGACATCAACAGGTTGTGGTTCAGGTGTGGAAACTCTTTGAGTTTCATCATCAATATCAGCTAATCGTTCATACTCACGCTGAGTTTTTATATCACTGGATAACTGTTGTATCCCTGCGCGTGTTTGTCCGGTCTCTGCTGCTATCTTTTCAAGCACACCAAGAACAGGCACTTCTCGTCGCTTGCCTTCCTTAGGAATATCTCCGTATATTGCTCGTTCAGTTGCTGTTTTCACATCGCTGGTCGCCTTAGTTACCGGGGCGAACAGTTGTTCACTTGACACAGAAAAGTCAGTCTGCGCTTGTTGTCGTTGTTGAAGTTGATCGCGAACTCTGTCTCGAACCGGTATAAACTTTTTAATTGCTGCTAGCCGCTCTCGGGCTAATCTAGTTGTAAGCGATTCACCAACCATATATTGTTTGTGAACTAAATTTTCAAATGTGAAATCCGGAGGGTTTCCATCATAATTAAAAGCTTAGTTATTAAATAACTTAGTTATTAAATAATGTACCATCAAGCTAACGTATTCATCTTCGACAGGGTTAAACTGTACGACGCTATTCGCGAGTGTTTCAGAAATAACATCGCTGGGGGATTTCAGAATTGTAATATCTGAGAATGGCGATGAACGATTTGTGTTAACGACGCGGCAACAAGAACAATTACGTGAAAATGGAGGCGTCGCGGTGATTACTTGCTACTACGACCAGATCATCCATTATGCACATAACTGCATGAGCAAGTCCAAACTGATGAGTATCCTTTCAGGAGAAAATCCTATGTAACAAGTGTTACAAAAAAACGCTAAAAAAAAAAATAAATAAATTATTTAAATTATTTACGAAAGCCTATATTATTTTTTAGTAACACTCACGTGGTTAAGATACGGGTCGCTCCTTGTTTAACATTTTTCTAAGATCACGAACTTTAGAACCAATTTCAGCTCGTTTTTGATATTCTTGGCCAAGCTTTTGACGTATTGCTTCAACGGTGCTAAATAGCGTTATAAATAAATTAATGTCGTTACCGTACAAACAACCATTAATGGATTTTTGAATTCCTTTCACGAGCCTGTACATCCTAGGTAAAACATAACGACCCTTACTAGACAGATATTCAATATCTTCATATTCCGAGGTAATCTTGTCAACGTCGAGACTTTCAGATAATAATACCCCTTTATTATTTAAATTTGAGATTTCAGCAATTATAGCATTTACATCATTGATATCCATTATTTATATTTTTATATAAATAAATTTATTTATAAATATAGTATACTGTATCTCTAATTAATAAAAAAAAAACATATATGACAACACATCTTTGGAACTCCTTGGGTGCCTTCGCATCCAAGTAAGCCCAAGGGGGGACCCGAAACATACATCTCCGGAAGGGAGGCCTAAGGTGGCAAACGCCATCTTAGACCGCCCAGAAGATATGCTTGGGGGGGACGTCACAACATGGACGGCACAATGCCATATATTTCCGCTCGAGTGTTGCGGCAAATTTTAGGCATAACATATACTTAATTAACTTAATTAAGGATGGATTATAATTCAATGGAACGATGATGGTATGATGTGGGCGTGGTAAACCAAACCAACATGGCAACCCATGAAATCTCATTCATGGTTGCATGAGTTGGAAAAAAACACCAACCCACGCTACCGAGAATGCGATAGCATGGGTTGCCATGTTGGTTTGGCTGAGGGGGACCGCCCCACCCCCCCAATTAATAGAAAAAAACATCTTCCGTTTCGCCATCAAATAATGTATCTGCTATGGGGACCGAACACGTAGCTGATAGATCTATGTTTACAAGACAAACACGATACCATTACACCACGGACTAGTCATACAGAATAGAGATTTTTTAATATATATATATATATATATCTGATATACTTAACAATAAGAGATTTTTAAAATAGACAATTTTACTGTATCCATCGTATTTAGGAATATAAAATACTAAGTACACAAAAAAAAAATTAATTTAACTGTTTGTAAATATCAATCACGCATGCCTGCGTCAGTGAAATACCGATTATACAGGGTGGGAAACAGAAGTGTGTACTGAAGGTCACATGAATACCGATCAATATAGAGGAGAGGGAAGACATGTATACTTAACAATAAGAGATTTTTAAAATAGACAATTTTATGCTGCAACAATGAGAAATATTTTAAACAAAATAATACAGTTGTTTAATAAAACAGCGTTTTATATGCTCTGTTATAATTCTCTAGATAAAATACATTCACATACAAGGAATTTTAACCACGCCCACATACTTCAATGAATAGGAAACACTCGCGTTCCGGCTGAGCGAACATAGGTAATGCGTGGATTATAAAGAACGTCTGTACTGAAAAGAACGAGTTAGCTGTCTGCTTTACTGCTAGTCCACCCACCCCACACATGAGATATGTAGATAAATAAAACTAATAATGCAGTTTTAGCCCACAAGTGACAATAAAAAGTTTTATTCTCTATCGAAAACTCATGCATTATATCTCCATTACAGTCACGTGGGCGCGCCTAGTCAAGTACAGGTAATATAGCAGGCGACAAATTCCTTTGACGTCATAATACAAGGGAACTTAGTAGGTAGGGTGTGAATTGTAGTGCGGATTTATCCATAAAGGATTTATCTCCCTTAAATAGTTTCAGTGTATACGAACTTTATTTTATGACCATTTTTTTTAGACAGAGATGTTTTAATGATTTTTTCAGCAACAAATCGAATTGAAGTACTACAAATATCGAAATATTTTCCAGCCGCATTTATCGACTGAAAGCTTCTCTCTTCATTATTTTCTAAATCAAACGATTTCACACCCTTGGGATGTTTCGCGTGCTTACCAGCGTTGCTTTTTAAAAGGTTATCGCGCTGCGAGACGGCTTGAAGATTCCCAAGACAATTATCAGTCTTCACGCCATTTATGTGATCAATCACAAGACCGTCTTCGATTAATCCGTAAAATGCTTCATAGATGACTCTGTGACAGAGATACTTCTTCCTCCCAGCTGAAAACATCAAATAGCCCATATTATTCAGATACCCAACAGGTTCTTTGAGTCTGCGGTGCCTGACAACACCATCACTAGAGGCTTCGTAATTAGCAAGCACTGGGTGAGGTCTGAAATCTTGGCTCATTTGTATAATAATACTACTTGTCTAATTTATTATCTGCTTTAATTATAAATCTCTGGATATAATCTTGAGGGGTTTTTATTACTTTGTCCTTGATTTTATCAAGGATGACGGAGTCAATGATTCGTTTGTCATAGTAGCGTTTTAGTTCCCTGTATCGTTTACCCCCACAAGCAAGGCATAATTGCGATTTTCCTCTAACACCCACCCCACATTGGAGGCATGGGAGAGGGCCTTTTGAACCGTTTCTCACGCTTTGCATATGATACCCACAGAATTCACTTCTGCATGATTTGTTACACGGGGTTGTAGATCCAATCATTAGCCACTTGCAGTGATTCATTATACTATATTTTTCTATTTAAATACTTGTTTTAATTATAACATGGAGGAGTTCAAGAGATTATCGAAAATTAAGCCCTGGAAAAATACTAAATTCAATCTTGATAGGGAGTTCCAAAGATTATCGAAAATCAAACCTTGGAAAAATACTAAATTCAATCTTGATAGGGAGTTCCAAAGATTATCGAAAATCAAACCTTGGAAAAATACTAAATTCAATCTTGATAGGGAGTTCCAAAGATTATCGAAAATTAAGCCTTGGAGAAATACTAAATTCAATCTCGATAGAGTCTCTGATACACCAAAACGTCTAATCGGTGATAGAACTATACTCGGTAAAATCAGGGAGTGTTTTAATGAATTCTACCGAGACGGTGCAGCATACTGTTGGTCGACATTTCGAATTATTGATGAAGATGTCAATGTACCCATCATCGATGCTACTATGAACGATAAAAGAGCAGCTGAGATAATTTCACACCTTGGTGAGAAATCCAAAGGATTTCAAGCAAAGCAATTTCCATCCAAAGGATTTCAAGCAAAGCAATTTCCATCCAAAGGGGAAATTCAAAGATGGAAATCCAAAGGTGGAAATCCAAAGGATTTCAAGCAA
Source organism: Unio delphinus (assembly GCA_029339505.1). Lineage (NCBI taxonomy): Eukaryota > Metazoa > Mollusca > Bivalvia > Unionida > Unionidae > Unio > Unio delphinus. The sequence continues at coordinate 3,871,407 of JAQISU010000103.1, forward strand.
AGCAATTCCCAACAAAGCAATTCCAATCAGAAGTATTTTTTCAGAATAAAATTCATTATTGAAGTCGAAGGCAAATGGATTATTAAGGATAAATTTGAACCAATCCTCAAGGATAAAAAAACTGTCATTGTAAGTAGAGATTCCAAACCAGGAATTCTAACTGGAATTGACAAACCATACTACGAAAGATCTTATCCCGTAACAGCAATCGTTTATGGGATATATCCGTTAAATGATAAACCCGATATCGCAAAACTAGCTCCTATGAAATATTCACCATTGACTTCGTCAAGGCTCAATTGTGTAGCAACACGGGTAATGGAACACTTCACAAATGCATCCCGAGGAAATAAACTAACTGATCTGCGACGTAGGAAAATAACCGAATGGGAACTGACAGTGAAACAGCACGGTGCAAAGATTTCTGATATAGCTAAATTAGAAACATCATTAAGATTCCCAATAACCGTTATGACGATAACCGGAGAAGTATTACACGAACCGAAATATAAATTACAAGGAGCGCCAATACAAATTATTGATCATAACGAACACGCGTGGACACCTGCAGTAACAATATTTCCACGAGATAGAACCGTGAGATATATCCCCCCGGAATTTTCCGGGGATGTTTTCTATGAAGAGAAATTATTTGATGCTATTCATGCGTTGTGTAAAGATGATCCTGTGTCAGTGTGGTTACTTAGTAGTGCTGGTTCCGAATCAGGATTTGATCAATTTGTAAGACCAAATGGTGAATTATATCGCGTTGAAGAATTAGATAACAGAATGAGAAAAATCGCTAATGATTTTTCACCAGAGAGTTTCCATGAAAAACTACTCACGGATAGTTTTACTATTTCTTCAGTGGTAGCTCACTTCGCAAGAGAAAAAAACTCCTGGCGTCCAACACGAAGTGATTTTCTCGAGGACGTTAAATTGAGTTGCATCGAATTTGGTCATGGAGGACTGTGGAATACAAAATACCATCGTGACGGTATGATTTCAATTGATATATCCGCGTGTTATCCTGGAAGTTTTCTCGGGTATGGAGAATGTAGTAACTATTTTAAACGATTTGGACACCCCACGCATGAAATGACTCGTGTTGCGATTAATGGACCATTACCTGATTTTGATTTAACCGGATTCGCTCGTGTGATATCATTTGAACTCGCTACAGGGTTACATCCGTGTAGTTATGTTTGGCTCGGTAGACACCTATCTGAAAAGGCCTGGATGCCAATAGTGTTACTACGATATATGATTGATTGTGGCATGCTGATATCGTTGATTGTTTCCGAAGCTATTATATGCTATCGAGCTCAGAAAGAAGTTTGGCTACCACAACCCGATCTAGATCGTATAATCAGCGAACTACGAAAACAGTGTCCAGATTTCAATGAAGAAGAAATCATAAATTGGTCTAAGAAGTTATTTGAAAGTAAAAAAGAACAAGCAAAGGATTTTGGACGAAAAATAATCGGTAAATATACCCAGGGTGGAAGATACGACAATGCAAAATTTTCCTCGCGGTTGATCATAGACGTCGCTGAATACGATTTTCTTGTAACGGATTTAACGAAACAGGGAAAACTTGTATCCCGTAAGGATGCTTTTCTATCCAATGGTGAGAAATTGGGTACGGTTGTTACCTACTGTGATGGATATAATTCCCAGTACACACATTTGAGAAGTTCAATGCTAGCCTATGCTTGCATTAATCTATTTTCGATGATAAATAGATTTCCTAATACCGCGGTTAGAGTAGCCACTGATTCGATGTACATACACAATAAGTACAAATCAGCTGTAGCGGCATTCACAGATCCGGAGGAAGCGTGGGGGCGTTGGCGATTTAAAAAGGAGATGCTACATGAGTATTGTGAATCCGCAGACGTTGCCATGGATGAAAAGTACTTAAAATGTGATGAGATTCAATCAGAATTTTCTAATGCACCACCGGTATCTGATCCAATATGTAGATACAAGACAGTTTATTTAAACGGTTGTGGTGGGTCAGGAAAGACAACTCGTGCAATTGAATTATATCGTGGTGGTGGAAATACTTGTATTTCTACTAACATGATTGTGTTAACACCGACTCACAGACTCGCCAGAGAGATGATACAGCGAGGGGTAAATGCCTGTACTTATCATAGTTTTTTTCGATGGAAAGGTGACAAATGGACTCCTGAGCGTATGGGTGATAAATTCATTCCTGAAATCATAATTTGGGATGAAATATGCACAGTGTCATTAGATGTATTAAAAACATTTCTTGAGTGGTTGTTAAACAAAAACACAAAAGTCGTCATGTGCGGTGATCACGGCCAACCACCACCATTTGTCGGTGGATCTCCACATGAATGGCTAAAGGGTTCTGTAGACTATTATGAAGAAATTAATACCGACCATAGATCACTTGATGAACAATTACGCGAGTTCAAAGCACTGCTTAGATTACAACCGGATAAAATCCAATGCGAAATAGCGCGTGAAATAATTTCAGAAACTCCTATGAATGATTTCTGGGAAACGTGGAGACCAAATGATTTGATAGTAGCAAGTAGAAAAATAGTCAGAGACACACTTCAGATGAAGTTATTTGAATTGCATAAAGAAAAATTTGCAACGCTTCCAGTACCGTTGTGTTATAGGCCTTCGGATACACGAAAGCAGAATATAGAAGTTGATATTCCAAGCCTGACAAAGTCAGGAAGTGAAAAGCAGATTCTCGTATTAAATGATATTGTGCTGGTTGATATCAATGTCGTTGAAGATGCATTGCGTGCTAATAAATCCCCATGGACGCTAGGATACGCAGCAACAATACACTCTTCACAGGGATTGACTATATCGGATACAATTGTTTGGATGGTAGATAATCGCATCGAATGGTCGAATTTAGTCTATCTCGCAGTATCCAGAGTACGAAGAATAAATCAGCTTCGAAGAATTGTCGTCATGACAGAGTCAGGTGGCGATGATGAAATCATTGGTGATGATAATGACACAACAATAAGTGATATTGATGTTAGCATCATTAATAAAAAACTCTCCGGTTACAAACAACAGGACAAAAAAAAAACAACGAGAATTTGATATTGATGCTAAATTAATAATCACTTTGAAGAAACAACAGAATAATCACTGCGCGAGTTGCAATTGTATAATGCGTTGGCAGTATTCGGATAAGGATCCTCGCCAATTCACCGTAGACAGAAAAAATAACAATCTCGGTCATGTCAGAAATAATGTGATGTTGACTTGTCTTGAGTGCAATAGACGCCGGGGTGAAAGCACAATGCCTCTGGCATCGGGTGCTAATTAAGACCATGCGGTGGCAATTGAGTATCCTCGGGAATCACTTGCAGTTGTTGTCGAGTAAATCCTCGCTGAGGAGCAGTTGAATCCAGTTTATAGATTGCTGGTCTACCAGTTGATCGTGTTATACTAGATATCTTATGCGTAGTGACGCTCCAAATAGGATCAGTAGCCCTTTTTCTACCCCCTTCAAGCTCTCCTGGTTCGTATAAGTACCTAACAGTGACATTACTACCAAGAATTGGTTGGGAAACGCTAGCGTTTCTAGGGAAATCTTTTTGTGGTTGTACGGGTATAGACTTCTTTTTAATCGCGTTGATAGGTTTCATGTTGATTGTTCTAGTAATCTCGTTATTCAGTGCAGTAATCACAGCTGGTAACCTTTTGACCCATTCACGGGATCGCTTTTCTTGAATGAATTCTTTTGCGTATTGATATCCAAATAACCGCTCAGCAATCGTCCGATTAAATCGTTCGACAATGGCCTGATCGCGATGTAGCGCAGTATGCCCTCGTCGTATGGTGACATTATGATTTTTCATTGTAGATAGAACTGCACCCTGAAATTCCTTGCCAGGATCAACCTGCAATAGATTCGGCCAGTGCAGAGGACCTCGTCGATAAATCCTTTCAAATGCAGAAGCAACTTCAGTGGCTGATTTTGTTTTTAACGGTTCTGCTTCTTTGTATCGACTTGCAATATCAACTACGGTTAACGCGTATTTGTAACCACGATCATGTGGCAGAAATAATATATCAGCCTGATGAACTTCATTAGGAGCGGTCACATCAAAATGCGAGAATTGAATTTGTTTAGGTGGTGGTAGATAAATTTGCCATAGTGCCTGTTTGGATAACCAATCCGCCGCTGTAGTTTTTTTCACTTTTGCAGCGCTAGCGAGTTTATGTACTGCTGATTTACCCCTCCAGTATCCTCTTGGGGAATAATAAATTGATTCCATATTAAAATGCTAGCATTTTCAATTACCAGCACCCATCATCAATTTGCCTTTCATAGCTGATTTTACCAACCACGAAGCCAACTTTTCTTTAAAAGATTTATCAGGAATAGCATTTAACGCATGAATTAATTTCACATCCGCGAGATGCCTGTTTTGCAGATTGCTGCTTTTATATGCAACATCATGAGCATGACACGCCTTATCAATAGCGTTTATTGGTTCTTCACCGGGTCGGGGTTGATTTTGATCATCAAGTCTGATATCTAATCGTGTTCCGGGACCACAGTAGCTATATCCTGGAAGGTGCTTTTCTCCGGGGTACTTTGCCCATGGGGTTCCAGGGAGCTTTGTCAATTTGGCTGCGATATCACCTCCTCGTTTTTTTTTAAAACATCTCCGGATTGTAAAATCTTTGATTTTGTAGAAATAAATCTAAACTTTTTTATACCACATGTTGCACATCTACCAGTTAGTGCTGATCTGTTATTTTTAGTTGTAACCGTCGCCACATCATTTGTGCTAGTACGCGTTTTACACTTCACACAATATAGATCCATAATTTATGTATAGAGATATGAATATAATTGATTTTTCAGCGACTAAAATAAGAGAACCAGTTAAGCATCATGCAGCGCTACCAAACTCTATCCGCGCAATTATAATCGGGCCATCTGGATCCGGTAAAACGCAATTGTTGCTCAATTTAATAATGAGATGGATGAAGTGGGATAAGTTGTATTTAATTGCCCCTAGCGTAGATGATCAACGATGCTATGAAGTGTTAAAGGATTTTAACGAGAATGCATCAGAAATTAAAGGTGAGAATACCATTGATTTTATAACTGATATTGACGAGGCGCCATCCGTGGATGACCTTGATGGGAGCATTAACAATTTAGTCGTATACGACGATGTGATGTTAGACAATCAAAAAAACCCAGCTAGAATATTTTCCCGGGGGCGTCACAAAAACACTGATGTGATATATGTCACTCAACGCTACACTCAGATTCCAAAAGTGATCAGAGATAACTGTAATATTCTTGCTGTGTTTAACGGCGTTGATACACATACGCTACGAAATATTTGGCAGACATGGTGTTCCGATATGGACTTCAATCAATTTAAAAATTTCTTTAGTCATGCTCAGTCAACCCCGCATGGATTTGTAACAATAAATTTACATGATCCTCGGACACGATATCGTATCGGACTCGATCAAATATTTGGTTGAAATCATTTATTATTTTTTGTTAACCCAGTGATGAAATCACTAGCAGCAGAGAGGGTGGATGACAACGACGTTGGCGTATATAAGGAAATCTTATTTTATCGAATAGACGCCATTTTTTTTACTATTTGGTGGAAGCCTCAGATTTCCGAATCGACGCTCGGAAAGTTGTGAGGTTCACCCTCTCTGCTGCTTAAAGATTTATAGGTAATATACATCGTTCTGGACTCGAAAACATTACTTATCTTCCGCTTGCTTATGACATTCAAATACCATAAGCGGTTATATTTGGTATAAACGATGACCGCTTTTGTGGGAAATACTGATTTTCAGTTTACCCATCTCTATCCAATTTATCTACTTTGGTAAGTTTTGTGTAATAGGAACATTGTGTTATATGGGACTTTAAAATGATTAGAAATCATTGTATCTGATTTAAGATTAGTATCAAATCTATATTTTTTTCTCTCAGCGTTTTTCTTTGATATTATTTTCTACAATTCTTACAAGTGATAAGGTTTGATTTATTTAAGGTATATGACGTTTGTGGATTTGTAAGAAAGATTCTGCTTTACACAAAATGTTTGATTTATTTTGATTTTTGAAGCCACTAGTCTCTTTGAATAAAACAGGTGCCTCGACGACAGCGTTTGCATGGTTTTGCAATTCCTATGTCATGCTGCTTGGTATTGAATTGTTTTAATGTGTTGTATTTAAAACCAATCGTTTTTAATATCAGCGTGTTCTTTAAAGAGTGTCCTGACTGCTTTGTAAAAGTATTCAAATCCCGAACAGATTCTATCAAATCGAATTATTTGCGAGTTAAGATACCTTTGAAGGTGTGCTTAGAGTTGATTTATGTCGTAACTGATGGGTATCCGCATATTTAAACAATACTTTCGTATATAGTACGCTGCTTTATCCAAACCTCGGTTCTTTAAAAAACACAGAATATTAATAGTTAAACGAAGTGTCACTAACTTTATCTTTAAGATTAATGGATTACATTTAAAATCTTGATACTCTTATTAAATGTCACCTTTGGTTAAGTCCATATCTGCGACATATTGTCCAGAAACCTCAGATACAATAGGGGGAGACGTTAGCTTCTTTTTGAATGCTTTGTTTTCTCCTTCAACCACAAAATATTTGCTTAGCTCGGAGCAAGTTTGAATCAACTGTAGATTCTGAAACTTTGTAGAAAGAAAACAGTTTTAATTCAAATTCATCTACAAATATTGTATAATAGTGTACGGGTTCGACTTAAACAGTTCCAATCCTCGATCAACTCATCTTCATTATATATATATATATATATATATATATATATATATATATATATATATATATATATATATATATATATATATATATATATATATATATATATATATATATATATATATATATATATATATATATATATATATATATATATATATATATATATATATATATATATATATCTTTGTACGGGTTAGCACGGGTTATATATATATATATATATATATATATATATATATATATATATATATATATATATATATATATATATATATATATAATAATAATAATTGTGCGTGTAATCTCATTATTCAGCGCGGTAATTACGCCTGGTAATCTCTTGACCCATTCACGAGATCGTTTATCCTGAATAAATTCCTTCGCGTATTAATATCCAAATAACCGCTCAGCAAGTGTCCGATTAAATCGTTCAACAATTGCCTGATCGCGATGTAATGCAGTATGTCCTCGTCTGATGGTGACATTATGATGCTTCATTGTTGTTAACACTGTACCCTGAAATGCCTTTCCAGGATCAACTTGTAATAGATTTGGCCAATGCATAGGACCTCGTCGATAGCTCCTTTCAAACGCAGAAGAAACTTCAGTTGATGATGTTTTCTTTAGAGGTTCTGTTTGCTTGTATCGACTCGCAACATCAACTACGGTTAGCGCGTATTTGTAAACACCATCATGCAGCAGAAATAGTATATCGGCCTGATGAACCTCATTAGGTGCGCTTGCATCAAAATGCGAGAAGTTAATTTATTTAGGCGGTGGTAAATAAATTTGCCATATCGCCTGTTTGGATAACCAATCCGCTGCAGTTGTATTTTTCACCTTTGCGGCGCAAGCGAGTTTACTGATTGCTGCTTTACTCCTTCAGTATCATCTTGGAGAATAATAAATAAATTTCATGATGTTATTAATTACCAGCACCCAACATCAATTTACTTTTCATCGCCGATTTTATCAACGATGAATCCAATTTTTCTTTGAAGGATTTATAAGTGATAGAATTTAACGCATGAATCAATTTAACATCTGCGATATGTCCATGTTGCAGATTACTGCTTTTATAAGCAACATCATGAGCATGTCACGCCTTATCAATGGCGTTTATTTGGTTTTCACCGGGTCGAGGTTGGTTTTGATCATCGAATCTGATATCGAGTATGGTCCTTTGTCCACAATAACTATATCCTGTAATGTGTTTTTCTCCTGAATAACTCGACAACGACTTTGCGTCTCCAAAGGAAACTTTTTTTTCGATTTTGGAGGAAGCCTTGGTTTGTCAAATAGACTCTTCTATAAAGTTGTCGGATTCACCTTCTGCTGCTCCTAGTGTCAGTATAATGTGACTGCGTGGTACATCATGGTACATGTCTGCGGTATGATGCCCCAGTTGCTTTGATTCATTAAGATTGTTTTTGTTAATATTTATAAGAAAATTATAAATTCTTACTCAGTATTTATTCCTTAGGGGAGGGTTGATGTCATGTTTTTAAAGAAAAACGGAATGCAGGATTAGATATATGTACAAATTTCAAAACTTACATTATTAATATTACCTTGTGCATATATCACGTAACATGATGACCAATTAACCCCTAAGACATACATTCGGTTTTCAGTAAATTTCAATTTCAGTGATATATTTGTTATAAGTGAATTTCAATATATTTTTATGAATGGAAAATTACCAAGTTGGGTATACAGTGTAGTGCACAGTATACTATTTGTATTTAAAGTTTTTATGCTAATAACCTATGTTTTAGTTTAGTAAATAATGAAATCTCAGTTTTAAAGCTGCCTGTAAACCATACAGATGTAAAAGGAAATTCACTTCTACAGACGTTAATGTTTTTGATACAGTCTTATCTTTACTACTTTTAACTAATTTACATATGCTGCCCTAGAAACAACTGAATGAAATATGGAACAGAATTATAAATAATTACTCTTTAGAAGTACACTGTTGTACATAATAATTAAGTTGTATATTCTGTTCATGAGATGGAATTTTTATTAGCAATACATGTAAATAAATGCTTAATATATCCTAAGAAAAACATTTGCAACCACAAGCCTTTATGCATCGCATCTAACTTCTCGATATGGATACTGGCTGTTACAAATTACCCGTTTTCACCACTGTCAATTGAAACATTGATGAACCATTGCAAAATATATTAGCGTGACATTCACCTTGTCAGTGGAAAAAGGCAGAAGTAAACAACGCATGGAGGTCTGTCAAATGTACACTTGCCAAGGGTGTTAATTATTAATTGAAAGCAATCAGTACTTGGCATTATGCAAAATCATCCTTTGCAAGAACGAAACTTAGAAAAATATATCCATATTAGAAATTTGAAAAGTGTTTAACTGGTTTTCTGAAGAATTATCAGTTGTGATAAATATTTCTGGTAATGAAATCATGACTTTGTTATAAACTTATATTGATACAGGTTAGACCCTGATTCACGGGCGGATGCTCCTAGTTTACTTTGTAACGAGCCACTGTGGTCTAACCCAGGATATTTGCTGATCATTATTCAGTTACTGACATTATTTTGCGCACATACTGGATCAGTCGCACATCCAGTAGGCCTTGAGTTTTGGTTAAATCATGGCGCTTGTGACCATTGTCTATCCACAGGGGCTCGTATCGCTGCTTGCAATTGAACTGTCATTTATATACTATGTACTTATTCTATAGTACATGAATGACAGGTCAATTGTAAGCAACGATACAAAACCCTATGTTGTTGCTACAGGTTAAACCCTGATTAATGGACGGATACTCTAATTTGATTTGTAATGACCCCCAGTGCCACGGAGCACGTTTCAGCCATTTGTTTAACCATGGGTATGCTATAGACATTGAGTAACAAGTAACGCTACATACGAATTTACAAAAGTAAGAAAATTCCTCGAAACATTTAATCCACTTACCATATGAGATAGGCCTAGCATCTTCATGTCACTGCAACGCCACTACGGTCTTTAAGTCGCCCTTTCTTTTAGCATATATGCACATGCACGATACGTTAGTCTGAACTGACACGGCGTTTGATGTTCAAATTGGGATGCTTGTGGCATACCTTTTATTAAACAAATTTTAATACACCAGCTCTATCGTTTGATTTTCCTATATTATCAAAAAATGACAACTAATAAGTATATCCAACATCGGTTTGCAAGTATATAGCGAAGTTTTGCTCCAATAAGTGTTTTTATATGCGGGCTCGCTGGTTTATCTGCATTCTCTGATATATATTGCAAAACTTTAGTACGAATAAAAGACAGGTGATGTTTTAGATAAATGTAGACAACAACTTTAATATTAACATTTCATCACCAAAGATGAAGTAGAAGCAAAAGAGAATCAAATCAATCAGTAGCTAATTGCATAAAAACGTTTCAAAACTTAAGGATACCAGGTTTTGGTCGACTTAAAATTACTGTCTACTTAAGGCTGAAAATTATTGTTAGTTCCGTATATATATATATATATATATATATATATATATATATATATATATATATATATATATATATATATATATATATATATATAGGCTATGGCTAATTAATGCATCCGATAACCTGACTCTGACAGATAACTACCTAGGCCGGCGCTAATGGTTAAATCCTAAGCGTATGATCGTAGACGTTTTAATTTTTACGGGCATGTTGTTTGGAGTAGAAAGGCCTTCTGATGCCAAAATATTATATTCTCCTAATTCGAAACCTTAACCTTAAAACCTAGCCAGTGCTAGGCTTTTTTACTCACTCAAAAGATACAAATCTAATCAAAACTTTTACAAAACCTTGAAACCAAAACACGATAGGTAAATATAAAACGATTTTATTCTCCTGCAGTTTTGTGCTAAGATGTATAGATGCTCTGCATTTTTATTTGCTAGCGTTGTCTGAAAGAAATACGCTTTGTTATACATTTTAAAAGGGTAATACAAACACATTTCAGTTCTAACAAGTAAATTATATCTTTGTATTCTGTAGTTTAATATCATTTTTTAAATTTAATATCACGCAGATAATATATTTCACCAAAGTTTATTTGCAAAATTAAATTTGCAAACGGGTCTTGATTTTGTAAGATTTACTAGACACCCCTGCATGTTCTCATTTTTAGTGAATTTCTATTATTCTAAAGTGTATTTCGCTAAGGTCTTGCTAAATGGCAACGAATCTGTTTCAAATATTGCCAACAATGAAATTTACCTGCTTTCTTTCTAAGTAAATGTTATAAAGACCTCGTTGAGTATATAATTGTATTGACACAAAAGTACACCTTGGACGCATGTTCAGCAGCGGGTTAATGAAATAAAATCAGAAGACGATAACTGAGGAACGGGACACCGATGCGGACTGATATTGTTCCCGTGTTGATGAATGGATTAAAGCATGAACTTGTCCTGATACCCTAAACCGTTTGCCACCTCAAGGTCAAGGTTTTGTTGATCCTAGTTGACTGGATATATAAACAACACCAGCAGAAATAGACCTTCAGACAAGTTAATCGTCTGAAAAAGGCAGTTGGACGAACTTTAATTTGACATCCAGTGGTGAGTAGTCATTTTTGATCAGTACAGATTTATAATGTATTGCTTTTCCATACACTTATGATAATACAATTATATTTTCTTATCAGATTCTCAAATATGTTTTATACTAATATCTCACTTTAGATCCTTAAACGTCAGAGTCGTTTGTGTTGCATCGTTCAGTATAGTATTGTTTGCTTTCGAGGTACTACACTATCTTAATACATTTTATTGAGATCCTTTGATAATAAAAAAGATATATTTCTTTTTCTTATTTTCAAATATTTTAGTTCTAAATAATAACATATCCCAGGCCCCGATTGGTCGTGTGGTCCATTTCGTTCATTGTTATGAATTACTATCATCTCATTTATGTCTGCCTTGGTTCGAGTCTGGTTATGTTGGGAAGACTTTCAGTAGCTTCACCATGGTCGGTTGTTCCTTCCGCAATTTTCCTTTGTACTTCCTCCACCATTTATTCCGACCGCCATCTATAGTCCATGATGTGCTGAAAAATGGTGTCAAACGCTACAACAACAAAAACTAATATGTACTTTTTCAAGAACTTAACTATCAATTTACATTGTATAGCTTTGTTTTACAGTCAATATGATTTCCAGTTCAACTACGAATTGTTTGTTATATCAAAACTAATATTTCCATTTCATGTACTTAATTTGTGCTGTTATGTAAATTGGTCGTCTTTTTAGGGTTATCCCATTATAGTTAGGTTAAATATTTGGTTTTCCAGTCTACTTTACAACACTGTATCATCCTTTATCGTTCCATCTAATTTTCAGATTTTCAGTTGGTATACATATATCTCCTTCGGTTATTTAGATATTACGTATATTGTTTTGCTTGATATATTTTCTGTTCAAATACATAACTATCATTGTTCAATGTACGCCGATCCAGATTTTAAATGTGTTTCCTATAGATACAGATATTTTCTATTTCAGGTATAGGAGTCGGTTTGTGTAATTAAACCGATAACCTTGTTAACATTAACGTTTCGTTTTGCAATCCACTTTTTACTATATCAACCTATACCACACCCCACTCAACCAACAGCATATTCGTGCGACAGCACAACCGTTTCACAGATTCATTCAATCACGTCACGAAATATGCATTCTTAAAACGCAGTCATCTGGTTTCAAACGAACCATGGGATATGAACTGTAGGTAAAACTGATTGACGGACGTTTGAACACGCTCTGTCGACATTAACACTTACAAATATCTTCGATTGGTTAAACAGGACGTGGAATACAAAGATAGTAACAATTTTAACGACCAATTATATTGCCAGTCTGAGTACTAATGGAATGAATAGCAGCGTTTAGACTTACCGAGTCATTATCATCTCAGCTATCCTTATATTTGAATGCACCGAGATAGCAGGAATAATTTGCACATGGTCATTTTAACATCATACTAATTATTGCCAGAGACATATAAGTCATGGTTTCGTAAGAGTTTGTTACCGTCGTTCTAAGATAAATTGGTAATGGAAGTCGTTTTACCTTCTCTACTTGATATGAATATATTTATTACATTTTTTGTGACGCATAGCTTTTCCAATCCTATATGATAATACTTGTATGTTGCTTTACATTGTAATGAATTGTTCAGTCATGTTCGGTATGTGAATGTATCCAACAATTAGCTAAGTCTGGTTTCTGACGTAGAAGCGTATCTAACATTTGTCTCCGTGCGTATTAATAAATAGTCCATTGTAGGTTTTCTGGAATTACACTAAACAACTGTACTGCCAAATAAAACAGAGGAGAGGTGAATTCCAAAATGAAAGGCATATTAATGAGTCGGACGATGCTTACATCTATATTACTGGCAAGTATTTCACGAGCATATTTATTTTCGAATCAAACATAATATTATATTTTTCGTGTCACTGTTATCTTCTGTTTACAGTAATATCATTTATTTATTTATATCTGGTTAGATTGAAGTAATTACTGATTGTATTTGTGTTCCTGTAATTGATATAAGGTAAAAGCTGCCGATTCGTTTGTGTCCTTGAACGTGGCAAATCATAATATCCCAGTTCAGACACGAAACAGTATCTTTCTTGACATTAATCTCTTATTAAAGGAATCTGAATATTAATTACTTTGTTAAAAAATTAACGCGACAATGACCAGAGCCTAAACAATTCCTGATGAAAGTTGTATTTGCCCAAATATCGGTTCCAA